>JAECWJ010000605.1:0-527163 GCA_018150375.1 Drosophila sturtevanti
ACTGTCTGTATGTATGTATGTGTGTGTGTGTGTGTGTGTGTGAAAAATGGCCAAATAGCAACTAATATGGCGCACATTAATTACGACAAAATGGCGCTAATGTCGTCAGTGCTCACACACACACACACACACACGCATACACTATGAGGAAGGTTGTTTAGGTGGGTGGGTTAGGGGGTGGGTGGGTATGCTGTAAGCACACACGCACTTCCGTTTTTCGGCTGCCTAGATTAGTATTCCAGACAGGGACAAATAAGAACAAAAAAATAGAAAGAAAAAAAAAACGAAACGACGAAAAATGTCCTTTAATGGCATTGAAAGTGAACAGAAACTTAAATTAAACCAAAATTTCATTCAACCTTGATCGAAAAGCTATAGCATATAGATAATATATATTTGACTAACTTAATTGACTGGCCAAGACAAAAGAAAAACAAAAGGAAAAATTGGTGGAAATTATGTTTATATCATGAATCTTTTCAGTTTTGTTTTTTTTTTTTTGATCAAGGCATTATTAATGCCGCTTCATTATGAAATTGTGCAACAAATAATAAATCGATTAAGCAAATATTTGTCAGAGCTAAAAAATATGCATTTTTCATTTGAATATTTCTTTCATATATGTATATATATATATATTTTTTTTTTTTTGGCATATGCATTTTCATTTTCATATATATGAGACTGTATGTGTGAGGGAGTGTGTGCGTCATCCATTTTAATATTTCAACAAAACCAGAAATGACGTTGTAAAACCGACGCGGCTATATGTCAAATGTGCCCACCCAGTAGTACCAAGTTTTTTCTTTTTTAGAGGAGGAGCAGAATGGAGAACAGAAAAGGTGAGGAGAGGAGAGGAAGTGCTGCAGCCGGAGACTGGTTTTTAAAAAATTTGCATGTAAATTTCATCGTATACATATGAAAATTGTATATACATATATACGATATATATATACGATATATACATATATGTACATTTTTGTTGTTGCTAGGAATCTGGTAGCTGGTAACTGGAAGCTGCTGCTGCATTTTAATAAATTTATGATTTTATTTGCAATTTTTTTTTTTTGTAGCTTGCTTCTATTTATTTTTTATTTTATTTTTTTTTTCCTGTTTTTCCTTTTTTTGTGTTTGGTCCAGAACCAGAATGTATGTCACACGCTTGACAATTTCGCTCTAACAGAAAAGAATTTGTTCACTATTTAATTTTCAAGTATCGCATATTGAATACCCTCAATGAGGTCTTTAGATGAATTTTGTATTAATCATTTTTAAACAAAAGAACATTTTCATAGTTAAGAATTTATTTATAAAGTATTTTCTTAAATTCTAACTTAAATTTGGTTAAAAATTAGTACGAACAGGTTAAAAGAAGAAATATCAGTTAGCGTTTATTGACTATATAAAATATAATATAAATAATATAAAATAAATACCCAGATGTATGTCAGTTAACTATTTATATAGAAAAGTTGCTAATTTGAATAAATTTTTTATTTTATCTTTTAATTATTATTATTATTATTATATTATATTTATAATTATATTATTAGTATTATTTTGAGTTAAATGGAAAAAAATTGTTTTTTTAAAAAAGGAAAGAAAATTAACTTGAATAAAATGAAAATGAAATAAAAATATATTTTCGAAGGAATATAAATATATAGGTATATATAAAATGGAATGTATGCAAAATATATAATAATTTCGAGTAAGGAAGTATTGCTTGGGTATACAATTTTCCAAAACTCTATTCGACCATGATTTATTTTCTTAATATTATTATTTGATTTTACTTTTTAATGCAAAATCTAAACGAAAGTTTTTAATTCTGGAGAGTTTTGATTGTACTTATAATACAGGATAGTATATTTTGATAAAAGTATATACACATATCTATAATATAATATATATAATATCAATTAATATAAGAAAACTCGATCCATACAACAATTTTATCAGGCATGAAGATGCTAAAAAGCTTTATTAATTTACTTTCTTTATAATCTATGTCAATATCGTTAATGACAACTTTATCTTTAATGATCTCTCTTCGATTATTTGCGTAGTATATAGAATTGCCATCATTCAGATCATCTTATGGCTTTTGTACCATAGTTTTCATGAATTTCATTTATATAACTATCAACTAAAAGCTGCTTACGATTAACTCCATATCATAGCTCGATATATGTAAACACATATTTCTATATATTCTTAATTTCTATAGACTGTTTAGCCAACAATTAACGAATTTAATAGGGTAACAAGACACTAAGACTTTTTACTGAATCTCTGTCATTTCTTACTTAGATTCTCTTTCATCTAATATCGTCATTTATGCTTATTGCAATTAATCATCAAATTATCATCTCTTTTTTTAACAAACAGTTTCTCGTTCCCAATATACCCTTCTACCCTTTTCCTGTATAGGGTATATAGAAACCAAAAATTGTAAGAACAATAAATAACAATGCAAGCATTTCACTTTGGTTAAGATTTATATAATTTTTATTATTTTTTTTGTTATTTCTATTGTTTGGTTTCGTTTTACCAAATCGAGACAAAATTTCATTGAGCGAAATGAAAAAATAATTGAAATATTTGCCAATCATTTGCCGCAGTTACGCAGATAAAGGGAGAACTTTGCTCTTCTCAAGAGAAAAGAAATACATGGAGAACAAGTACGAAGGAGAAAGAGAGAGAGAGAGAGAGAGAAAGAGAAGGAGAAAGAGATAGAAACGATTTTCGCTGGAATTCCCAATTGCTGTCTGTGGCACGTTAATAAGCTGTTTTGGTGCTCTGCCTTTTGTCCATGTTGGGAAGCTCCATGCCAACATCTTACCGACTTATTGTCTTAGTCCTTGTGTGTCCTGTCGTGTGTCTAAGGGTGTGTGTGTGTATATATATATATAGGTACATATATGTGGCTATGGGTATGTGTTATCTATGTCCTGGTATTTTGCTGTCTCTGTCAGCCTGTCGCTTGTCCTTGTCGTCGTCCCTCACTTTTTTGTCTACCTCTCTCTCTCTCTTTCTCTGTCTCTCTCTCTATTTGTATCTCAGAGAATGGCATTGGTCCTGGCGGGCTGTCGATTATCGAGTCGAGATTATTAACCTGTCAGTTTAGCGCTTTGTCTTTTCCCCATAACAACTTGGCAAAGTCGTCCTGACAGCTGCCGACCATTAATGTAAAATATTTGTTTTATTAGATCCAAAAAAAAAAAAAACAAAAAAAAAACCAAACAAACTTTCTTTGATTGAACATATATTAACTAACTAAAGAGATTTGCCTTGTCATGTGTTTGAAAAGCATTTAAAATGATTGAAAATCATTGGAAAAAAAAATAGAATGAAATAAGTAGAGAAGTCTTTAAATATCCAAATAAAATTGCAACTTTTACACAAATTTGATATGTACAATAAAAATGCTATTACTACAGTAACCGCCGACGCCGTCATCTACATTTAACTTGGCCCATAACAGTAACAGTTTGGGCCAAAACAAAAAGAGGAAACATTGGCGTCGGCGGCATCGGCGGCCATAATAGTAACAGTTATAGTTGCAATGGCAGTTATACCGTTATACAGCTTGTACATTTTGGTACATTGTACAATGTACAATGTGCACAATTCCCTTGCATAAGAGGGAGAGAGAGGGAGAGAGAGAGAGAGAGCGAGAGGGAGAGGCGGCTTTTAAATTTTAATTAACTCAAACCCAATTCTACAAATGCAAAAAAGGTTTGCCACGAGAAGCCGCCGAAGCCCCTGTAAAACAGAAATGAAAATGCAGGAACACCCAGCCCACCTTTCCTTCCCTCCCCCCCCAAAAAAGGGTGGAAAAAAAACAAAGAAGCGTTATTATTTATTTCATGTTATTTTGTGCTGTTTCAACGCGCCATAAATGCCCGAGTTGAGGCAAGTTTTGGGGCCAGTGACTTTGAGAAGGACTGCTGCATACACACACACACACACACACGTGTACTTATGTATGGCATAAACACATATTCATGTTTGCATGTCTGTAGCACTGTGGAATGAATTCTTTATTTTTAAGAACAATTTTTCCACTTATAAGAAATTTATGAATTGAAAATATTATAAAGACGATTTATAGCTAAAACATTCAAACGCAGTTTTTGTTATTTGCGAATATTCAAAGAATATATTTGAAAATTTTTATAGAAGGGAAGATGATAGATTTTTTTTCTACTTGTTGGTAATTTTGATAGTCGAACAAATTTTAAAATCTGCTTAAGTTTTTTTTTTAAAAAGTAAATTTGTGTAAATTTTATTTTAACTTTTTGTAGTAGAGCATTCGCTTCATCATTATTTAATACAGAGACTTACACATATTCTATAAGAGGACAGAAGAAAAGACCTAAAATTTTAAAATTTCCATTTATTTTTTAATAAAAAAGGTTAAATAAAAAATGCAATAAAGTTCATTTAAGTTGAGGAACAAATTATCAAGCCAAAAATTAAATTTTTTTAGCTATCATCGCATTAAGCTATAAAAAGAACGCTTTAAAACTTCTTTGAGGAAACCTAATTTTCATTTTCAAAATATTGATTTAATTTTAAATTAAATCGATACCAAAATCATAATGAATAATAATAATAATATTAAACCATAAAAATTCGAAGCTTAAAATTGCTTAAAAATTGTTCAATTAATTAATGAAAAATAATCATTTTACCCATAGTGCATAGTCGAAACGAGTCTAGGCCGTTAGCCATTGGCCCCATGTTCATTTATTTATGAGCATTTTACACAGTCAGTGCGCAGACAACATGAACAACAACAACACACACACAACGGCACACACACACACACACTCGGAGACAGAGTGAACAGAGACAACGGATGGGCCGAAAAACTTGACTCTTTTTGGTTTTTGGTCGTACTTTACCCACACACCCGTAACCCCACCTCCCATCCTGACTTGCAGCATTCAAAAATTATGCAAATTTTTTTTTGTAGTAGAAGTTGTTGTTGTTGTTTTGCCTCAGTTATTTTTACCAAAAATTCTTCTTGGGCAGGCAGGGAGCATTATGACTGAAGGAAGAGTAGTTTAGTTTTGGGTTTCCATATCGCTGCTGCATGTCTTTTGTGACCTCTGCTAGAGTTGGAGAGGGTTCAAAAGTTCAACTGTTCTGTTTCATCGTCGTAGGTGGGCTGTGCTCTTCCGTTTCCCCCTCTCTCTCTCTCGCACTCTCTCTCTTTCTCCAACACCACAATGTCATCGTTGTCCTTGTCAACGCAGCAGCTTTTGTGTCTCTGTGCCTAGTTGGAATAGTATATAACCCATTTTTGGCTTTTTACGACTACAAGCTGAAAACAACAAACTGCAAAACTCGTCCTGTTTGTCGCTATCCTGCGGTGTAACTCCTCTAACATTCACTTACCCCCCTTCTATTCTTCTTCTTCTTAACTTGCAAAAATTTTTGTACCCACTCATTCAAACCCCTTTAGCCACATTGTAATGTTCAGGCAAGCGAGAACCGGACAAGAGTTGACTTAAATTGCATTTGGTGTCCGGCGCTTTTGTCTTTTGTCTCGTAAAAAACCAAACAAAACAAAAATATTAATAATGTTCTTGCCGGCCCTCATTTTTGGCCAAGATTACCATGAAATATTCGAAAAAAAAAACTTTGCTTATAGTTTAATGTTTAATACAAAATGCCTTAAGCCAGAAAGAAAATTGTGAGAGAGCAGCTGAAAAGTATGCTACAAATTGGCAATAAGCATAGAAAATTGATAAGAAGAGCCTAAACCTAAACTAAACCTATAATAAAGTCCTTCCAAGCAAAAATTCAAAATTTTAAACTAAATCGAAAAATTCTAGTAACCAAAAAAGATAGTAGATAAACAAAACTAAACTTTTTTACTTAGGTAAAGAAAATTATTTTTAGGCATCTTTTGCATTTTCACCTATTTTTTACCGGATGAATTGACAACACAAGTCAAGTTATCTGCTGTAAATGTAAATCCTAATAAATTTTTCACCTCACATGAATTTCCTTATCATTTTCAACAGTTGGCATTTGAATCTTACTTCTTTGAACGATTCAAAAATCAAACTAAAATTATATAACCAAACAAATCATATACAACAAAAATGGGTATTTTCTCATCCGATGTATTTTTTGATGTTTTTGGTGCAAATCATGCTCCCACATTACCAGACCGATCGAATTGTCTAGATCAATGGATTCATGATTATACCTTATGCAAAAGAGAGCCCAGATTCAATGAGCATGAGTTGAGACATCATATGGAAATATATCGTGATCGTCAGGGTCTATTTATACCCTTACGCATGAATATGGACCGTTATGCGGCTAGACAAGTGGGTCGATTGCCATTCTTAAGATCTAGCAATCTAATGGATGATGTTCTTACCGGACGTTGTGATACAATTTGTTTTGAGAGCTTTATGAATTTGCCAACGAATGATGAGAAAATGTATTTACCCCAGCTTATTGTGGAGAAAACTATGGGTATTATATAAGTTATATATAATTCTTACACGAATTTGGTCGCCAACATTGAGAGTTTTATGCTAATTTTTCAATGTAATAAATTTATATATTCTTTCATTTCAATTTTTACCTGTTAAAGTTTAGCAAAACTATTCTTTGAATTATCACAAACCTTGAAGCTTTATTCCCTTCAAATGTTTTTCCTTTTTCCTAAATATAATTTAAACCCAATTGCGAATACAATTCTTAACCCATATCATGAAAAGTGTTCCCAATTTATTTTGCTGGAGAGACTTGCTCTTGCAATCAACCATTTCCATTAAAATCAAATCGAAATTAGACACACAAAAGACCATTAATCTTTGCCAACAACCCAATAGCCTAAACCATTCCACTTATTTGCTGTTATCAGGGCAAAAACATGACGCCCACCAGGGAATGGTATTAAATGGAGTAAAAAAGGCAACAAGGATGAAGCGAGGAAGAGGGGGGGGATGAGGACATGGTTGGCTAATCTGCCAAATGCAATCTATGTGCGTGCATTTATGTCTCACTCTCTCTCTCTCTCTCTCTCTGTTTGTAATCGTGTGTGTGTTTGTGTGTGTGTATTTATACAAATTATTTATTTTTGCCAACATTTTAAATTGCAAAATTGTCTGTGGCCAAATCGGTTTTTCTCCCTTTTATTCATCTCTCTTCACTCTCTACATCATTTTGCTGCGTTTTGTCTGTGCGTTTATTACCATTCAGTTATATTTTTTTTTTCCTTTTGTCTTATTTATTTGTGGGCCAACAATCGTTTATGGGCTTTTATGTGGCTTTATTTACTGGTCTTTTTGGGTCTGGTTTTGTCTGGTTTATGGCATATAAACATATATTTAAATATATATACATATGTATGCATGTACATATCAATGATTTTAATTTGATGTTTATCAATTTCTAGATAATGTTTCACTGTCAATTAAGTGAATTGCCATAACACAAAGTTTCCCTTCTATTTTCTACTCTTAAGTAGTTTCGCCCTTAAATGTCATTCAAATTAAATTTTGCGTGAAAGTAGCATTTAAAAAAAAAAAAAAAAAAAAACAAAAAAATAAGCACTGAAAGATGGTGTGGCAGAGGGTTGAAACGCCTGACTACCCTGTGGGTGTGGCATGGCATAACAATTGTTGTTGTGGCTGCCATTAAAAGCAAAAGGCGCGAGGCGAAGCAACAGTCTCACTTAAGACGTGCCACATCCACCTACATACAATACATACTATACATATATTGTAGTCTACTTTAGGGCTCACATCACATTCACATCCCAAAACGCATACACACACACACACACACACACACATACTAACATAGCCGCACATACATAGCCAGCACGTGACGGCAAGACTGAGCTCTGGGTTAGAAACAGGTTTGGCTCACGTCTTAAGGCTTTGTCGCAGGCTTTTCATCGTTTCTATACCCTGTAATCATTACACTTTAAAGGGTATATACATATGCATATAAAATTCTTATTAATAGTGGCAAGCACAGGGAAGAAGAAAAGTTCCTTATATAAGATATATATTCCTATTTACCTTAATGTCCTTCTTACTATAGAAAGGGTTTGATTAATATTTAATTTTATTAATAGAAATTTCTTTTCTGTAAAAAGGAATTGGCATTAGCTTATGGAGAGATGATGTAAAAAACTACATTTTTCCCTTGAAATAATTTTAAATTAAATCTTTAGTTAAATTCTTTGGAGTTATTTTTAAGGATATGCCAATTTTTCTTTTGATCTTTTAATTCAATTTTAGTATTGGTTGATTTAAAGTAAAACAAATTGCCTTAAACACGTTAGAATAATCTAGAGTTATTATTGTCAGTTTGTAGAATTGAATCTAAATGCTGATTTTTGGAAGTTTTATGGCCTTTTTCATTATATATCGTAAGATTTGCCTCGAATAGTCGCAAAATGCTGCCAAAGAGAGAGGAGCTTCTAAACTTTTGAATTTGTTTCGTATTTCCAGTAATTTATTCTCCAAAAGAAAAAATATTTCACTTTTATTTTATGGCTAATAATAAATTAAATAAATTAAAATGTATTTAATATTTACAACCACTTTAAGCTATACCTGTACTTTATCTATTTTTACAGATCTTAAAAGATTTATATAAATAAATATTGTTACTCAAAAAGATAGAGAAAAACAAAAACCTGGGGTAAGTGCGAATGGTAAATAAGTTTATTAAATAAAATTAATTATTAAATCAAGAAAAATTTTAACTTTTCAAATTGCTAAAATATAAGATATTTATGTTGCTTAACTTCACTTGATTTATTCAGATTTATAGATATAAAAAGGTCGTAAAAGATAATTGAATGTATAAATTATGCATTATGAGAGCATATTATTAAAATTAAAATTTGGGATAATGAATAACCCAAGTGCATAGAACATAAACAAAACCATCAAAGGTTATGCTGTTTTTTTTTCTTACTAAATGAAGCCAATTCATAAAATAATTGCTTACATTTTAATTGAGGATTTAAAAAAAAAAACCTTTTTCATTACTTTTTAATTGGTTAAAGCGAAAGTATAAAAGTATAAAGGTTTAAAAAGGGCAATTAAAGTTAAATCAGTTGAAAATATTTAGTCTCAAATTAAAAAAGGTAGCAAATGCAATTAGTGAATAGCCGAAAGTCAACCTTAAAAGCAAACTCACAAATTAAACTTCTCTCTATGAAAAGCAAAGCAAAGTAAACAAAATATAAGATTTAAAGGGTATTCAAAAGTCGTTGCCAATGATTTTGCTAATACCACATCTGTTTTTTATGCTTGTTTTTTTTTCGTGTTCTATTGTACGCAGTTTGGTTTAAACAATTGTATGTGTGTGTGTGAGTGTGTGTGTGCCTGCCTTGAAGATGCCTGTCTTTGTCTGCCTTGGCAGCCTAACGATTGCGTATCCCCATATGTCCCGTAGGTTCTTAAGGTTTTTATCCTTTTTACATTTGTTTGGCCTACTACGAATGTTTGTCTGCATCGCTTTTCTTGCTTGTTTGTTTGCTTACATTTTTTTGTTTTGTTCTCTGTGCGTTGCTGCCTTCCTTTTATTCGGCAGAGTTACGATTAAATGAATGTTGGGGATTTGTCGGCGTTTAACTGTCTTTTGTGTTCTGTAACTTTTTTTTTCCTCCTTTTTTTTTGGGGGAGGGGAAAGGGTGGTGAGGGGGGCAAAGACGACACGTCTGTGTTTGTTTATGTAATGGTTATGATTTGATTATACTTTTACCAAGAACAACAAATAAACCCACAAATTTGCCCATATACAAACACATATACATACACATATATTATATGTATGTATGTATATATATATATATATATATATATATTATCTTTGTCTAGACTGATTTTGTTAGGTAAGAACACAATTCAATTGGCAAACAATTTGAAACGATTTAATTGTTAAAGGAATTCTGAAAATTTAAAGTAAATTTGATTTTGCAAAGGTTTATTGAAAATTTGTTTAAGGCAAATCCGATAAGATATAAGAAATTTGCCAAAATGAATAAAGAATAAAAATGAGACAAAATAAATCACCTGCCAGGGCACATCAAAAAGCAAAAGAAAAAAAAAACATCTTCCCCCCTTTCCCCTCTTCTCTTTTCCTTGCAATAATTTCATTTGCCCTTTTTCCATTTTCATTTCATTGTCCAACTGTTGCCGTTTGGCAAGGCAGAACAGGAAAAATTCGCATGCAAATACAAATATAAGAAGAAAACCAAGAGTTGAAAAGAAGAAAAGGAAAAATAAAATGTTTTCTTTTTTTCTTTTTTATTTTATTTTCTAAAGGCATAAGAAAATCTGCTTCTCAGTGAAATTTTGGGCTACTTTATGTCTGATTGTCTGGTTAAGCATGTTCTTACGGGTATATCCACCTTTCTTTGTGACTGTATGTGTGTATAGGTGTGGGGCAGATTTGGCAGGAGAGGCGTGGCAGAGAATATTATGTCATGGCTTTGTACCCTTTTTTTCCGTTTCTTTTTTTTTTTTTAGGATTATGTAAGCCATGTTTGCGTGGGCAATTGCTGCCATGGATGACATATCACCTATATCATATACACCTTCTATATGATGTATATATGTATATATATATATATTTATACTTATAAGTATATATACTTTTATATACTTCTCTTGTATATGACTTGTTATGTTTGTGCCCATTGGCGTTATTTATGTGCATGTGGGTGTGGGTATGTGGGTGTGTGTGTGCTTGTGTATGTGTTTGTGCTGCCATCGCCTACGTGCATTGTGTGGGTAATAAAGCAAAAAGCAAAAAATAAAAAATGATTTCCAATTTGAGGCACAGTGGTTCTATTTTTGGATATCGCTGATTTTCAATTTCAATTGAGATTTAATGTCTTTGGAGGAATTTATACAACATTTTGATTTTATGTCAATAATCTTGCTAAAATTGAACTTTAGCTTTCGGGTATTATGTTTGATTCTCTTAGTCTCTCTTTGAAAATGATCTCTTTTGGGTGGATATATAAGGAGTGGTTATAAATTTATATATGATTACATTCTATTAGATATATATGTCTCGATATGTATATATATTTGTATGCGCTTATTATAAAATATGCATTCCAGCTTATGTTAAAGCTATATTGAAAAGGACTCATTTATTATTATAATTTTTGTGGCTCTTAGTGCATTTATTTGGTTAATAAACATAGTCAAATTTTATAATTTATAATAAAAAATATTTTGTCAAAATAATAGTTGCAATTATTTTGTAACTAAATAATTAAGTTTTAAAATTAAGCTACTATACCTAGATATATAACTTGAAGTATATGTATGAAGTATTACTTATAGTTATACATTATTTTGAATTATTAAATAAATTGCTTAAAATGTATACTAAAATAAAAGGACTATATTATTTTAGTATACATTTTAAGCAATTTATTTAATAATTTAAAATAATGTATAACTAAAGGTAATACTTTTAATATGAAATAGATGACTATGAAACAGATTGCTTCAAATTCCTTAGGTCTATCTCAAGTAACAGAACTGCTTTTTAAACTATTTTTCTTAAAAAGAATACAAATTTTTTGACTATTCAGAGAACGGTGAAAACAAATTTAAATAAATATTAAAACGAGTTCGAAAGTTTAAGTAACTTTTTCATAGAAACAATTAACACAATTTTTTAACTATAACTAAGAACTTTTTCTCAGAAACTAATACCATATTTTTTCAAACTAAAACTATAATTTCACAAAACTCTCATTACCTTTATTTAAAAGAAAGATAAAATTGCGGCTAAGCAGCTATAGTGATTAAATATAAGTTACTTAATTCACTGCTCAAACCACTGTGCAGTGGCCACTGCCCTAACTATGTAGAGAAAAAGTGTTATTATATTTTAATAGCATACGTTAAGGAGCGTAGAATAAGGATGACAATAACGAACAATATTGGACACTTTAAGCAAGGCAAATGCAATGGAATGAGTAAAGGTGGACTGTATGAAACCAAAGAGAGAGAGAGAGATAGAGGGAGAGAGAGAAAGGAGTGAGTAGAGGCAATGGAAAGAGTATCGCGAGTGTGCGTGTGTTTCTGTGTGTGTGTGTGTATGAATGGTTATTGTATAGTGAAAGGCCTTTTCACACCTAAGCACAAGGATAACAATGCATTGGCTTGGGCAACTTGTATGGGGACAGCCTTAACAATGGCAAAGGATATAAACAATATGAGACAATACAATGACACAATAAACCATGGCGATGTCTGTGAAACGTATATATTAATATATATTAAAAATAATTGTTTATACTATAGATTAAATGCAGTCAGTCAACAACAGAATTTGGTTAAATTTATACTTCAAACTCGAGGAAAAAAGTTCATTTTTCCCCTTTTCTTGCATTGGAGCATTTTACACTGAGCTCCAACTATATCTGAATTGATATACACTCACTCGTTGACTCGTTCTGGTTTATTCCTTTTAGCCTATATTCGCTTGGCTTGGCTGCACCTTAAGCCAGTGGCTAAAAGTCTCTCCGCTGCGTTGCCTGTTCCGCATCTTTTGTTTAGCTTTGATTTAACATTTTGTTCGTTTACTTTACAGTTTAACAGGCGGCAAACGCACCACCAACGACAAGTTCCTTCTCTGGACTACCTTTATCCCCCCCACCTCCAACCCCTGCCATTCTTGGCATTCGGCTTTTCCCCAGAGAAATCGTCAGCCAGTATATATAGAAATATTTTTTTTTCTTCCTCCAAACCGGGCAATTTCATTTGGCCCGGTTAGATGTGGGAGTTCAAACTCTGAAATGTGCTTTTAGTGTTTTCTTTATTTTGTGTTTTCTTTTCTTTTTTTTTCTACCATTTTCTTTTAGCCATTTCTAACCATTCTGTGTGCTCACTTTGGACCCGTTTACAATGTTCTTTTGCCCGTGTCAAGACGAAAGTGCGCGAAACTTGACTCGAACTGAAACTGAAACAGGAGCTGCTTCTAGTCACCAACTCCAACTCCATATCCAACCAACTCCTGTTTTGTAGAGTTGACAACTTTTTTCCTGTTTTTTTTTTTTTTTTTTTTGTCGCTATATTTTAGTTTTAGTTTTTAAGTGTAGTTGGTTTTAGTTGCTCTTCTATGTTTGTTGTTTTTTTCTTTTTTTTTATGTTAGTTTTTTCTCTTTCGCTATATATATATATATATATCTTTTTTTTTTGTTTTCTATCCTTTTTCGACTTCTTTTCGTCGTCATGTTGCACAAAGTTAAATGTTTCTACGTCGCTGATGTGCAGCCGGGCGGCACAAATGCGAAATGGCTACAAACAATTTGAAGCAATAAAATGTGGGTGGGTCAATGGGTTGCAAAAAAAAGTGCAGATTGAAGAGGAGGGGGAGGGCAGTGTGGGAGAAAAAAGGAGATGACAGTGGTGGTGGTGTTCTACAAGTCTAAGTACAACTATGTTCGTATATACTGCGCAAATACCAGCAAAAATAAAAGCGAAATTGAATTGTAAAATTGTTATAGTTGCCGCCGACTCTCTGACAGGGACATTGGGCCCCGGCCCTTGATACAAAATACTAGTCCACTCAAACCAGAGAATTGCAATTCCATACCTCTATACCATCTCCTCTGTCATTCTCCCTCCCACTCTCTCTCTCCCACTCTCTCTCTTTCGCCCACTCTCTCTCTCAATCGCTTGTTGACTAACCACAGCGTAACGCGGCCAACCGCATTTCTAATTGCCAATAGCTGGGGCTTACATTGCCATTTCTGGGCCCAAACAATGGAATCCCTTACACATTCAACATACATAAAAGTTAATCAAATTTCAGTGGAATGTTGCACAATTGAATGGTTAATGAAACTGTCAAGATAATATTCAAAGCATTTCAGTTTCAACTTTTAAGCAATTTAACTGGATTGAACAATTTAATCTATAATTCTAAGATTTAGTTATATTTTGTATACTTTTTGTATTTTGTTCTAATGCTTCTTTTCTGACCACTAGAAAATTTTATTTCATTATTTTCGAACTTGAGTGTATATGAAATTTGAAGTAGATACTTATTAAGTAAATATTAAATTTTAAGTATATATTACTTACATATTAAATTTAAGGTAAATAAATAAACAAATAAATTAATATTTTTGAATTTGCAGATGCTTCGCTCTTTGTCATTCATTTTCACCATTTCGTTTTTCATTTTAATGATTTGGTTATACCTTTGAGAAGTGTTGAGCCGATCAAATAATTTATTCTATATATACTCTATATAATCTTCTATATTCCTTTTATTATTTTCTCATCATATTCTTATATATTTTCCCTTTTCTTCTTCTCTGCAAATACAATATCGTTTTCTTGCCTTTTACAATTTCTTCTATTTCATTTATTTATATTATATATATTAACTTAATATTATAAATTTAGTTGCGTTTCAGGCATTCGAAGTTCTCACAATTACATCTTTTTAATGCTATGCATTATGAATTTACTGACAATTTTATGTATTTTAGAAAAGTTTTACACAGATCGAACAATTGCATGGTGTAAATCTTAAGCTCAAGTTTCAATAGATTGCGCCTTCTCTCTCCAGACCTCTCCTTATTCTCTATTACCCTAAGATATATTGTGTGACACTTTTTTATATCCTAGAAATATTCTACAGGATATGGTTGTGACACTCCTTTATAGCATCTTCGACTATATATTTTATATATAAGTTAGTGTACACTTAATATAAAATTAAGTGATTATATTTTACCATAATCAAAAGACTTTACATTTCAAATATGATTGGAAGGAGTTTCTCTAGCATTCCTTTTTTCGCAAAGTTCTCTTTTAGTTTCTTTCCATCTTTTATCCCCTCCTTTTCACTTTTTTTAATGCAGGTATAGTTATTTTGATGTACAGGTATAAATAAGTACATATATCTTAAATCACGTAGCTATAATCAGCCACATTTCAATAAACTATAACTTTAAATATTTTTGGCATATTCAATAAACAAAGAGGTGCAATAATTTTTCTCAATTGAAAGAATTACCTAGATTAACAGCTCCTTTATCTGCTTCTGCCTATTAGTTTTCTTTATCCATCTCCACTTTTCTTGTATTTTAACTATTAATTTTTGAGGCAAAGAATAAAACTTTATAAGCATTTACTCAAGAAAGAAAATTCCCACTTTAACAACATGAAAATAGGTAAAATCTAAACATAGCAAGGTTCTCTGTTCTCTCTCATTGTTTCTCACTTTTAGTTTGCTTCTATACTTTTTCTCCAGCTCTCCTCCTATGTCTCTCGCTCTCTTTCTCTCTCTCTCTCTCTCTCTCTCTTTTTGGCACAATAGATGAATGCAAAACCTACAATCTTTGCTTTTTGTTCTTTGGCAACAATTACATGTTTAATTAACGAAGAGAAGAAGTCTGTTCCTTGCTTTCTAATTAGAAAAGGGAGAAAACGAGAAACTGGGATGGAGAGAGAGTGAGAGAGCGAGAGAGAGAGAGAATGAGACAGAGTGTAGTAGAGTTACAGTTACAGGGAAAAACATTGTTAGTGTTGTTGCATGTGCAACAACCAAGTTCGTCAGTCAGCATTCAAATTTTAATTTAGATTTTGTATGCAAATGGTCTTAAATGTTGTATAACAATTGCAACAAGCGAAAAGGCACACAGAATGCCAGAGAAAGGCAACTTTTTGGCCGACAAATTGTTATGAATGCATATCCATGTGCATATGCATGTGTGTGTGTGTGTGTGTGCGAGAGAGAGAATTTTGTATGTGTGCGTGTGTGTGTGTGTGTGTGTGAGTGTGTGGTAGGCTTAGTTCTGAGTCCCTAACATTAGCAATTGCAAGTTCCAGTTACCAGTTACAGAACTTTGCCATAAGGCTTTCAAACCTAAGCCCTTAAGGAGCTGGCCAAAAGACAAAGCTGCCTATTTTGCCTCCCATTGCTCTCTATCTATCTTCCTTTCTCTTCCACTCTTTCTCTCTCTCTCTCTCTCTCTCTCTCTCTCTTCTTCTGCTCTACTCCTTATGTATATGTGTTAAATGCATTTGCCTTGTACCTGAACTTATGATTAGTGCCACAATTCTGTAGCAAATTGCTAGGATTAGTTTTGACCCAAAAATTTCTTGTCTTTCATTAATTGTGGTAGAATTTATATATAAAATCAATAAAAATTAATGTGAAAAGAACTTTCTTTTTATTCTTTTTTTTTTTTTATCTTGTTGAGGGCAAACTTTAAATGCAACATAAACATTTCCTCTAAATTTTATTTTATTTCATTTCATATAGCTATATATATATTTTTTTTCGTTTGTACTAAGAAAACTTTTTCCTATTTTTTTTATTGCCAGCCGCCTTCTATTTTATATGAAAAGTTTTTGTTTGTCAATTTTTTTGTTTTTGTTGTTGCTGTTTGTATAAAATTTTACAGAGTCTTTTTTCCGATATATGTGAAAAAGTTTGGCATTTTTTGTTTCTATATATTTTTTTTTTTTGCTGTTATTTAATAGTTTTCTCTGTTATTATATATTTTTATATAAGTTGTTGAACATAAATTGCTTATGTTGATGCGTTTGTTGAAATTTATAAATAAGAATATATGTGTATATAGGTACATATATATATTTATGTATATATTGCACTTGAGATGTTATATAGATAGATATATGTATGTATATATAAAGATATAAATTAAAATGTTGATAAGGTCAAAAGTCCTTTTAAAAAGTCAACTCAAAGTATGCAAATCCTCTAAGAAATGAAAATAAAAAAAAGAAAATGTGCCAAAGATTAATGAACAACTTTTTTCGCAAAAATAATAAGGATGAGAGAAAAATAACATTTGAAGAGAAAACAGAAAAACTTAAAGAGACGGTGAGAGGGGTGGGTGGGGGTAGGGCAAGTGAAGCTCAAAGAGGAGGTAAGCTTTTCTTTATGGTGTGTGCGTGTGTTTTTTTCCTTTTGGCCAGGACTCTTTAGCATACGAAACGAGGCCGTGTAGCATGCACGAAAGGAGCTGACAGGACCCTCGGGCAGGTACAAAAGGCAACAGCGACGGCAACAGCAACAACTGCTTATTTATTTATTTATTATGCGGCCAACACTAAAATGTAACTAAAAACACCAAGCCGACGCCTGCCAACACATGATGTCTACACATGATGTTGGAGATGGAAAAAGTAGGAATGGATTTCCTACTGAAACTGGGATTGTATAGGTGGAAAAAGGGGGAGAGGGGGAGGGGGGGCGAACCTGGGATTGAAGTTGAAGATGAGTTGACGTTGAGGCCGCTTTGATATATTATGCACGCTTGAGGGCAGCAACAAATAATCAAGTATCAAATTCCACACGGAATCCTAACGAAAAATACACACACACACATGCACACAAAACGATTTTTTGTGCCACAGCCACTAGGGAGTGAGGGGAGAGTGGAGGTAGCAACATAAGGAGTGTCTAGTGGCATATAGTAAGTCAGTCATTGGGTTGTCTTATATATATATATATGTATAGGCATTCCCGCAAAAACAAAGCCAAAAGAGAGGAGACAATCTACTCATTTCTTCAGTCGTTCAGGTGGAAGCATCAAGAGCTTGTGGTCTGAGTTTATGGCGCGTGCGACAAATGAACAATGTCGCACATATACACACACACAGTCAGAGCTATGCACACCCATACACACACACACACACTGGTAGACAAAACTGATAGATACCTTTAGATTCTAGGCCAGACCACATGGCAACATCTTTTGGAGGCCAAAACTCCTACAACCTTCTTGTTTGTCTGAGCTCTTGGCTTTTGTCTACTAACAGCAGCAGAAACTAGGCAAAAAAAAAAAAAAAAAAAAAAAAAAAGAAAAAAAACAAGTAAAACCTGGCTAAGCCGATTAACAAAGCATAATAGTTGCCAGTTCCAGGACAATAAAGTCCAGAGCATGCCCACAACCATACATCCGTATCCGCATACATGTTCGAGTCCAAGTCTAAGTCCTTGTTGCTCGTACAAAACTCAACAAAGTTATTTGATTTTCCACAGTTTTTCTTTTAAAGAGATTAGCAGCGGTGGCAACAACAACAACACCAACAACAGCAGCAAATTCTTAAAGATTTACATAGATAATTCATGGAAATTTCAGCAAAATATTTTCCTTAATGCAACCAAAAAAAAATATATATACATATATATATATTTAGGGGGAAAATTTTTCATTTTCTAAGAGCATACACACTTCGTGAATTAGAATTTCTGTGGCAATCATCGAGGTTTAGCATGGGCGTGGTCATCATTGATCAAAAGGGCGAAGGACTTATAGTGATATATGTATTTATATATATATATATAAATAATATATTGTTATTTATTGGGTCACAGAGAGACTGTATTTCTTGAGCGCTTTTGTGTGACTTTTCTGTATTTTGTTTTCCATAAATTTTTGTATAGAATTTTCTTGTTTATTTAATATTTATGCCTTATAAATCAACTAAAGTATTTATAAATTTTTCAATTTATTAGAGTTGAAATTTTTAAGAAACAATAAAAACTATTATACTCAAGATTAATAAATTCTTAACTTTTGTAGGTGTCATATGTCAACCTATGTATATATGTATATATGAAAATGACTTTCAAAAATTATGTTTGTGCATTATCTAATATAGCAAGTTCTTTGTATTTAATTTTTAGTTACCCTTAAAGACTTTACAACGGAGTTTAGATACTATTTTTATAGACTTTCAGATAGATTTATATATATTTATATTATATATCATTGACTTCAAATGAAATTTTTAATTTATCAATTAAATTAACTTTATTTCTATTCCTTCTTACTAAAATGACAAGATGATTGGTTAAAATAGTAACGATCTTTAGGCTGACTTCAAATTTACCAGTTTACCAACACTAGCATTTAACAGAACTAAAATGAGGATTTAACATAACGCGAATAACAGAGAAACAAAAGTCATTCTAAAAGCGACCATTAACACTAAGAGGCATACAAGTAAAAAACTAAGAATGTATTAGTCAAATACATATATATATATATATACATATATATATATAAGAGATAGTGTAGAACACTGAAAATAAGTTCTATAAGAATTTCCAATTTTAATGATAATAAATATAGCTTCTTATTTATAACATAAATACAGACATTTTTTTCTGTTCTAACAACTTTATCAGAGGCATATATATTCTCGTATATATGCACATTCAGCAAATAGCTGATTATATAAATCTAAGCTCCAAAGTCATACAAAGTACATAAGTGACCCTATTCAAAGAAGATAAAATCATGCTAATAGTAATTATATTAGTCCAATATCGGCGTTTAACGTACGATAATTGCATATATGTAAAAAGATTTTACCACATAACTACGAAACATTTTTCATGTAATCAATAAACATCTTATCAGTAATCTATTCATTGCTAGACTAACGCTTGAAAATGATTTACAATATTAGAATACCAAAATATGCTAACTAAAACTACATAGAATGTAATATATTAATAATAATATACAATTATCACAGCAATATTTCAATACATTTCCTTAATAACAACTGAACATTTCGTTAAAATAATTTCTCAAATAGATTGTCGCATTGCTCCTTCTTTAGCTACGCCCGTGTCTTTTTTGTGGTTTTGTTTTTATTTTTCTTTTGTATTTTTTTTTCTTCTATTTAGACATCTTTTTGTTGGGGGAAATTGCGTAGAAAATCTCATGAGTCAAACATGAAAATTATTTTCCTTGCTGCTTGATTTTCTTTCTGTCTCCTTCTTTTTGTATTTTTTTTTTTTTTTTTTGGTATTTGTATTATTTCTTTGGCTCTCTGTGATTTATTAAGGTTGGCTTTTATTTCGTTTTGTGAGAACGCTAAGCCTTATTTGTTCATTAGTGGTGACTGTGTTTGAAGGAAGATTTTTGGTTTTATTGAAAATATTATAGCCTTACTTTTAGGAAGCGAGGAGAGAGAGAGGGGGCGGGGCAACTCTTAAGGCCGCCTAACTGTCATGGCTAATAAGTGCAAATAAATTTCAAGTAGACTTGAATATTTGGGTCCCCAAAGGTCCCATGAATAAAGTAAGAAATCTGAATCTATTTAGGATTTCTTTTTTTTTCGCCTTCCTCCTCGCTCACTAAAAGTATATACATACAACCATACATACATATATAGAAATCAACAAGAGGCAAGAGCCGGTAATGGCTAGTAAAAGGGGCGTGACCCGTGACATACTTGAAGAGGGAGCAAAGATGATAAATGTCCTTGCCAAAACCATGAAATGAATGAAAGGCAAACAGTAAAGTTGAAAAAAGAAACCAAAACGGAAGAAAAAAAAAACATAAAGTGAAGTGAAGTTCGTTTGAGTCGTGGTAAATGGGCTACTCCATATCCATGCAGACCAAAAGCGAGACAGAGAGAGAGAGAGAGAGAAAAAAAACCGAAATAGTAGAAAAAATGTTGACAAACTCAACGACTTTGTCCTCGACGTTCAACGAACGTTGTGTTGTCATTCAACGCGATGTCAGTTATCCCTCTTACCCCCCTTCCTTATCACTTTTGTGTCGCTTCTTTTTTTTTTTTTTTTTTTTGTTGTGTGTCAGCTTTCGCCTGCCAAAAGAAAGAAGTCAAGCAAAAAAATAGGAGAGAAGGCGGCCAACAGTAGAGAAATTTTTCCGTCGTCTTTCGACTTGAATCAGTGGCGAAAGTTTTTCGGCTAACTACACACGCACACACACACACACACACAAACACACACATATCATTTTTGACCAGCTGAAAGAAAGTTGTTTTGGTATTTTCTCCTCAATTTTTCCCCCTTTTTTATGCCTTCATCTGCCTCCACTGATTCTTGACTTTTCCTTTTTCCGATATCTTTCATCACATAGCTGAATAGCCATAGCCTCACTCTGTTTTCTTTCTTTCTTTTTTTTTTTTTGTCTGTTTTGGGCGTATGTGTATTTGTTTTGCGTGGAGGCGTGGCCACAGCTGTTGCCCGAAAATCAGTTGAAATTGTTTGGGTTGTTCTTGGTCAGTAAAAAAAATAAAAAAAATAAAATATCAATAATATAAGAGAAAAATTAAAGCGTTTAACTTACCAGCCAAACGATTAAGTAAAGCTGTAAATAAAAAATTAAATTAAATTAAATAAAAAAATAATGTAAAATAAATCAAATTAACAAATCACAGTAAATGATAACATGAAATAAATGGAAATTTAAGTATATGCAATCATAATTTAGTGATCATCAGTGAGCAAATTAATCGTGAAAATCTCCAAGGAAAATCCTTTATAAACCCATAAACTTTTCGACCAACAACTACAACTTCAACTCCACTATATGGCCAGAGAGAGAGAGAGAGAGAGAGGGAGAGAGAGAGAGAGAGAGAGGTAGGGAGAGAGAAAATATATCTAAATCAGAGTGTGGCCAAAGAAGTTTACAAAACTTAACTAATCAGATATGCCTCTAAATAAGCATTTATAAAGCTGCATGGCAAAAACTTTGCAGCCGCTTTTTCTACACCCACACACCCCCCGTGGAATCTCAATCTACACCTACATCCCTCTCCTTAACCATCTTCTTGCCAACGTAGTAAAATTGAAGCAGCAGCAAGCCAAACATAATTTCAAAGTTTTTAGCACAAAATTTTGAGTACGTTGTTTTCATAGAAATGCGATAAATACTTTTATGCCCCGCCAAAAACGGAACTACACCAAGAAATAAACAAACCACAAAAAAAAAAAAAAAAAAAGAAAAAAGACAAAAAAACCAAAACCCAAAAGGCAAAAAAAGGAAGTGGTTTCTGGCATATAAAGTGGGCAAAAGAAAGTGATGAAGAGTGAGAGAGGGGGCCGGGGCGGAAGGATGCGGTGGCAGTTAACTTGGAAAACATTGAAATGCTAAAGTGAAAAGTTTGTTTTTGCCGAACGCAACAATGAAAATTGAATTGAAAACATAGAAAACACTCATACACACATAAACATAAATATAACATACATATATAAATATATATATATATATATATATATATATACATATACATAAATTTATGTAAAAACACACATGCGTTTAGATGAGAAATGAAGCTTAGAACTTTACCATTAAAATTTTGTGCAAGCAAGCAGAAGACTATGCAATTCGCTCTCTTTCTCTCTCTCCCTCTCTCTCTCTCTCTCTCTTTCTATGCTTTTCTCCTTCTGCCTCAAGGCATATGGATTGCAATGTCTGGAAACGAAAGGAGTGTCTGAGGCAGACAACTGGTTACTGTGGCCAGACAAAGTTGTTCCTTGATAAAGGCCTCGGTTGTAGTCTCTATGTTAGTTAAGATGTAACCACATGGCGTATGTGTAATATAGTAATAATGCATACGCCATGTGAAATATTTCTGGATCAAACCAAGGCAAATTGTTTGCTTTACATGATTTCTGTTAGCACATGGAAAAATTCATAAGTAAATTTTTGGAATTTACATATAATGTGAAAAACAAATTAAGAATAATTATCTCTAGATTATAATACAACTTTTGATTGATATACCCAAGAAGAGCATTAAACTTTCTTTTAAATTTGCAATAAATAAATGCATATCCTATCGAGGGTCGAGAGGTTTGCTTAATAGTAATACTCCTATATATAATACATAATCGAAGTATAGGGAAGATCACAAAATTTAAGTATATATTTAGTTTTGGACTACATAGCATAGGTTTAATATGCTAACTAAGGACAAGTTGCTTATTTAGAAAGTAGAAAAAAATTCAAGATAACTAATTTACGCTTAAAAGTAGGCAACACTAAAATTGAAACACATGTCGTATGAGTAATATCTATAATAATAAAACAATGAGAAAAAATTTGATGACTAATTAGCATTTCATAGGCTTCAGAACTTCTATAACATATATAAACTGTCCTATAAATATATTGAAGGTAAGCACTAAAATGAATAAATAAATCGTAAATACTAAATAAATAATTTACAGATTTCAGTGCACATTTATGTCACATTTTTTGTAAAAATTCATTCATGAAACTTTCATGAAAAAATCTTTAATTAAACAAAACACAAAAATTTAATCAAAAATCCTTCGGTTTTTCTCTTCTTTTGTTTTTTTTTTTTTTTTGTTGGTTTGGTGTCCATATTTTTTTCCGGCTAACATTATAAACAGCATTCAATTTTTTCTCTTGCTGGTTGCTCCCTTTTGTTTTTTTCACTTGTCCCATAAACTTTTTGGCTTATATGGTTGGTTCAGTTTTGTTCAGTTCTTGGCCAACTTTGCGATAGCTTGCCGAAAAACACAGCCACAGGACCAACAAAAAAGAAAAAAACCAAAAAAAAAAAAAAGCACAAACTTTGTAAACTTTCCTCCACACTTTTTTCCAGTTCTCACACACACAAAAAAAAAAATATGCTCTTTTAGCACTTGAAGTTACTTTGCTGGCCATCTTGGCTTATTTATTAGCAACATATTATTATTTGCCAACACGAAAGAAAAAAACAAGGGAGAGACAGAGACAAAGAGGGTGAGTGTATCAGAGAGGTGGCGGAGGGGGAGGGGGCGAGAGACCGTGGTCAAAAGAAAGTTTTTTGTTCCTTGTTGGCAAGCTGACGACTTGCAACAATAATTCAGCCACAACTCAGGCCAACAGCTGTTGACCATTAGCAGCCACAAAGTGAAATTTGTTGTCAATTCTGCAAACAGCCCCCTCTCCCCTTCCCCCATCAGTCCACACTCTCACCCACTCTTATACCATAGAAATGTGTTAAATTTGCTCACATAAACATAAAATCGAGTAAAAATTTTCATTTATTGAATAATGCATCAACAACAAAAGCAAAAGGCAATTTCTTTTTGCCACAAACACACGTACACACACACACACACACACACACAACGCGCACACACACACTGACACTCACACCCACAGCCAAGTTTTTGTTGACTAAATAAAAGTTGAACCCGTGAAGCCGGCTTAATGGCAGTCAAACTTTTTACTTTCAAAAATAAATTTCAGTGAAAATCAAATGTAGGCTAAATGATGTAAAGAAATTTTTGGGGCAACAAATTTTTACATTTCACTTTGGCAGTAGAGGATTATCGAAGAACAAGGAAAGGAGGCAATATAATGGGAATTCTTTCGGTGTATTAAGAAATTGAATATTTTCTATTGGTGTAAAGTAAATGTTTGTTTTATAAAAATTTAAATTGAAAAATAATGTTTAATAACTTGGGAAAAATTGAAAATGTTTCGCAAAATTTTTGAAGGATGAATGGAGACAAGTTAAAAAAAAAAAAAAGAAAAATATGCAAGAAGTTTTATTTTAAGGCTTAGCTCCCAGCATTAATCCAACGGGTTAAGTTAGTTAATTTTTGGATTACAATTTACTTTAGAAATAGAGAAAGATAATCAAACAATAAAAAAGTAACACAAAGGAAGTTGAATATATTTCATATAGAAGATTTTATATAGATTGTCGACAAATGTTTTAAATTGAATGTAACCTCTCCATACTCTAATATTTTATAGAAATAAAATTAGTTTAATTTATTCAATTATATGGCTTTAAATAGATGAAAAACCTGCAAAAAGTTTCCAAACATTTCACTCGAATTTCATTTGAGAGCAAATCAGAGAAAAATGATTTACAAAATTTTTCAATAAACTTAACATTTAATTTATATATCTAAATATAATTTTACTTTCCACTTTTGTATTTGCTTTTTTATAAAATTCCCTGCAATTAGTAAACAACCGCTCCTGTCCCTCTAGACATAGTAAAACCAAATGAAATGAAATCCAATGAAAATGAAAATACACAAAATAAAAAATACCAAAAAAAAAGAAAGGAAAAAACGTAAAGTCGAAGGAAAGTAAGTAAATGCTAGTTAAATTAGTTGGTTGAACTTACCGTTCTCCTCTTCAATGTTGCGCGTCATTGTTGTTGAGGAGCTGACGCGGGCACGTGTTGCTGCTGCCGCTTGACCCTGGCCATTAAATGTAAGCAAATTGGCGACAAGTATGAGGCACAACAGGCAGGGCAGCTGTGGCAAGGGCAACAGGCAGCTTAAAGCGTGGCACATGATTGCCTTGCCTCCCTCTCTCACTCTCTGTCTCTCTGCTTCTAATACCAAACTGACAACTGACTGTCTGTCGTTCTGTCTATATATAGAAATGACTGATGTGTATGTGTGTGTGTGTGTGTGTTTATGAATGTGTGTGTCTATATAGGTATGTGTGTTGGGTGTTATTTGGGGCAGGTTGTTGCAGTTGTTGGTTTTGTTGTGGCTGCCGCGGCTTCTACTATTTTCAGTCTTTCACTCTGGCAATGCAAACATTTTGCCGATTTTTCCAATTTTCCATTTACGCTAAAAAAGAAAAGTAAAAACCGAAAGAGAAAAAAATGTAAAAGAGAGAGAATTAGAGTGAGTAAGAGTATTACATATACATATATATATACAGAGAGATAAAACGAGATTTTTGGTCAGCAAAAATTTGTTGACATGCCAATAAATAAAATACAATTTTCAGTTGTTGTTGTTGTTGTTGTAGTTGTTGTTGTGGAAATTTATTTAATTGCCTTTATTTTTGGTTTTGGCAAATTTGTAAGTAAATTCATTGCATGCAGGCAAACCGACAGAGATAGACCAATAATGTGTGATAGAGACAGCAACAATTGATGTAATTTATGAGATTTTTACAAAAATTTTATTGGGTTAATTTGTTTGCCTTTTATTTATAGCAATGTTATTATATGCCAGTTATTTATATATATTTAAAAATTGTTAATTTATTATACTTTTTTTTTTGTTACAAATTTCATTCACATATTTAAATTTAAATTAAAGTTAAGAATTTGAAATCATTATTTGACTCTGATTAAAGCAAAATTTAAGAGATAAATTTTGGTATTTTTTTTCTCTCTTCTTTTTCTGTTGTTGAACAAGAAGAACACGTAGAAAATTTGCAAAACTTCTTCAATATTTTAAAACATATTGCTTTTCTTACACACACACACACGCACGCACATACATACACACATACACATACACACATATACATGTACATATATATATATATATATACTTCAAATGCTTTTAATTAAAGTATATTTATAACTCAAACACATGAACCTCACCGCACCTCTACCCTCTGCCATGCAGCTTGTCGTTTTCTTGGCCTACTCTGTCTTGTTACCAGCTGTAAGAAATCATTTAGAATGCCGCTTGCGTACATATTTGTTATAATTTATGGTGGCCCATATAAATGACTAACAACACACAGGACCAAACTGCCAGCAGTAGAGTGAGAGAGGGGGAGGAAGATGGTTGGAAGTGTGGGGGGGAGACAGAAGGCATGTGCGCGTGTAGATCTTTAAAAAGTAAAGGAAGCATCCAGCCGCCTGCAAAACGTGCCAGCATCAAAGTTCAATATGAAGATGACGATGATGCCAAATGGTAGAGATGCTAAAGTTGATGCCAATGGAAAGATGGAGACTACTCCAACAATCCCCCCCGGGTTCTCACCGAGTACCCACTAAACAGCTAACGAGTGCAAATTTCTCTTCATTTTTTTCTTTCTTTCTTTCTTTTTTTGTTTGTTGTTGCTGCTGTCGCCGTCTGTGTCTCGCTATGCTTTTACTTTTACGTAAAAGAGACGAGAACTCAATAAACGATAAACAGGAAAACGGAAATCGGAAACTGTATACACAGGCACACACACACACTCTCACACACATGTAAAGAGTGCATGGGGGAGTGAGAAACTAATACACGATGCTGCTACTGCCGCCATTTTGTGCCATGTTCGATGTGCTTTTATGATATATTGACTAGCTCTTGGTTTGGTTTTTGTTTTTTCTTTTGCTTCCTACTTTTGTCGATTTTTATCGAAATGCTTTTAGCCTCCGTGTGTACTAATTCTATTTTGCCTTTTGCTGTTGACAAACTTTGACCTACCCATCTAACAAAATGTGAACGAACGAAAAGTAGAAAATGAAAATGAAAAAAATGAAATCAAATGTATAAAAATCTATGTTATATGTATATTTTTTTCCTTATATTGTATTTTTTATATTTATAAATATATCGAATATTGGCTCTGTCCCTTTCCCGCAATGTTCATAAATAAAATTTTATTAAACTATTTGCGACAGATGTGTGTGGGCTATCTATAGCAACCGCAACTAAATGACACCTAACCAAGCGTTGAAAAGAGACAGCCCCATATAGAAAGAGATGGATAAAAACTAAAGAAGAAAAGGTTAAAAAAAATATTTTTTTTTTAGTTTACATTGAAAAAATATTCTCATTTTTTCCGATCCAAGCATAATAAATCCTGATAAGTTTATTTATCATACGCACCGTTGCCTGATTGGCCCAAATGGATTTCCATTTATGCCATTTCTATATTAGTGCAAATATTTACGCCCTATCTATATATCACACGTTAAGCGAATGTGGAAATTTATTAGTATATTTTTTTTTGAAGGCAAAGTGGTGAAAGAATTTTCGCTTGCAATCAAATTTGTTAAAAAAAAAAAAAAAAAATGAAATGCATGTGAAAGCAGTTTTGTGTGAATAAAATTTCAAAATTTGAGCGAGTTTTTAAATTGAGTTATAATCTGTGATTATTTATTTTATATATGTATGACTACTTAGTTACTGTTGATAAAGTAAAAACTAATTTTGGTCTTGGATATGAGACAAAGTTATAAATTTTAATACATTTCCAAAATAAACTTTTTTGTAGACATGAAATTGAAGAATAGTTTGATAGTTTGCTTAGATGTCTATATAATTATCTGTAGAAGAGATTCTCTCATGTAACTGGAAAATCGGGACTATTACCAAAGATAATTTAAAGAAAAGTTAATTGTCTTAAAGTGTAATTTGCAATTGACTTAAACAGACTTATTTGTTAATTTTTTAGTTCAAATAAACTTGATTTATTAACTTTCAAGATCAGATAACCAAGTTATTCTTTAAATCTATTTTTTTGGGGATGGTTTTTCAATTACAAAAAGGATTGATTATATGTTTATAATAATAATCCATTATTTAAGAATACTTTTACTAGATTTTTTAATATACTAATTATATTTTTTTTATATATTTAATAATTTCTTATTAAGTTTTATATTAATATAATTTTTAAGTTTATTTAATTTTAGCTTTAAGCTATTTACTTATTAAAAATTCCACTTAATACCCAAAAATGTAATTAAAAATAATGCTCCTTAATATATTATTTTCATTTTCTTTATAAACTAATCTCAAATAACGAAAAGGTTAAAAAAGGGGTAAATTTTAAATTAATAGTTCCCCATTATATTTAGGATTCCCAATATCAGATGCAGTTTGAAAAATTAACATTTGAAAATCGAATAATATTCTCTTTTTTCCTACATTTTCTACTGTTCAATTTATCCTAGAAATTAGGCTCTAAATTTAGTTAATATTTGTTTAAAATATCGGAAAACATTGCTTAATAATTCATTTGAAGGACTTTTAATAAAGTGTTAAATCGGTAGTTTCTTTCCTTAGATTAACTTCTCTGAATAATTTTTTCTCTTCCTTTTTTTTGCGCTTAAATTTCCATTTAAGCAAATTTGCCCAATTTATTTTGTTCACAGGAAGAAAAAAAAAACAACAAGGGAAAAAAGGAAACTTTTACCCAAAAAACTGGCCTCGGCCAAAACTTTGCAAATCAATTGGAAAGTCTATAAGAAGGATGCTTGAAGAATGGTTGAGGGAGATGGTGGGGTAATGGCATTGCCTCTGGTTACTGTGCAAAAGGACTCGTCTGTGTGCAGGCAATAAAAAATGTGTTGCCATTTTTCAGTTACCAATAAAATGTGAATTGAAAGGAAAACTTTTTGCTACATTAGCTAATATGGTACATTGGTTCCATGGTTGGCAACACTGCGTATACTATATATATATATATATATAAACGAACTGCAATGCACACATACATTCATCTATACATATGTATATATATATATGTGTGTGTGTGTGTGTATGTATGTACGTGAAGTACCTTGTGCCAGTTGCCATTTTGAAGCATCTCACAGCAACGATCAACATGAACTTCAATTTACTGACTATAAGTGAGTGTATGTCCATATGTATCTGTGTGTGTGTGTGTGTCTGTGTGTGCTTCCGGCTGCAACTGCAGCAAAGTATGTCGACGTTTCCTCACCCTCACATCGACTCCTCTTCCATTTCCGGCAGGCAAGTTTGCTTTCATTTCGTTATAAATTCTTGCTTCTCTCTCTCTCTCTCTTTCTCTTCGTTTTTCTTTTTTCTCTTTTCTTTTTCTTTTTTCTGTTTTTTTTTGTTTTTTCTACGTTTTTTAATGTAATGAAGTGTGTTTGCATTAAAATGCAATTTGAAGTGCAAAGTTACAATATTATTATGGCATGTTGAAAGGCGTCTTGATGTGGGTGTGCCTGCCTAACAGTATGTGTATACTGTCTGTGAGTGTGTATGTGTGTATTTGCCCCCAAAAGAGCCCTCGAGCTTAGCTAGGTACTAGCTCTACCTGTTATATACATACGTATATAAATATATATCTTTTTTTTTTTGCGGTTTATGTGCGCTAAGTGAGCCTATAAAAAGTCAGCCACAACTCTCGCCCTCCCTCCCCCTTCCATTTAACCCGCTGAGTCGAGTTCTTTCAACTGTGTGTGTGTGTGTGTTCAAGTACATTTTTATGAATACTAAAAATGTGTGGATATGTGTTAGTATTATGTGTCTGTGTGTGCGTGCGTTGTGTTATGGTGGCTAGGCAGCAATCAGAGCGTTCAACACTTGGTACCACATTTCTCTGTATGGCCGAAAGGCAGGGCGAGGGGAGGCTGGGGAGGCATCTCATTGCTAATTGTGTTGCATATTTTGGTGCGACTTGAAAAGATATTTGCCTGCCAACATCAAAATGTCATGACACTGCTTAACACTTTAGTGCCACACGCACACACACACATTCACACAGAGACAGAGACAGAGATAGAGAAAGATATAGAATATAATAGAAAAGAGATGGAGTAACTGACATGCAATGAATTGCAATTTCAATTGCATTTGCATTTGTTGTTGCTTGTACTATTTGAGTTTCTCTTTGGTTGCCCACTGACCGCCGCCATTAATTGCATATTAAAATACATTTGCTTTCTATTTCCCTCTCACTCTCTTTCTATGTCTCTTTCAGTCTCTTGCAGTTGCTGTCTCTTTCTTTGTAGGGCTGATTGCTTTGAGGCACATTAAATGTGTCATATATAATTTTATTGTTGTATCGAATAGCATTTGCAAATTGTTTTTGTAGGTCATTCAATTACATATACATATGTGTGTGTATATATATGTATATTTATTGTGTCAAAAACTGTTGTATAATTAATAAGTTTCCTGTAGGCATCATGTTACACTATTATTTGTTTCAAAGTGTCAACAATTCAATTTCAGTATAAAAATGTAATAATAAGTATGAAATGAAATAGAAAAATTCATATCGACAATGAATTTAAATTGTTTTAATAAATATATAAAAAAAAATCAATTATTATTGATTATTTTCAACAGAATCTATAATATATTGTCTGTTTTTTGTTATAACATTTAAAGTAAAATATTTATACAAATTTATATTATGTAAGTCACGAATGGAAATTCATTTAAATGCTTAATCCTTTGCACCGAAAAGAAATAAAATTTAAAGCACCAAAAAGACTTTGAAATGTTAAACCAATTAAAAAGTCTAAAGCATTTGAGACAGCTATTAATATTTTCTATTCTAAAATTTCATTAAGTGATTATTTTAATGGTTAAACTTTTTGAATTGAAGTACATCAAAGTTTATAAAAGTCATTCGCCAGTATACTGAAATCAATTAATATAGATTTGGTTAACCATTGGCTCTTATTGGCATTTTCTTTAAACTAGGAAAGAATTTTTGCATATTTCCTAAAAATTTCTTGCTTTACGCTTTGTAAATTAAGTAGCTAAGAAAGAGTTAATCTTTATTTAGACTGCAACGTTCCTTAAATAAAGTAACTAAATAAATTTAAGAATTATTTAGTTTGTTAATTCTACATTTTTTAAATTATGAGTTAGTTTAGTCTGCAAACTCTGTTTTTTTTTCTATTATCTCTTCTAAATTATTAAAAGAAATCCATCATTATAAAAAGAATAGCAAAATTTGTTATTCAATGTGGTTTATTTATAACTCAAAATGAATTTTTCAATAAACTTTCAAAAATGTCTTGTGAAATGCCACAAAATGTTGTAAAATGTGTCAAATTGCATTGTATGCATATTAAATATTAAGAATTTTACACACTAATTAATAATCCTTGATTGTTTTACCTTTTGCAAATATTATTCTTTATAATTGCCAAATTATAAACCGAAATTAAATTTCCCTTTTTGCAAAAATCAAACTTTCTCATTCAAGTCAAACTTTTAATGAACTCTAATTGCGTATACCCCCCGAAAAAAAAAAGTTGAATTCATATTAATTTCAATGGTTTAATTTTAACGCTGAATTAAGTTAGACAATTGAGTTCTTCTTTTATTTAAGAAACAAAGAAAAAAGTGTAAAGATTTTTAAATATTTTTCTATCTGTTTTTAGATTTTATTCATATAAATTAGTACAATTGCAATTCTTAAAGATTTCTTGAAATGAGAATTACTTAGTCTATTTTATTTAATTTGGTGGCAACTTCTAGTTTTAGTTTGCAAAGTAAATGTATTTGTTTTTTTATTTTTACAAACAGTTGTTGGTATTTATTTAAACTTTGAAGATAGAAAAGAGAAACATTAAGTATTATGTTTCTTATTAGCAAATGTACTAAGATATCACTTCTAAGACATTGAAAATGTTCACAAGTCGCTTGTAATTAAATATCTTTTAACAAAATAAGCAAAGCAAATGAATCTGAGAACTTTAAGTCAAATATTTACATATTTAAATATTTAAATTGTCTTATGGAACTCTTTGTTGTCTCATAATTTGCATTTACTTTTAAAGAATATTTAAGCAAAGCTTGACCTTTTATAAAGTCATCTTTTAGAACTTTTAGCCACCTTTCCACTGAATTTTAAAATAAACTGAAGCCAGCATTTATATTTTTAATGAAAGTTTTTCAAAGACTTTTCATTTGATTCCAAGATAAATCGCAATTCTAAAGACAAACAATTTTATTAATGAACTAACACAAAGTTGACTTCGGAATATGACTAAAATTTGCCTATATCTTTAAATTAGCGATTAAAGTTTTTTACTATTAATTGTCTAATAATTCCAAATTAAAATTTTTTCCATTTCTGAGTAAATTTCTAATTCAAATGTATTTTTCCTTAAAAAAAATACAAGTTCTTCTGTAATTTCTTTAGTAAAAATTTGTTTTTAAATTTTTTAAGATTTTGTTTTTAATTGTATCTTGGAATTTTATATTAATAACGAAAGATCCCACTTTAAAAAGAGATCTTCCTTTGTTTTTGTAGATTATATGTATTTAAGTTTCATATCAAATAATAATTTCATAAAATCATAAAAAATACTTAACGAAATTAATAACTCCTAAGAAACATAATTGCCATAAATTGACAATAGTTTACAATTTTCTAACATTGAATTTATTTTAAAATAACCTTTCTCGAGTCATTTGCTAAACGGAAACCTAAACTATTCTTAAATGTAAGTCATACTTAAAACCGAAACCTTTAAAAATACGGGCGACCGCACTTAACATCATGATAAAACTTAAACTGTCCCCTCGAGTTTAGACAAAAGACATTGAATAATTCGCTTGACGCTTATCTCTCAGATTAAATTTGAAGGGGGGGCAAATATTTTTTATCATCATCCTCCAAATCAGAATATAGTTACGCCCCCCTTTGCCCCATCCCCCGTCACCCTACCCTACATTCTCGGTATTGTCTGGTTAAGCGCTTTCAAGTGGCTTTCATTTATGTAATTTCATTACACGCACACTTCAGCAATTTAGCAAATTTAAAAATAAAATATAAATAAATAAATATGGTAATGGTAGCGATGAGAGTTAGGTGAGGATGGAGGAGCAAAGAAATATTTGTGAATTTCCATTTTAGTCTATTAGTTTCATACAACATACATACATACATACATACATACATAGTTTACCAGCAGTTTTGATACGCAATTCGAGCATCAGGGTCGCCAATTTTGCACTTATTCCATGCGAAATCTGATGACATTTCATTGCAAAATCTGAATGCCACATAATAATACATACAAATAGAAAAAGAACAAAAAAAAAAAAAAAATAACTAAAATGCTCAACAATAACAATTTTCGTACAAAATATAAAAAAAAAAAAAAAATAACTAAAACGTTGAGGCAAACTATTTGAGTAAAATCTGAACACAGAAAAATAATAACAAAAGAGCAGCCGAGCATAGAAATCGTTTCATCTGCCGGCTAAAAACACAGACAAGTATACCCACAGAGACACCCACAGAGTCACACACACACACACACACACACTCACACACGCACACCCCAAAATGTGTTTGCCCACACACACATTGATAGAGGCAATGGTATAAGCCCAGGGCAAACGATGACTACGACAACGACAACGGCAACGACGACGCCACTCAGAGATACGCTTTTCAAATGGTTTTTCCATGAAAATGATTTTCATTGAAAGCGCAGAGAAAATCTCTGCATAAGTTTCGCTAGTTTGACTTGTGAAGGGGGCTGGGCTGGGGGAGGGGGAGGGATGAGCAAGGGGATATAACGTGCAGTGCGGCATTCAGATCACATACAGATCTAGCAATTTGTAAAATCTAGCAACAACACTAAATTGCTTGTCAGAGTAACAACAACAACAACAACAAGAACAACAACTATAATGGAAATGACAATTTTCAATCGTCTGCTGCTTACATTTCCAACAAGTTTCAACTACTTCAGCGCACGCGACCATAAATGTACGAGTATTTATTTCAGGAAAAGAAACGCCGTGTGGCGTTCGAAAGTATTTCTCCAAATGATTTTTTTAAGAATTTCCTTTCTTCAAATAACATAAAGTATTTGCAATCTATTTGAACACATTTTGTTTTACGTTTCGTTTGAGTTAACCGTTTACCGTTTCACATGCCTTCAAGGTGCACTTTTCTTTTCTTTTTTTTTCGAAATTTTCCTATTTTAAATTTTTTTTGGATTTTTTTAAAATTATTTTTGTATAATTTTTTTTCCCCTTTTTGGTTTTGCGGCAAACAAAATTTTTAGCTTCTGCTTTTGATTTGATTTTCTTTTTTGCTTTGCTTTCTTTCTTTTTTTTTTTGGCTGCTTTCACGTCACGCACTATGAAACGCACATCTTTGATAACGCAAATAGATTTTTTTTTATCTTACTTCCCGTTAGTTTCGACCGTACCCGCGGGATCGCAAACTCTCACTGAAACAATTTTTATGGTAGACACGATGCTGCTGCTGCTGATGCTGATGCTGATGATGGCAGCCGAAGCATCAATTGGTCGTTGCCCAAGCATCCCGAGCACATTTACTCCGAGCTAGAACCAATAGGCGAGAGAGAATCAAATACGAAACAAACCATGTCAGATGGACCGAAATCAGAAGACAAAAAACGATGTCCGCTTCTACAGAGCTCTGTTGTGTGTTGGATTTTTTAGTGGGTTAACAATTTATAGCATGTTTTTAGGCGCATATGAAATGACATCTCATTTCACTTGTTTTGCAAAAAAAAAAAAAAATGATTGAAAAACAAAATTAAATTTTTTCTAAATTTTTCAAAAATTTTTTGTTCATTTTTTTTGTATTTTTTAATATTTAAGAAATAAAAATTATAGCAAGTTTCAGTTTTTTTGTTTACAATTGACTCTCTCCTGCATCTTTCATTCGCTCTATTTGCTCTCTAGCTGCTCTCAATGTGGTACAGATTGTGCTCTCTCTCGCTCTCTCTTTCTCTGCTACAGTTTGCGCAGGTTTTGTACTAAAAAATCAGCTGTTTAAATGTACTAAAATCGTTGTATTATAACTTTAAGTGAAATTAACTTTAGTTAATTAAAATTTGCAAAGTTTTTTTTCACAATTTTTTCACATATTTAATATTTGCTTGACATTTTTTCAACTTTGACGCAAAGTTTGAAAATGTATAAAACATATACAATTTTTTTTATTAAGAGATATTTTTTGATAGATTTATAAATAATATAAGTTAAAGTTACTAAAGAAATTATTGCCATTTACTATTTGTTGTATGTAGATTTAGAGTGAATTTTATTTGTCACGGGTATAGAAACATCAATCAAAAGGACTCGCACACCTGTTGCCCAACATTGTTGAATGGTGGTGAAAGCCTTGTCTTGCCTTGCCAACGCCGCCTGCCACTCTCTGTCAATCAACAGACAGTCAGGTGAAAATTTCGAATGAAAATTCAATTGAAGATATATTGTATATATATGTATGTATATTATACATATTCGTAGACTCCAAAGACCATAGATAAATACTCTTCTGTATATAGTGTATCTCAACTATATAGATGTTGACACTTGCTTTCACTTAAAATAGCTATAGTTTATCAAGCCATTTGCCGATTTCAATATAATTTTTCTTTTTTCACTTATTCCTTTAAAATAATATTTTTGCTATGGTCTTTGTTTTCTTATATTTAATTAGATATATAAATTTTTGAATCATTTGATTAGATATGAAAAGTTAATATTAAAATAATATAATATAAAATAATATAATATAATATATATATATATTAATTAAATTTTGTTTATTCCTTGATTGCTGTCATCAGACATTCCAAGTCAAAAAGAATAATAATGTAATGAATATAATGAATACATTTAATTTAATAGTAATTTGAATCAGGTTTAATAGTTGAAAGACTTTGAAAAATGAAAGTTAATTATATTTTTTTAAACTTTTAATGCTTTTATAAGCTTTACCATATGCAAAATAATTAAATGATTATAATAAAAAGTATGAACTAAGTATAATAATTAAAAGAAGAATCGAAGAGTATTAAATGCTATTATCAAATCTAGTTAGGATCAATGTTTGTTACTTTGTTGTTAGGCACTTTCCATTCCAATATGAATAATAATATAATGAGTATCATGAATAACATAAATTATGTTTAGTAATTGAAACACTTAAAAAAGTTAAAGGCTTATATCCACTTTGGTTAAGATCAGCCTAAAATGGCTAAAAAAAATTTCAGTTAAGCCAAAATGTAGTTGGTAATTCTATAAGAAATTAATTAACACCAGACTTTAATACGAGAAATAGGTCCTTGATTCTCTACAACTTCTACAATAACTCACTTTTCACTTTAACTGCTATAATTTTCAACACTTTTTTATTTAAATCAGTTTAAAAAATTTTAATTAATGATGTAAACGATAAAAAGCTATCTTTAAGTTTCCGATCCTTCGAACCGAAACTGAACAATGGCAGAGAAAAAAGCGACTTTCACATATTGACTTAAAGAAAAAATTCTTGATTTTATATTCCTTTGTCCAAGTGCCATGCAGATGATCTATTTATTGAAAATATTTTTATTTTTTAACACTAAAGCGAAAAGAGAAAGAGAGGGAAAATATTTCAATAAACATTTTTTTACTTAAAGGCATTGCCCGCCCGTCTGCCCACAAATGTTGGTCAACTGTTTTTTATCAGCTCATAAACATGGCATACAAGTTCATTTCGGTGTTAAAAGCATGTTCTCGTTCCCAACAACAGTGTGTATCTGTGTGTGAGTCCATTTTACAACTGCAACTCATACACACACACACACGCACGCACTCACACTGAAAACAGAAACACACACTCACAGCTGCTGTCATTTTTAATAGCAAACACAACACGCAGCGACTTTTGCGCATGAAATAATACCAACTAAAGTACTAAGTAGTCCAGTCCGAACACAAACAGATGACGCACTGTGGTTAAAAATTCGTAGAAAATGTAATGAAAACAGTTTTAAAAACTTAAAATTATGCCACAAGCGACAGATGAAAAGTTTATGGCCTAAGAGAAAGCATTTTAAGCCAAATAAAGAGACGTAAATTTTTATGGTAGTTTAAAGCCATTTATTGAAAGTAGTTTTAACACTAATATTTAATAAATATTATTAAATAAATAGTATTTTATATCTTATTAAATCATATTCTGATCTTCAATCTTTATTTCAGTTTATATAAATTTGGCTTAAGATCGAATCATTTATAATGATTTATTTTCATAAACAAATGGAACTTGAAAACTATAAGAATTGGGTAAGTGCTGTATTATATATATATAAGCTTTTCACTATCTTTAATACTACTCCTACATATATACTTATATATATTTCTGCTATTCATTGCTACTGGCTTTCCATTAACTATATATATATATATTTCCACTTCTTAGACAACTTCCAATAGTCCAACTTTATCTCTACTTATAAATGATTTTCTTTTATATTCTCATTTTGCTTGAAAGAATTGTGAAATTTAAACATTTTTTACTAAAAGTATAAGGAAGGTTTTCAATTTAAATTCAAGAAGAGCCGTCAATGTATTTCATCGACTTTAGGACAAATTTAAAATCATTCTACACATACTTCTTTAACTTGGGACTATTGAATGTCCTTGGCCTTACCTTAATTTAAAAAATCTTTCGTTCTTTTACCTTTAGAAATTTTCAACTATATTTTTCTTGTTTAAACAATTTTTTGAATGCATAAAAACAGTTTTGGTCACTGTTAGAGCTATTGTTGTCCTTGTTGTAGTTGCCCTTGTTGTTGTTGTTGTTATTGTTGTTGTTGTAATTGTAATGAAAGTGTTTTCCTTTATGTTTTTTATGTAGTGTTTGCAGGCACACACATACGCAACATGCGTGTCCTGATCCGGCTTCAGTTTCCTGTCTCTTCTCTCCTTATAACTTTGCACGTGTATTTGAGTGTGTGTGGCTGTGTGTGTGAGTGTGTGTGTGTGTTAGCGAGTGAAATATGACAAAAAGTATGCTACAGTTTTTTTTCCTATTGCTTTTGCTGCCTCTGTTGCTGTTGTTGTCGCTTTCTCACAGCGCTTTAATAGCAAAAGTCAAAGGAGTCGCCGGTTACTCCTGTTAAACCTCCCCACCCTCGCACATCTATTCTCTACTGTACCCCTCCTCATCCCTCCTACCACCATAGAGCATGTGCAATAGTAATAAAAATATATTTTACAAACTGCTACCATGGCTGGCTTTGGTTTCCTCCTTCTCGCTGGATGGCTGACTGGCTGACTATTCCTGGACTCCAGGACCCTTTCAGAGTAAAACTGCTTAGGTTTTTTTTATTCTTTCCATTGTTGATGTTGTTGCTCTTGTTGTTGTTGTTGTTGTTTTTTATGATATATGTAGAACAGCTAACAAGCTACACACACGCACACACACACACATGCAAAACAAGTTCGCTACAACAAATTATTGGAAAACCAAGAAGTTTTCTACGCATAGAAAAAAGAAGCAGGAAAAATAAATATAAATATCTGGAGTTTAGTTTGTCATAAGGAAAATTCTATACACTTACAAGTAAGTAGTAGAAAATGTTTAAAATATATTTTAAAAAATAAAATACATTTGAAAAAAATGTTTAAATCTTGTTTTCTGTTTGTCAGAATAGTTGATACATAAAATATATTAATAAAAATTTTTTTTGTATTTACATAAATTGAACGGATTCTATATAATATAGCAGTCCCATTATACGGCTATAATAACGCAGAAGTATCGTTTATTACATAATCAATATATGGCTCTTATCCTATTAATACAAAGTTAATTTCTATGGACGAGTTTTACCAATTTTATATTTCTTTTATCCAATTGACTATCCAGATATTAATTTTGGAACTTACTTAACTTTGAATGCAGAAAGGGACCTATTTATAAATATTTCAGTTAAATTAACTTAACTCACGTTTAACTTATTTAATACATATTAGTGTCCAAATAATAATTAAACATTATTCTCAAAATTGTAAACTTAATTTGTTGATTTTTTCCACCTAAAAATTTTTTCTGTAATACTCAATTTGATTCTTAACGCATTTTCATAATTCATGGATTTGTTTTTTATTTGAAATTTAATTTTTTAATTTTTCTCAGATTTTATGAATTTATCCTTAACACATATCGATTTACAATTGATTTTCTTTTACACTAAATTAACTTTTAAATACATTTAAAAATAATAATTTTACACATTTTATATTTTATATTTAGACGAACTCTAGACTTGCCTTATCAAAAATCTATATGCTATATAGAGTATACTCTTCTGTAAATATTGGTAATGACTTTTGCGAGGGTAGAAAAAAGAAAAATATCTTCTTAAAAACGTTGGCAATAACCAAAAAGAGAAGAGAAAATTGTGCGGAAAAGTTAGCAAGCTAGCAAAATAACAACAACAACAACAATAAGCATATAAAATGTGTTTTCATTTGAAGAGTGGAAAAGGGAGTGAGGTAGGGAGGGGGGCGACACACACACTTACATATATAGTATATGTATATATATATATATATACAATATATATACACTATGTATGTCTAGTTATTGTTGAATTTGGTAGTAAAACGCATTTCGCTTAACGCGCTTGAATCGGTTGTTGTTGTTGTTGTTGTTGATTTTTTTTTGTTGTTATCCCCTCAGCTACCCTTTTCCATTCTATTTCGATTTCTGTTTGTGTGTTTGTGTTTGTATCAAAGCCATAACGATTTTCTTTTCAATTTAGTTTTAGTGCGTATTTTGTTCTAATTTTATTGCATATATTAAAAAGTATACAAACATCATATACATATATTCATATATAACTTATGTATATTTTTATATATATATATATATATATTTTTTTTTTTTTTGTGGAGTGTTTGTTAACACACAATTTGAAACACAAACACAAATTCAGTTCTCTCCTTGGGCAGAAAAATATATATATTTTTTTATGACATTTTTGCTTAGTTGGCAGGCGATTTATGTACCCTCCCTTTCCACTTTACATCCTCTTCCTTCCTACTCTCTTCCCTCTTTGCCTTCAATAAATATTTATGACTGAACGCAAAAAAAAAAAAAAAAGAAAAGAAGAAACAAAAAGGCAAAAAAATAAAAAAAGACAAAAAGAGTTGGCTTAGTTTTTTTTTTTTGAGATTTTTGTTGCATTTTTATGCTCCATTGTTGTTTCTGTGGCTGTTTATTGTTTTTGTGATAGTTATAGATTTGGATATGAACAAAATCATTCCCCTACTTCCTCCCCCCTCTAGACTCTTCATTCAGTTATTATTGAATGGTTTGCCATATTGTGGCCAGTTTTTACTATTAGATTTTACAATGGTTTTGATAGCTATAGAAAAGTTGAATGGTTGGATGGTTATACACTTTCAAAAGATGGGTATTTCTGCTTGAATATTTGCTATAAGTGCAGATTTAGGTGGAATATGATAATATTTAAATATATGTATATATTTATTTTGTGTACAAAATAGTAGATATATTAGCTTGTATGATTATATTACTCTGGATTATTCTTAGTTTTTACAGATTAAAGCAGCTTCTTCAACTTGTAAAGTATATAAATTCCTGTTTAGCATCAATATATGGGTCTATATGGTTTGATTAGAAATTTTAGTAATTTGATTTGAAAGTTTAATGCAATGTTTTAAATCATGGCTTAAACGGAGTAACTATATATATATATTATCATAAGAAGAAAAGTAAAGAACATTAAAATGGATATGTCTACTGCTTCCTCATCTTTTAATACCCTTGCAGAAGAGGGTATATTAATTTTGGTCAGAAGTTTGCAACGCACAGAAGGAAGCATCTCCGACTATAAAAAGTACATATATATTCTTGATCAGCATGAATCGATATGACCCTGTCCGTCTGTATGGATCAACAGCTTCTCCTCCGAGACCATAATAGATATAGAGCTGAAATTTTCATCATATGTCCCTTTTTGATGCAGGCATTATATACCTCGGAATTATCTCGATCAGACGACTATATCTTATAGCTCCCATAGGAACGATCGGTCATGAATAAGGCTTATCCTCAATAACTCTGTTTAACCGAATGCCACGAAATTTCATATTTGTGAGCTTAATATACTTCTTAATACTTCAATCAAGTTTTGTCGGAATCGGTCGACTATATCATATAGCTGCTATAGAAACAATCGGTACAAAAAAAATTTTTGTATGAAAAATTTTTTTTCTCAAGCTCAAAATTTTTAATTTGTAAATTTGGTATGTATAATTTACAATAATGCTTCTGGTGAATTATATAGAGAAAATCCGCAAGTTTATAGGTCCTTCTAGTTATATTTACTATATATATACTGTATATAATATCTCTTCGATCTCTTCTAAAATTGAAAATCCAATTAATTCCATATGACACTGAGTCCTTTTACTTTACATTGTATGTATATTACTATACCATGATATAAAGAGCATACATTCGTCATCGTTGCCAAAGTTTTTCCTCCTTTTAGATGCTTTAAACAATTTATTTTCATTCGTTTGCCATTTTAGAGAGCTTGGCAAATATATTTACAATTTGTTTCTGGTTAACACCTTTAGACACAACATTCAACTTATAAAATTATGCAATTTTCAATTTTCTTTCTTCAAACATTTTGAAAGACACTTGAAATGTCCAACAAAATGAAATTGAGAGTCGAAATGAAAATCCTTTTTTTTTTTTGCTCCTCTTTTTCTATGTTTATTTTAATTTTCATGAGAAAACCAAAAAAAAAAAAAGAAGTGAATTAAACGCTTGCAAAAATTTAATTCAATTTATTTCAGACACCAACAAATTAGATAAAATGAGAGAGAGAGAGAGAGAGAGAGAGAGAGAGAGAGAAAGAGAGAGGAGGAGAGAGGGAGCTAGAGAATCTGCTAATGTTTAACACACAAAATAAGCAACAGTGTGAGCGAGATGGCAAATATAGAGAAAATAGTTCAAGTGCAATGCCATTTGCTTTCTCTTTCTCGCCACACACTTCTTTTCTACTCTGTAAACAAAATAAAAGTCATCGTATGACAGAGTTGCGGAAAATGAAAGGGAATAGAATCATAGCCCCCTCTCCCATCTCTGGGTATGAAAATTGGAAAAGGGGGCGGGGCAACATTTGCGTGCATGTTGCCAGTTAGTTAATTATTGAGCAACGGGCACGTACATTTCTATGTTTCATATACATATATATATATATAAATACATACATATATGTATGAGAAGCTTAGCGTGTTAGTGTGTTGGTGTCTGTTTGTATGTGTGTGTCTATGTTTAACTTAATTAGTGCTGCGTTGCTCTGCATTTTGTGGTCTCTATTTAACGCAGCAACCGCCACACTCTAGCGGCCTTCCCTAAAGCGTACATCCTGGCACTATCACACACACACACACACACTGTTCTTCTTTTGTACCTCTAAGCCCCCCTTTAACCCTTCTAGCACCCCCCTTTACACCGCTGGTCATCATCATTATCACCGTCGTCGTCGTCGTCTCCTGTGTCTGTCTCGCGTGCGCTTCTGTTTAAATTTAAAACTGCAAAATGCAGTTTCCAGCAGCAGTCGTCTGAATATACATACATAGTAAACATAGACCACTGTTTATTTGCCTTTTGATACCCTATAATTAACATTAATACCCATACCTAAACGCTCAAATCTAGCAAGTGTTTATCTATAGTATAAGACTAGTTTTGCTTCAAGGATATTCTTAGCCAACTGTTTCCCCCTCTTCTTTAAACGTTTTTTCATAACCATAAAAATTTATGTAATCTTCTCAAAAAAGCTCAAAAATTCATCTAAAATGTGTCAAATTATTAGGTAAAACTTCATTCAAGACTTCCGAAAGGGCTAATATATAAGAGTTAAATTTTACTCCAAAAATATCATATAAGACAATGTTTTATATATATGTAAATATATTTATTATATATTTATATTTAACAGTTTTCAACCTTTCTGAAGTTAAATTATAAAACTTTTTACCGGACATGTCTAGCAGAGGATTTATGAATATGAAAAAACAATGAGCAGATCTTCTGCCTGGCTATTGCAAAGAATATATACCGAATCCATTAGAACTAGAACTAATTGAAAAATACAAAAACAGAAAAGAAAAACAGAAGCACAGCTTCCTGTAACAAGGATTGAAATAGTTATACATACTTTTATTATCAATTTGATTCCTTGTCAACTTATGTCTTTTAGTCGTCAGTTGCAAAAGGAAACATTAAAATGGGAATTAATACGAAATTCGAAATAGTGAAAGGAAATCTTAAAATCCACGAATTGCTTTGAGTTTATTTACTGATTTTGATTTTCTAACAACATCTTAAGAAAGTAAGAATTAAAATAAGTCCTGAAAACAACTTGCACTTGGATTTTAATTTCCATATGTAGCCACAGTTTCTTAATGTCCTTTTCTTCATAGAAATGTAAACCCTACTAAAAAATTTCTTATCCAATCTGAAATCTTAATATGTAGTTTAACTTTCAAGAATGTAGCCTCAAAAGAAACTTTTCCATTTGCAGGCAAAATCTATTTCACTTTGAATAAATTGACGACATTTTTAGGATATTTTGAAATCCTAATCCTGAAATCCTTTGCTGTAAACGCCCAAAGAAAAAAAAAAGATCAAAGCTTTTCAATGCTTTTTCCCACCCTCTTAACTCTCTTTCTCTTTCTCTTACTCATATTACCTAACTTAACATTGTTAACTCCACTTGACTCCACTTACTCCTTTCGTTATATGAACTCCTTTAAATCTCTCTCTCAATTTTTCTTTAACTTTCAGTTTAAATTGTTTTCTAGGGTATTCAAATAGTTCACAACAATTTGATTTTTTAACTCAACATTTTTCAATGTTTTGTTTTATTTTTAGTGAAATTTTTCAGTTGCTGTTGCTTTTGCCTCATGTTGTTTTTATTTTTATTTTTGTTATTTGTGTGTTTGTTGCCGGCTGATGTTGTTATTATTTTTGTTGTTCTCGTTCCGTGCACGTAATTTGCATTGTTGTTGGTTTTAATTGCTTAGTGTTAATTGCTGTAATTGCGGTTGAAATAAAAAACGTAAAACTGTACTGGAAACACGTAAATGCACTGCAAAGTGGCCTCTAAAAAACAACAAAACAAAACTTAATTAAACTAGATGGGCTAAATAAGTAATAGGTAACAGTAGAGCCAAAGGTGAGAGAGAGAGAGAGAGAAGAAGAAGAGAGATAGACCTTGATTCTCTTGGCGAGGTCAACAAATGGTCATTTACCGTTTTGCTTATCTCTCTCTCTGTCTGAGGTGTGCTTTTACTTTGTCACACGATCGCCTTGTCAATTTGCTAGTTTTTGGCTTTAATTTGGCATTGTCATACAATATGTTTGAAACAGCTCTCATTAAGCTTTCCATTAATAGAGGGGTATAGCGGGGGGTGTGTGTGTGATTTCTAGGTAAGGGTTACGGCATTTTGCTACAAATTGGAAACGGATGAGACTCGTTAAGTCCATTTAATGGCAATGTCGCAGCGACTTTAAAATGTCATCAGAAATGCCATGGTCATGCCCATTTTGGAAAGCGCGACATTTCTGACAAAGGATGTGGGCTCAAATGTCACAGGGACTGGCCATAAATTTTCGGCCAGCTTTCGTATCCTGCTGCTGCTGCTCCTGCTGTAAGCTTGCTTGCAAGTTGAAACTGAAGGCCAATTATGGCCCCAAAAAAAGCCGCAGAGTCAGTATATGAGAATTTTTCCTATGCTTTTCATGTGTCGCAGGATATACGTATACATACATACATACATACATAAAATATATATGTGTATATATCTATCTTTTAGGCCACCTGGAAATCCTAATTTATTGTCCAGCCAAATATTAATTAATTAATTAGTGATAAAACCATGAAAAAGAGAGAAAGCTTTTTCATGATGCTTCATTAAATTGTTCTACTACAACTACAACTAATTTTTGGCCAAGTTAAAGATGAATATACATACTTTAACCTTTAGTCATGCCAACCAAACCTAACTGTAATGGCAGGTGGATCTTCTAAGGTTCAACGGTGGTCAAATGTGGTTTGAGGTTGACTCAATTGCTACGGAGTTTTGCTCTCCAGTTGCCAATTTCTTACCCACAAACACACACACGCACACTCTCACACACAGTTCCCTTTGTCATTGAGTTGTCAATGGGTCAGATGGGTATGGTTAAGTCCCCCTCACCCGCAATCCCCCCTTTACCCACTTATCTTCTTCTATCCTCATTCCTTGTGCAACAAAATACATACAAATTGAGTTTCGGTTTCCGGTGCCACTGGGCAAAAGTCAATACAAAAACTAATTGATTGGAAAATGATGTGACTTTGAATACCAAATTTCTAAATTTTTTGTTTCTTTTCTTGTTAAGAAAAACCTTTTCTTTTTTTTTTTTTGTTGCTTTTCTCATTCTCTCTGTGTGATGTTGGAAAAGCTGATTTTGTGAAAGTATTAAAAAACAAAGAAAGGAAAGGAAAACCCTGCCGCCTTATTGTTTTAGCCTAATGAAAATAAATTTTATAAAAATTTTCTGTTACAACTTGAAATTAATGCTTAGTCACAATGGACTGGCCATAAACTTTGTGGTAGGGCGAAAAAAACATGAACCAATTGACTTGGTCAATGGGGAATAAAGGCTAACAAAAAAAAAAAAAAAAATAAAGAAAAGAAAAGGAAAAGGAAAAGAACAGGCCATTCAGGGCTCACATTTCTTGGGGGCCACTTACATCATTTTCTATATAAAAAAAAATATATGCCAGGGGCGGTTCTACCAATTAATATAACAATTTGTGCATTAAGAATATAATATAATTATTTTTTTGTAGAAAACTTTACTAGAAGTTAATAAGAATTTGTACAATTTAGCCAGAAAAATTGAGAAATAACTGAGGGGAAACTATGAAAGTCATGAATTTATCCTCATATAACTCAAAAATGTTGGAAATGCTTAGATTTTTCCCTAAGTAATTATATAATTAAGAAGTTTTTAGAAATTTCTAATGATTATAATAGGGATTATATTAGCCAAATCATTTATTAAGTTAATTTGTTCTGTTCGTTAACCTGAAATAATTCTTAAACGATGATGGAAAACATTGAAACATCCTTGCTTTTGTAATTTCCTAAGGATTTTTCCTATACATACATATATATATAATAAATGCACTTAATTTCTAAAACCTCTGAGGTAAAGTGATTGTATATACGCTCCTGAATCACCTGATACCACTTGTACAATCCATACAGATGAACCAATCCCATGATGAACATAAAAATTATTACTGCTCTGCGTCGAGACTATCAAAAAAAAAAAAAAAAAAAAACAAAAACAAAATAACGAAGAAACAAAATAAAAAAAAAGGGAAAATAAAGTAAAGTAAATGATTTCTTTAGAGGCAATTTGTGTGTACAGCTGGCACTTATTTAACCCACCCAAATACCCACCCAATGAACCACCCACCATTCCTTTAACCATTGAAAGGAACTAGACGAGACTTAATGATTATGCATTAACTTGTCATTAAAAAATTAGTTGTGACGTCAGTGGCAACACATTCTCTCCTAATGAATTGATAAATTGAATTAAAAAGGCGTCAAAGTTGTGACATTAATAGCAAGGCAAACTACGTGGCAAGAACAACAGACAGAAATTGTTATTGCCCACTGTGTGCGACTTTTACTACTGTGGTAGCAACATTATTAACATTGACTAATCAAATTACAAATTAAATTTAGTTACAACGGCATTCTTTACATTGGCATAATGATTGATGGCTAATTTAAGAATCATTCCTTTCAGACTCTCAACCAAACGTTAATCAACTCGTTTTGATTTTATTTCAACTACATATTTCATTGAACATTTTTTTAATCCATTATTTTGCTCTTGGTGTACTCATTGCTGTGGTCATTAATCAACTTAAGTTTAATTAGATTTCTACTTTTTCTTTTTTTTTTTTTTTTTTTGTTTTTTAAAGGGCCACAAAGTGTTGACAACTCATAAAATTAACCAAAAATAATGAATGAATGAATGAATGAGAAAAAAAAAAAAAGGAGATGAGATGAGATGACTGAAAAACGCCAAAACTTGCACAAACAATAAAAAAAAATCACAGACAAAAGCCGCTAAACGATTGTTGCCTGACTGGCGTCAGTTGAATAAGTGAGTGAGTGAGTGACTACCCCCCGCACACTCATTCCCCCTCTGTATTCATACCTCACTCTTATGGCTCTTGCTTCCATGCGATTTATAACATTTTCCATTTCAATTGTGATGTTGCTTGCATTCGATTCGCTTCGATTCGATTGATTTCATTTGCCTGCTCGTTTGGCGGTTATAAAAATTCATTGCGAAACGTTTTTTCTTCTCCCTCTCTCTCTCGCTTGTACTTTCTTTCTCTTCTTTTTATATATATATACCTTTTTTTTTTGGTTTTACTGTTGCGTATGATATGACGTACTGTATTCATTGTGTTCACTGTAACCATTTTCAGCACTATTTTTTTTCTCTCTCTCAGATTTGTTGCCAAATCAGTTGTGTGTATGTGTGTGTGTGTGTGTATGGCAATAAAACGTGTTCAGTGCTTGCAACTTTCATTTCATTTCATTTTTGCCATAATATGCAACAACGACGTCAACATCTCTGTCAAGTTTTTCATCATCATGATCATCATTCATATCGTCATGAAAAGGGACCAATTTTTTTTTTCGGGGGCAACAATGAAAAACCATTTGCCACTTTGCATGCATTTACGCTTATTTGAGCATAATCATTTTTGTTTATTGCCCACAAAAAAAAAAAGAGAAAAAAACAGTAAAGGAAAAAAACAATTATGTAAAATTCTCCACAAATAAGATAAGAGGAGAAAATCGGTCAACGAAAAAATTGCAATAAAATGTCAGAATTTGCCATTGCATTGGTAATACTTGAGCCTTCAAGTTATCCACAGGATGCAAACATTTTGAATTAACTTTTATTTCCCCCAATATTTTGATACACTTTTTAATTGGTTGAAATATTTTTAATTGCGTTTTATTATTTTGTTTTTAGAAAAGTTTATTTTCTTTATATTATTATTCTTAAATTATTATTCATCTCATCTTAAGGTTAATTTTCAAAATATATATATATATATTTATTTTGATAAAATTGAGGTTTTAAAGTTTTATTAATATATTTTATAATTTTATTTATAATATAAAAAACATAACATAATAAGTAGGCCGTAATTTTGGCTTCTTTAAGTTAGTTTTTTATTGGTTCTGAATCGATGATCGATCTACCCATCTTTAAGCTTCTTTTTTAGAAGAGGAAAAAGTGTTTTCCATATTTTTTTTAAAGATTATTTGATTGAAATAAAACTTTGAAGTTTGCTGTTTATTGATTGACATTATTTAAAGTAAAATCGGAGAAATTTTTTACAAAAATTTTAGAAATCTTTACCTTATCATGACATATGACTGATGTCTAATTTTTACTTTTATGCTTACTACACAAATTGTATATCTTAATTGAATGTCAGATTATCCTTAGACAAAAAATCAATCTAAGAAATAAGTTAATTAAAAATTTACTTTCTAAAAGATTATTTTCTAATATATTAGAATCAAATATATCGAAATCAAATCAAGCATTTATTATATTATTAGGAAGTGAATATAACTTATTATAGTTATATATAAAAAAGTTATATTTTAAATTTTAAATCTTTTAAATGAACTTTGTCAAAGAGAAGCAGATCACAAAAATATTTATAACAAAATAAATAAGAAAACATCCCAATATATTAAAATGAATCTTATACAAAACTCATCTCATATATCTCAATTTCTTAATTTCACATAATTATAAATAAATGCGGAAAATATCACCTGTGATAAATTTTAGGCATGAATAAGTAATACAAATTTCAGTTACTAAATTTAATCTATCCGAATGAGAGACTTTTCCTCAATGGAAAATTTCAAACTGTTGTTCCAAGTGTATATAACTCAATTCATGGCATTTTGTGCTGAAATATATGCAAAAACGAAAAGAAAAAAAAAGGTTGGAAATATTTAAAATCCCGCATATTCTTGTTTTTATTTCGTTTCATATAAATTTTTTCTTCTATTTTTGTGTATTTCCTCTGGCAATTTTTTTAATTGTTTTATAAATCAATTTTACATATGGAATACTTTTGACTTTTGTATATTATTCTGCAGGCTTTTCACTTTGATTAATATCTGAGGAAAAACTAAATGAAATTTTAATTTTTTTTTTTTTTTTGGCTTGTTTGACTTGCTGAATAGTTTTATATATCATATCATATATGTATATAATAATAGTGGGATAAATTTTGCTTGGAAAAAAAAAATGTTCTCATATTGATATTTTTTGATAGCCAGCCCCAAGGACATGACCACTTAAATGTAATTTCCTTAAGTGTCTCCTATAAATAAGCACATAAATTTCACCATAGAGAAGGCATACTTGTTTGTGTGTGTGTGTGTGTGTCCTTCACAACAAAACGGAGAGAAAAAGAAATATTAAAAATATGCAAATTTTGTCTGAACTAAACTAAACCCTTTTCTTATTCTTCTTTTTCTGTATTTTCTTTCTTATTTGTTGTTGTTGTTGTTGTCTGACCAAACAAAACATAATCTGCAAGATAGTTGAGAAAAGAAGAGGGGTAAATATGGAGAGTTGGGAGAGAGGGGGAACCCTTCCTGATGTTTGTACACTCCATTTGGCAAATATAATAAATATTTTGTTGCCACATTATCAGAGAAAAGAGAGAGAGAGAGAGAGTGAGGGGGAGAGAAAGAGTAAAAAACTTATATATTTTTTTGCGTGGGCATTTTAGGAAAATGTTTTGCCATGTTGTCTGGCAAATGGCAAAAAATGAATGGCAAAATTATTTTAATGTACAATTTGAATTTTAGCTTTAACTAATTTCTAAATCAAAATTTTCTTGTTTTTCTTCTTTCTGTTTTTTTTTTTTTTTGGTTTTGTTTTTGGGTGTGAATTTCCGTTGAGGGCAAAAATTGTTCTATTTGTTGAACCAATAATCATCGCATTTCCGCAAACACTCAAAGACCTTTTCGGTATTTTTTTTTCTCTTTTCTTTCTCGCTCTTGTTGTCACATGAAAATTTCATGGCCTCTTGTCCCCATTCAGAATGCTTTCGGTTTTTTTTTCTTCTTTTCATTTTTTTTTTATTTTGGAATGGCCACTGCAACGAATTGAAATATTCATAAACGAGGAGAAATGACAGATTAACACAAATATTGATACAAGGAGGCAGGATATAAGCCACAAATGGCCAACACTCAATGTCTGTGATATGAAGAGAGATGGAGGGGCGGAGGAGGGGGGGTTGTGCGGATTGATGGAGAAGGAGGAGTACTTAAGCCCAGCTCGTTGACTTGTGGCCGCAGGATATTATCATCATCATCATCATCGAAGGATGGCACTGACATTTTGTTTATGCCTCTCGCGTTCCTTCTGGCTGTCTTTGCCAGTTCGCTTTTTTTTTTGCTCTCTCTTTGTTTTGAATAATTTGTATTGAATATGAAATATTAATGAGTATTTTTTTTTTCCTTTCCCTTCCTTGTCTTCCTTTTTTTTTTTTTTTTTTTTGGTTTTTCTTGTTTTGTTTCTGTTTTGGTTCTGGTTTGTGTAACTCTGCGTATAAGCAATAACATTGAATATTCACATTTGGGATGGACAATATCGAATATGCGATATTATCTTATATCGGTTCAACTTTACTTTTATGATATTTTCCAAAAATGTAAAAACATTTTCATCATTAAGGTTTAGAAGCAATTTTTGGAAGAAGACTTTTGAAAACAATTGAAATGAGTTCAATTAATTTTGGAATCAAGTCCAGAAAAGTTTTCTGTATAATGTCAAGCACATTTTGGGGAAGCTTTAGAGTAAATTTCTCAGTTTTTTAGTGGTACTAAAAAAAAAATATATATAAAATAAGTAATTTTCATTTGCATTTTTGATTATTAATCAAAAAAACTTAAGTTTTAAATTATTCTCCTTCTTTTTTTCTGCTTGATAAATGATCTATTCAAATCTAAATCATATTTATCAAATCAAATCCAAATTTTAATTATTAATCACCAAAAATGAGCTTTCATTTCTATCTCATTTTGTTTGTGGAATAGTTTAAATTTTATTTGACCATCTGTTTGATTTCCAATCCCTGGCATATTAATGATCTATATACGTAGATCAAATTGAATATCCTAAGTGATAGTAACTGAAAGATTGAATGAATTCGAAGCAGTAAGAGAAACTTAATAATAATTTAGGCTCAGGTAAATTCAATGTAAATACCTTTAAGATACAGATAAAGATATATATTCTCTCTGGTTATGAAAAAAATTCTTCATTTCTGCAATATTTAAATTGAAATATTTATACATTATACAAGGATACAAATATGTGACAGATATAAATGGGTGAAAATTTACGTAAAATACAATATTAAATTTAAATAAATAAAATAAAATTTAAAGTGTTATTTAAAATTGCTCAGTAGACTACAAAATTGACATGGTTATACATAGGTTACTTATGAGATAAATATATATGTATATATATATATATATATATATGTAGATTTGTGTGTAGTTATATAATATGAATTTAATATAGGTTTAGTATAGTTTACATAAGAAGAAGACAAACACTTCATCCCAACTCAACTTATGATAACTAAGATGCAACTTCAATTTAAACTAAATTTAACTTATGCCAACTTTACGATAAATCAAATTCTGACGACTAACTCAATCGACAGTCGACTCAATTCTCATCTTTTGACTGTCCGGCACTGCCAAGGGTTGCCATATCGGCTTGATATTATGTTACATATGTAATACCTCTTATGTCTAGTATATCTCAAGACAAATTATATATTTATAAATAAGATTATACATATAGAAGACTACAACTTTCAAAATCAAGCAGTAAAGAGAAACGTTCCAACTTCAACATATACATACGTATATATATATATTTATATACTTGTGAGATTGAAGCTGGAATGCCTCTTCTCCAGCTTGATTTTGAGCGTTTGATATATTGGAATATCGAAAACTCCAATTGTTTTTAGATATATTTAATTTAGAACATGACTAGCTAATATCTAACTAGTTATATATTATTCGCCTTTTATATGGCTAGCTAATATCTAACTTAGAATAAGACTAGCTAATATCTAACTTAGAATAGGATAAAAAAGAAGATGAAGCGAATTTCATTCTATTCAAATGATTTCACTGAAATAGAACATTTTATATATCCTACACATTTGCGATATTTAATTCTCAACAATTGTTAAAATTTATATTTAGTCCATCTCTAATATATAATAGTATGATTGAAAGAAATACTAAGAAATCTTTGGTCAATAGCCGAGATTTAACTCAAAATTTCGTATGGGTAACATGTGTTTCCTAAAGCCATTGAAGAAATCATATTAAAGTTAAATTTTTTGCCATTTCCAATGGAAACTTCAAGAATGCTTATTTGGCAAATAAAGGATACGATGGTTTTTCCTTTTTATTGTTGTTGTTGTTGTTGTTGCTGCTGTTCTTTTGGCCTGGTAGATAAATAAAAATTTTTAATGCTTTTGCGTTTCGTAGGCGAATGTGTAAAAGATTATCTTTATTGGCCATTAATTCATATTTAAGCTGGGCTGCGGCAAAAGAAAATGCCAGCGAATACAACAAAAAAAAGAAGAAAAAACGAACAACTTTCACTTTTTGCTAAGGAGGGACGGGGATGGGGTTGAAGTGAGGGGAAACGTTTGTAAAACACTGGATTTGCAAAAGGATAAAATTATGCTTTGTAAAACAATTAAGTGGCATTATTTATGGCTGATTTAACCCCTCAACCTTTTTCCTCTTTCACTTACTCTATCTTGCTTAACCCCCACCCCCCTCTCTCTCTCGCTCTCTATATTGCTGCTCTTTACTACTAAAATTGCTTTTTGGTCGGGGTTTTATTTATGAACTTCGCCTAATGGTCTCTGGTTTGGTTTTTGTGTCTAGGGTTTAGTCCCCTTTTTGATGTACAGCACAAAATTTACTCTCTACTAAGCGAATGGTGGGGGGGAAAGAATAGAGATTATGTTCTGTAGCTTATTGGTTAATTAGTATGACAAGTCAGTTAATATTATATAGAACATATATTTTTATTCAATATAAATCAATGTGTAAATCTCAAGTTACGGGGGAAATTGTTTGCCTCTGATGATGATGATGATGATGATGATGGCATAACAATATCAATATATTTACTTACCTGCAGCCACTTAAGTTCCCCCAAACCCCTCCCATTCCACTCTCCCCCATGACAATAAACCCCTTTAGCAAATTTACAAATTTCCGCAATAAACCAAATAACCAAAATGAATACAAAAATCATGTACACACAGAGCAGCAAAGGATGAGAAGGAAGAAGAGGGGGTAAAAGAGAAATAGGAAACTGAACTTCAAATCCTTTGCCAAAAGAAAAGAAAAAAAAAAGAAAAAAACGAAATGGGAAAGAAAAGAAAGCAGAAAACGAGACAGGAAACTGCTGACATATGCAGCATACTTTTTTGGGGGGCAAACAAGGACATTGCTTGGCTGTTCTTTGTGTTCCTTGATATAGGAGAAAGATAGCTTGAAGAGAGAGAAAGAGAGAGAGGTAGAGAGTAGAGAGAGGGAAAGTGAGTAAGAAAGTTTCGAGTGAGGCCACGCGACTGACAAAAGTTGAGAGAGAACTCAAGTGTGCAGCAAAAGTTCAAATACCTAAACGGATGACAGGGACAAGGCATAGTCAAATGAAGAGGAAAGGTAATGTACATAGCCACCAAACCATATTACCTCCACTCATCGCCCTCCCCACCCCCCCGCTAATAGATAAAAAGCCACCATGACTCTCTCACTTACTTTCTCTTCTTTTTCTTTGGTTGCGGTAATGAAATTTATTAGATCATTATGCAGACTGCCGACTTAACTCCCTATGGCCACACCCACCACTCACTACCTGTGACTGTTCACTTTATTCCGCCCGCTTGTTTTCATCTGCTTCATCTGCTTCTTGTTCTTTCTCGCCTCCTCCTCCTACTCCATTTCCTATTTGTGTCTTGTAAAATTTGTTGACGTTGATTATCATTTTCAAGTTCTGACTTTTCATTTTCAATTTGAGTTCCACCCAAGAAAAAAAAAAATGGTTGTTTTCTTTGTCTACTCCCAGAATACACACACCCACACCCACACCCGCACACACACAAACGCCTAGCTCTGTTTTTCCTCTTCCCTCTCTCCATTTATCTAGCATTCTCTGTAAGCACTTTTTGTGGTTTTTTCTTTATTGTGTGGGTTTCCTACTCAAATGACTTTGGCATAATTTAACTTAATTTTTGGCACAAAATTTTTGGGTAATTTGCATTAAATTTATTTCGAATATTTGGCATTAAAGTTGTGCAGAAGAAAAGCAAAGAGTAAATGATGAGGAAGGAGAGAGAGAGAGGGAGAGAGAGAGAGAGAGAGAGAGAGAGAGAGACGGAGAGCGAGAGCGGGAGGGAAAATTGAAGAAAATCCCTGCATATGAAAGTAATTTTCCAATGAAATTGACAACTGGTAATGTCAAGTAGCTTTTCATCGAAATTCTCCGTTGCCTCTTCCATCCGTAAGTCACGCCAACAGCAACAAGAAAATAAGAAATTAGTTGGAGGTAACACCCCGGAAGTTCTTTGCAAGTCCTTTAACCATCCCACCCCCTCCCCACATATACGATTCCTGCCCACATAAGGAGAAATACGTGAAACTCCATACAACAAGCAAAGGTTTTCTTCATTTTATTTCTTTTTTTTTTCGTTTTTTCACCCGCCTGTTTATACGGGGGGGAGTGTTGAAAATTCTCGCGGGAATTTTCATGCCATGTTGTCTGGGAAATTCGCTTAATAACTTTGCCGAGCAGTGGGAGAAATGTTCGAATGGGTGGAGGTCGGGGGAGGGGGGGGCATATTTAAGCCTCCGCCTTTGCAGGTATGGGACACGCAACCAGACAGTAATTTGTTTTAACAGCGCCCCTTTTAAAGATATTTACAGCACAGGTAAAATTTCCGGGCGTCCTGCCATCTATCCATCTCATTCTCTCTTTCACACAATTTTTGTAGCTTTCTCCCTCGCTCACTCTACCTCATAAATTAACCGACACGCGGCGCTAATGTGGCGCAACATCCATGGCAAGTACATGCCGCTCCCCTCTCTCTCCCTCTCCCTCTCTCTCGGCCTTCAGTGATTGTCCAGCACAGTGGGAAACAGTGCGTACTACGAGGACGGAGTTTGGAATGTTTCTTCTTTGGCTAATGCCAAAATTCTGTTCCTTTCTACTATCCTCCCCCCCTCTCCAACCTTTTCTCTTACTTATTTTTGACTGTTGCTTGTGCTACACGTGAATGCGACTGGAGTAGATTGGTCGAGAGAGGCAGAGGGGAGAGAGAGAGAGAGAGAGAGATGCCACAAGTTGTGCTGCTTGTTGCTTTTCATTTAGGTAGCCCAGGGGCCAGTAGACTCACTGGTCCACTCCAAAATTTGTAACATTTGGGCACTTGACATCTGCAATGGGAGGCCAAAGAAATTGCCTTCAGGTGGCGGCGGACTTAGCAATGGGAATGATGTGTCGGTAGGGGGGGCGGGGGTTACGGTTCGGTGTTTGCTGTACCTGGCCCTAATATTTATGGCCAGGTTGAGAGTTGAAGTCATGTGTTGCATATACGAGGCACTAAATATCGTTGCCAACTGCGAAAATTAGATTTATGGTAGCCCCAAAAAAAAAATCCCTACCAAAAGAACAAGAATTAAAGAAAACCTAAAAGAAATATCAACAAAAGAAAAAATGAAGTAAGCAAGTCGTCCCTGCCGACTTGGAGTATGCCCTGTACCAAAAAAGGATATTTCATTTAAACAGACTCCTTCGCAATTGAATAAAATTTTTCATAAAATTCTCTTAACAAGCCAAAACAACAAATTCAAGCTTTCTCGCTCACTCCTAACAGTGAACGAAACTAATGCGTCATTCGGTACAAAGCAACATGCATGCGCATGCTATCTCGCTCACACATTTCAGTTGCTGCTGCCCAAAGCATTTCAGTACAAAACATATATACGTATTATCTCTGATATTTATTTCGGTCAAATTCGGTCAGATGGTACATATTGGCTATATAATTGAGTCTGCCAAAAAGAAATGCTGTAGCTTTAATAGAACTCTAGTTATGGTTTTATCTAATTTGCGTGGGCGGAAGTGGGCGTGGCATAAATTTGAAACAAACTTGATCTGCGTATGGACTAGACGGATGTTGACACCAAGTTTGGTTGCTCTAGCTCTTATAGTCTCTGAGATCTCGATGTTCGTACGGACGGACAGACGGACAGACGGACAGACGGACATGGTCATATCGACTCGGCTGTTGATGCTGATCAAGAATATATATACTTTATGGGGTCGGAAAATTTTCCTTCTGGCTGTTACATACATTTTAGTGACTTTAATATACCTTGTACCCTATGGGTACAGGGTATAAAAAGGAAAAATCCAAGATTTAATTTGTTACAGAGAATATGAGAAACTTTCATAGCTAACAAATTTCTAAAATCACCTTAAAATTTTATATTAATTGGTATAATTTTAAGGGTATAGTTTTTGGTTTAATTATTCCTATAATATAATGTCTGAAATCTGATAAAAGTTTGAAGTTATTCTTTATATTTATTATAAATATACATACATAATAACATCAAATACAGAATTTTTTTAATGTAGCTTAAAAAATATATTTCAATAATTGAATAGTTTTTTGAGCTTCTTAAAAAAATCTCCTATATTCTGTACTTTTATATATTGTGAACAATATTATATATTGTTCTGTATATAGTTGACTAAAATATATTTATATCTTTCTGAGTAAAATAAATCTTTATTTTTATTTAAGTTTTTTGCCTAAGAAAATTAAATTGTGGCAATTCATAAAAAAAGTTAAACAAATATTTTAAAAATCTCATTCAAATGTCTACAAAACAAATGAAATTTAAAAATGTCTTATCATTTAAATCTTTTTGATGTGATTATAGTTTATATAAAATGTCATATCTAGAAATAATGATTGTTGAATCAGTTTGTAGAGACAAAGATTATCTTATATCTCATTGAAACAATTATCCTTTATTGGATTGGTCAATTTTCCATCTTTTGCTTCGCTTCGGTTATTTTCGGAATCCCTTATTCCTTCTTCTACGTTTCTGCAAGGTTTAGACAATAATCCTAAAGCAGAGTCAACATTTTCATTTAAGAAAATCAAATTATCAAAAAGTTCCAACATTTATATATGTATGTATATATGTATATATAAATATAAGTATATCCTATACAGATCTACCCTCATAGTTCATACGAAATAACAAATTGTATTTTGGCTAACGTTACCCCTCCCTCAACCTCACATGGAAAAAACGAACTTTTTCTTGTTGTTGTCATTGAGAGAAATAAAAATAAAAGCGAGAAAAATGTCAACCGCCAAACGCCATAATAAAGCTCAAAATAAAATCAATTACGCTCGATTAACTGAAATAGTTACATAAATTACAAATAACCATGACAGCAGCAATGGTAAGACAGCGGAGAGGGGGGCGTTGGGCGAACAGGCAAAGGCAGCAAAGAGGCGGCGGACAGGACAATTGAAGCGCAAAACCAAAAAACGAAAACCAAACAAAAAACAAAAAAAAAATAGCAGCAAGACGCGACATAATGAGCAGTAAGAGGCAGGGATAAGAAAGAGAAGAGATAGAGAAAGACAGGGGATAGACAGTGGACAGTAAGAGAGAGAGAGAGAGAGAGAGACAGAGACAGGGGAGAGGCATAGATAACTATTAACATTATATACGTAAGTAAACCAAAAGAGAAACAAAAAAAAAAAGAGAAATTCTTCCGATTATTTTCCGCAACATAAAACAAAAGACAACAAACAGCCCACAAAGGAGTTACGAGAGGGGAGAGGAAAAGGGAAGAGAGGGCAAATGAGGTTTGCTGTAGCATAAGAGTAAAGAAAACGAAGCACAAAGTAAGAAAAGAAAAGACAAGCAGCAGCAGCAGCAAAGAAAATACGAGAAATGAAAGAATGGGAGTAAAAGATGCTAAGGCAAAATAATAAATAATACCATTTGATGCTCAAAGCCAGGGACGCATTTAAAATGAACAAATTTGCGCGCTTGTTGCGGGGCACCACCAACACCACCCCTTGTCTCTATCTCTCTCTCTCTCTCTCTCTCTCTCTCTCTCTCTCTCCGGTTGTCTCTCTGCGGGTTTTTGGCATTTTTGTTGTTTGCAACTTTACGCGCAATTAATCTAAAATAAATTCGTTTATAATTTGACAACACAAAAATTACTTTAAAGCTTTAAAATACTCAAAAGCCGATAAAGAATAGAATGAAAGGCAAGCAACTGAAGAGAAGGGTAATAATGGTTGGGAGGAGGGATGTGGGGGGAGTGAGGACAAGCTGTGGTAGTTTGATTGTTCGGCGTGAATTCAATTGCTGAGACAGGCCAGAAGGCATTTGGGGCCATAGTACAAAAGATGTCGCGAACGATAAGCAGCAGCAGCAGCAGCATCAGCAGCAACATCAGCGGTAGCGACAGCAACACAAACAACAATAAATTCCTTCAAATGTTGTGCAGGACTCCTTGGCCAAGGACTCTTTCTTTCGCTTTTCTGGTTTAGTCTCAGGTTCAGGTTTTTTGGAGGTCGTCGCGAACAATGCGAAAATGCCTTTAAATTGAACGTAAAGCAATTGGAATTGAATGTTGTTTTTCCTTTTTTTTTTCCTTTTCCTCGTTTGTTGAGGGGGGAAAGGGGACCAAACAAGAGTTCAGAGTTCGGAGTTCAGTTGTGTTGAGTGCAGTCAGTAGAAAAGTTGCCCAAGGAAATTGTTTTTATTGCTTTTATTGCTATTGTTGTTGTTGTTGCTGTTACACTGTCACAATGTTGATCGTAAATTATTATTTAATGACAGACAAAATTGAAAATAAATTCAAAGCTAATAAGCGTTGAAATATAAACGATACAAATAAATTGAGCATAGAATTGTAAAGAAACTTGAGATGAAAGGAAAGGTAAATTAAGAAAGGGAAATTGAGTGCAAGAGAGAGAGAGAGAGAGAGAGAGAGAGGGAGAGATTGCAAAGGGTTCTACCCTAGTAGGGAAATATTTACTTAGCCATTACATAATGAAATATGTTAATTAACTTGGCCAACCATCTGCCCATTTAATATGGCGTATACTTAATATATATATACATATATTTATATAATCACACATCACTCATACGCCGCATTTAACACACTTCTCATTCACCTTTTTCATTTAATATATTTATACAGCTGATAATGATATTGTTAATGTGAAGGGGAACATCATCAACTCCAAAAACCAAATTATAATTTCATAAAATATTTTTACAACATTTTAACCATTGGCCATAGTTTTTATACACTTGCCAATTAAATGAAGTGCAATAAAAAAAAGAGAACTCTTTCCATTTTCTCATTTAAATAAACATTAAATACATTTTTTTGTTAAAAAAAATAATATAGTTTTAATAAACTCAATTTGCCAAGGGTATCAAAAATGCGTTACATTTAAATTTGATATTCATCTTTTAGCCCTCTTTACATCATTGTATTTTTAAGGTAGATGTTTTCTTTATAAATTAACTTTAATAAAAGTGACTGTGTTATATATATATATATATATATATATATGTGAAACAAGAAATTTTTCCACGCATAAGGCAGTCACCCATCCCCTTTCCTCTTGCAATCCTCTTCCTTTTTTTTTTTTTTTTTTTTTGTTTTTTTTGAGAGAGAAATCGATATGTATATAGAAAGTATTGCATATTCAAAACGCATGCAAATGCGAAAAATATGAGTTATTTGTAGTTTGCAGAAATTTGAAATAAAAATAACAAAAAACAAAAAAAAATGGATCAAAACAACCAAAAAGAAGAGCAGTAGAGGGATAGGAGAAGGGGGAGGAAAAACATGTATGCGGTTTTCTTTTCAGTTTTTGCGAAAATTGAATTTCAAATGAGAGAGTGAGGAAAAAAAAAAGATTTTATTTTCGATTTTATTTGTCGTTTGCTTTCTTTCAATGAATTAATTACATATGAAATATTCATGGCAATAAAAACGCCATCATGAAAACAAAGCGTACGTAATGAAAACATATTGGAGGGGATAAGGAGTGAGGGGGGGGGAGCTAGGGGGCAGAATGGGAAGGAAGAGTTAACAAATAAAATAAAATACAATTCCCATGCAAACAGATAAAAAATTAGCAACCGCATACAAAGAATTTACAATTGTCTGCGAATTGTTTTCCACTTGTGCCAGGTGACCAGGCAACAACAACAACAACAACAACTACAACAAGCGGAAAAAGTGATATAAATTGAAGGAAAGTGAAGGATACGGTAGGGTTGGGTAGGGTGGGGTAGGGTAGGCTAGGGTAAGGCATTGGAGGCATATTATTGTTGGTCTATTTGTTCAACGCAATTGGCCAATCGAGCGTTATGCTCTTTCGTCTCGACTCCCGTCGGCTCTTAACGTGGCCCCAGGATAGTTGCCTTTTCCTCCCCTTTGTCCCTTTTCCCCCGAATACCCCCAACATATCAGCCAGCAAAATGCCCTGTTTCACACAAAAATTCCCCTCAGTTGTGTGGCCTGTTGTCATTGTGCATAATACCGTTATCTCGTTGCGACAGCAGCAGCGGTGTCGCAACACCCACACACACACACACACACACACAGCAGGGGATGACACACGCATGAGAAAATCTCGCACCCAAAATAAGAGAGAGAAGAAAATTCCGTATAAAAAAAACCACCATTGAAAAAGAAAATTTTGCCAATGGTCAAGCAAGAAGAGATTTTGATTCCATGCCCGGAAATTGCTGGTAAATTGACTTTAAGTAGAAATTGTTATAAAAGAATTATTGATGATGAAAATGGTTAAGCACACAGAATTTATCCAAATTTAATTTGCATATTGAGCTAGTTGAAAGCAATTTCTTAGTTTCATCTTAAAAAAGAGATAAAACTTAAACAAGTTAACAGTAGGATTGACAGCAGTGAATTTGGAAATGTTTTTAAATTAGATGTTAGTCAACACTATGTATCAGAGTATACAATAGGACAAACAATCAATATGTTAACTAACAGCAGTATTAACAGAACACTAATACTAAGTTAACAGTAACAGAAAGACGAACAACAGAAATACATCTAATACAAAGTCTTTTAAAAGAAGTAAAACTAACGGATCTCATCTATCTTAAAACTCACCGAAACTATAAGGAATTTGATACTGAATATTTTTTAATTGTAAAATTATTACTAGGAATTTAAAGCTTTAAATATGGATAAATTTATTCTAAAGCTTCTATTTATTGTGGGTGAGTCTGTATCAGTATTTTCTATGGATACAATTACTTAAGGATTTTCTCAACTTTTGAATTTTGTCTCTTTCATATTTTCATTACGTGGAAAATAACTAATAATACTTTCCCTGAATTATTGTTGTGTTTCGAAATTGAAAATACTAAGAAATAAATGGGCTTAAGCTTAGTGCTTCACTAACTTATATAGAGGTCACATTTTGTTCCATGAGAATAGATTGTCATAGACCTTATGGTTCTGCTTTGTTCTTACATTAGCCCATTATTAGCCTCTTATTGCTTAATTGTTCAGATCAATTAAACCTTTACAGCAAATGCACCGAGAAATGACTCCATCACTCTAAGGTAACCAATTTCCAAACTTATAATAAGAACAATTAATTAGAGCTTAGTTTACTTACTTAGTATTGCAATTTTATGTAGTTTCACTACATAATTTAACTACACAGTAGCATTATTAAAATCAGAATCAGTCTACTTGATTTTCAAGAGTCTTAAGCAGCAAAAAACTTTAATATTTGATTTGATATTCAATATTTGATATAAACTTATAAAAGGTAGAACCAACAGTTAACTGATAATAGCCAATTATGTCAACGCTTAGCTTATACACTGATATAGCTTTAATGTAGAATGGCTACAAAATATGAAAACAATACAAATTGATAGGTATTGAATGCCAATTACAGTGTAAGTAGCTACTTTTGAATTTAGTAAAGGATACTCAATTTAACTGGCAGAATGTATAGGAGAAAATGAACATAATAGGTATAAAAATAATAATCATCATCATAATCCCAAAGGATAATAAAATAGAGGTAGAAAATATGCAACGATAATTTATTATCATAAAAAATGGTTAGCTGCATAAATATTAAAGACTAACGAGCAGGATATTCAAAGGAGAGCCAGGAGAAACTTTGGCTTTGTTTTTGAGTTAAGTAACCAAAGTCAGTTAAAGTCTTTATTATCGTAGGATTTTTCAAGGGAATAGTATCCGTAGATATAGAGAAGAATCTATAGTTTCTACAATATGAATAATTTCCTTTGATATAGTTTTATATGATTTATCTATATATATGCCAGATTGCTAAAAGTCTTTATAGAATACAGGTAATGATAACACTATATAAACTTAAATCTAACTAAACTTGCATCGAATTGGAAAGACAATGCGACAAATTAGAGATAAAGATCAATCTCACAATCGCAGTCACTTCAATTTGAATCATTTATAAATATATTAACTATATATACTTGTACAATAATAATAATCATGTTGTTTTTGGCTAACTTTTGGCACATTTAACGGCTTGCTCAGCATCTAGAGGAAAGGAGGAAATGGGGAAAGAGGAGTGGTAAATCCATTGCCTAGACAATAAATACGAAAATCCTTTACAACTTTTTAAACCATCAAAGGCCAACAAAATGCATACAAATTAGCCAAATCCTGAGAGGTTACAAATATAAAAAAAAGAAAAAAAAAAGAAAAATCATACCAAAAAACTCGAACAAAAGGCAGCAGCCGTAACCCATAACCACTTCAGACACATGGTGGATACCAAGACATAACTGCTGCTCCTCCCTTATTTTGGTCGGGCATTGTCCTTCAGTAGCAATCATTTATGTGCCGTCTTAGGGACCAAAAGTCAGACCAATCAGGGAGCGATTCTCTGATGCCCGAAAAAGCCCAATCACCAAATCGTGTCTTAACATAATTTTTCTTGTGCTTTTACAGTCTTCTCCGCTTGATGGACGGAGAGCATTGAGAGAGAGTGGGGAGAGAGAGGCAATGCCGTAGAAGGAGTCCGTCAGGGTAAGAAAGAAAAAAAATTACATTTACGTGCTTCCAATGTGTAATTAAGGATTATTTTGTGCTCAAGTGGCCAAAGTCCTTGCTCGAGCTGATGTTAGCTTGCCTGTTATTGTTGTTCTTGTTGTTGTTGTTGTTGTTGTTGTTGTCTAGGCCCAGCAAATCAGTTCTAAAAGCAAAGCTGCGTGACTTTTTGGGCCCAGTCCCTTCACCAAAACGTTCCCCCGCTCCCCCCCTATCCATCCCTCTCGCTTCAATCCTTAGATTGAGCAAAATTGACTAATGACTTGCTCTTTAATAATTCCAAGAGCAGACAAATATTACTCTGACTTTATTCTGATTAAAAGTATCTGGCTATGGTTCGGTGTCCTGTGGCTAAAATGTTTGTTGCATGCTGTCATAAAACATGCGACACGTTTGTAACATTTCTCTTATTATTATTTTTGTTTCATTTTGTTTAGTTTTTTGTTTTAATTGTCAACACAGATTTGCCTGCTAGAGTTACGCCGTTGACAGCATTATTAGTTCAGTTGGCTGAATTCGCACCCAGTTCTACTATACACAATATTTGCCATTTTTTTTCAACTGAATATTATATAGACACTTTGAATGTTAAACTATCTTTATACTCTAAATACTTTTACTAAAATTTTATAAAGTTTTCTAATTTAATTATACAAATACATTTAGGTTGAATTAATTGCCAAATGTTTTAAGTATTTTTCAAAGATATTTCTTGATTTTTGAAATATTTCTGTATATATATATATATATAAAATATATATACATAATATATAATAAATTTTTTATTTTTTATACAAGAAACTCCTGTGAGAATTTTTCTCAAGAACCTCTTTAATTATATATTATTTCTTTAAAAGTACCTACTTATCTATATTTTTATTCAATTCATTTATTTTTCTTAAATAGATAAAATTAAAATTTTTTTCGTGAATTTTATTTTATTTTACTAAAATTCGTATTTGAGAAATTGGTTAAAAAATCATTAGAATTAACTAAAGAAAGGGTATACAAAATATAATAAACTAATTTGCATTTTTTTTTTGGGAGTCCGAAAAAACTTTTTTGATTAAATAAATGAATGGAAAAAGTAGTGTCTGAATGTTTTATTCAGTTGCACATTTTTTTGAGTTGAACTCAATGTGATTAAGAGGGAAAATGTAAACGTAACAGATATAAATTTCAAGGATTTGAAGGATTAAGGAATTATCACTTTGAATAAGTATATTTCTTTAGATATTGATAACAGAAAAAATGCATTCCTTAATTGTCTACCAAAGTCGGTTATTATTTAATTTAATATATATACGTATTTTTATTATGGTTTAATTTTTAATATATTTTAATGCATAATTGTTTTAGTAAGCTTATCCCAATATTATAAATACACTAAAATATTAATCTAATTTATTTAAATAAAAAAGAATTGTTTTAAGTGAACTTATCCCAATTAATGTTTAAATGTTCAATATATATTTTAAAACATAAATCTTTTACTAAGCTTATCACAATATTATAGATATAACTTATTCCAATATTATAGATATATAATATATATTATATTTGGATATTTTAATAGAAAGCAATTGTTGTCAATAAACTTAACCCAATCAGTATTTAAACGTTAAATACATATTTGAATACATAATTGTTTTTGTAAGCTTATCCCAATATAATAGATATTATACTAAAATATTAATTTAATATATTTTAATATAAATTTGTTTAAGTTAATTTATCCGAATCCGTATTTAAAGCTTCGATATTAACGATGTTAAATAGGTAGTAATAGTTGCACTCGTAGGTTTTTTTCTGCGAAAGCTGGCAACTTTTTCCTCTAGGGTTGTCCTGGCACTGCTTTATATATGCTAATTTTTCATTAGATAACAGTTAATATATTAATATTTCGAATTATGATGATAAATTAGATTGACTGAAATATAGAGAAAACATAAATGCTTTAATCCACCCTTCTCATATCGATAACAAGTTTTTCTGCCATCAAATGTAAGCACATTTATTTATTTATAACTAAAAATTTTAGCTTAAATTTAATTCAAAATGTTTTTTTTTCACAATTCCTTCTTTCTAAAGTCACTTAAATAAGGACATCTAATACCTGTTATCAAAGGGTATCTCATAGTCGAACACTTAATCTGATATACTTGTTATTACATTGGGTTTTCCCATCTCGATATATGTATGTACATATTTATGTATGTACATATATATATATATATCTACGTGTTTCTAATCTTTGTTCTATGAATAGTTGGACGGGTAAAACTGCTTATGGATTTTGTGTCTCTGCTTGTTTCACACTTGCAATAATCATATGCTGTGTAACCATCTGATGTCTGTCCCGTTCATCTTTCTATTCGACTGTCTGTCTATCCCCATGTAACCATACAGCTGCTGCTCCTGCTCTTGCTCTTGCTACTACAGTGGAGCTTTTCAATTTGTTTTGTCTTGCTGCTCTTGTTATTCTTGTTGTTTTTTTTCCCATTCTATTCCACACATACATAGATAAAGTTCACATACACATATATACATATACATATATATATGTGTAGAACTGGTAAGTTTTGCTATGGAGCTGCCATAGCCATTTGAGCTAAATTTTATATGTCTTGCCATTGTAACGGTTATCATAGAAACAGGAGCGGTATAAGAGGGCGGACGGTCGTCATCCGTTGTTTTCGTTGTCGTCCTCTCATCAACAGCAAAAGCAAGTCTTCTGAATGCTGCTGCTGCTGACTACTACAGTTGGCCTTAATAACAACACTTGTCGTAATATCATTTTTATGCTCGGGGTGGGGTCATAAGAGTAAGGTGTGGGGAAGGGTCGGCGGTTCGCTTTGGGGCCAAATCGTTTTTATGACACGCACCAGGCGCTGGGCTGTAACGCTTCCATTGCTGCTGCTGCTGCTGCTGACGCGGTTCTCTCTCAAAGTGTGTGAGATAAAGAATTGATTTTATAGCGTCAAACATGCGATTATGAAAGAGCACAGAGAGAGTGTGAGAGAGTAAATGATGGGGAGATATGTAGTGGGGTATGGGGTTAAGTCAAAGGGTGCCACCTAGAAGCAAGCGGGTGTCAGAGCAATAAAAACTTTGCACAGCTTTTTCTTTTTACGCTCCATCTCTGTATCTCTCTCTCTCTCTCTTTCTCTTTACTTCTCCGTTTTACTCTATCCTCTTCAGACACAAAAACTATTCCCATCCAGCATTTTAGCTTTAGTGCTGAGCCATGGAAAAAAAAATATATATATATATACGTATATATATTATTAATATCCGAACACAAACACCAACACAAACAATTTGGCGCACTTTTGTCATTGCTGGCTGTTATAACGGCTTCGGGTTTGGGTTCGGGGCAATAAAATGATATTTATGACAAGTGGAAAAGGAGATTCCGAAAAGGAGAGGGGGGAGGGAGGGGGGTGGGCAGATGAAATGGTTCCGGGAATTGGGATTTCGTATTGAAGTTGAAGTGGTACCCCATTTTACATAAATCAAGCAAATGGTATTGCTGTTGGGCGCGTGTTGCTAGGCGCTATAACTAATTATCACAAATCCAACGCCATCTAATGCGTCAAATCCTTCCATCACCCCTCTCTCTCTCTCGCTCTCTTTCTTCCCCTGGCTATCTCTTTCTATACGCAAAGCCAATTAAAACTTGTGGCTGCTTTTGCACCTGCAAAACAAAAATAACAAATTATGGTTAAAACCACAACATAGACCACGAACGGGTCGAAAGGATATGGAAAGCTGTCATTTGCGGCATCAAAATAAATGATATGATTATGTATATTTTTATTTGCATTTTCTAACACTAACAAATCATGAAAATTTATATATAATCCTGTTATCATCTAAAAATATTTCAATAGATATATATTATTATTATTTTTCTTAATTAATAAGCAAACTTATTGTCATTACTTAAGGAAATGTTTTGGGAAAATCATTTAAATAAATCAATAGGTATAAGATTATCAGATATATTAGTGATACCCTCCCTGTATGCTACTTTTTTATTAAATTAAATTTTTTGAATAGTTTTAGAGAGTGGAAATTGATGTAGCATTTTAAACATTCATATTCGATTATCCTATACGTGTTTTGTTTAATTATTTTATTTATTTGTTTAATTATTTATTTATTTAATTATTTTATTTGTTTAATTATTTTATTTTATTACTCTTCAGAATGACCTTAATAATTGTGTATACAGGGTATATTGAAGTTGTTAATCATATCATGAATTCCAAAGATTGTCCACTAAAAACAAAGTTATATTTAAAACGTTTTGAATCTTAAAGTTGCACCTAGAATTAAATTATAAAAGAAACATCTTGACGAAGCCATAAAGAGACTATTATATATATATAGAGAAATTTTCAAATTTAAAACACTTTTCTGTTTTAATACTTTAGATGTACCTAAATTTATTTCAAAGACAAATCACTTTCCATCATAAACTTATTTCTCCTTATTACTTTTATCTAACTTTCGATTTGACAATTTTCATTTTATTTGAATCATTTATACAAGTTGGTGTCGAAATTCCTTCTCATCCAGCTTAAAGTGAGAAGACCCCATAACAAAATTCCTTATTTCAACGCCTCATATGGAATTAAAGACAAATATATAGTATGGGGGTTAAATCCATTACAATGTAAACAATACTGAATCAATATGAAATTTTAATGATAATCATGAGATGCTTGTGGAATTTGCGGTATGTGTATATATGAGTGTGTGTGTGTGTGTGTGTGTTTCCGTGTGTCCCTATTGAACAATGAGGTGAAAGATATAGTTTGCCACTGAGCTCCACCTAGACCCATTGAACGACAACAAATGACAGATTAGCGCAAATATTTATTTTAATGCGAGGAAAGCTGACGATGGCCATCAGCCACACGGAAAACACGGTGAAAAGTCAGTTGAAAAGAGGCAACAGAAAAGGGAAAATCATTGAGGGATTCTGCACAGTTATTACCCTGGGCAATTGACTGTACACACTGTTTGGTGTATCTCTCTCTGTGTGTGTGTGTGTATGTGTGTGTGCTTGTGTGTAAGGATCCCAGAGGAAACTTCTAGCTTATTGCCCATTAAACGCAAAGTCATAATGAGCAGTCGGTAGAGGAAATGGGTTAAAATAACAATAACTATGCAAGGGACGACGGATCTGTTGTATATATGTATATACATGTATATATATGTACATGGTTGTTAGTTGTTGTAGTTTATGCAATAAAAAGTATATATAAACGAAACAAAATTGCCAAGAATAACTACGTTTATCACTGGAAAAGGCTATATAACCAAAGGTCGGTCGGTCGGTCGGTCGGTCGCTTTTGTATAAACAAATAGTAGACTTTGCTTTATTGAAAATAGTTACAACAAAATTGAATATTGATATATGCTTAGTAATACGTTAATAATAATCATAAAAGCATTGATTATGGATATTAAATATGATTTTTATATTATTTTTATACTTTACAAATAAAATTAAAATATCTATAAACTATATATGTATGTATATCTATATGAATAACATATAAATATTATTATTGCTTACATTGTTAAGTTTATTTTATTTTTAAAGTAAGTCTTTGTTGCTGAATGTTGTTGTTGAATGTGTTTCAAAACCATAAAAGATCCTGCGAGGGAGAGACATTTACAGGCACTCGGTATAAAACAACATTTGCCCAATGAGAAGATTTTTTTTATTTTCCTATTTCGTTCAAATGGGTGACTAACTCTATGTAATATATACGAGGGTATATAAGTACATATATTAAGTTATTGGAAATTATTGGAATATTCAATCTATTCTTTTATTCTTCAACATGTTAAATTAAAGTATTGTCAGGTGTTTTCTACTAGTCATCCGTTTTAAGTATCATATACTTTAAAAGATTAACTTAGTATAAGGTTCATTATAATTTTTGTCATAGCTGTTTCGCATTTGAGATAGAGGTGGAGAACAATCGATGGCATTATCGATGTATTTTTATACCCTTGCAGAGGGTATAATAAAATTGGTCAGATGTTTGTAACGCATAGAAATAATCGTTTCCGACCCCATAAAGTATATATATTCTTGATCAGCATCGAAAGCCGAGTCGATATGACCATGTCCGTCTGTCCGTCTGTCCGTCTGTCCGTCTGTCTGTTTCTTCGCAAGGAATCGAACTTAAATTTTGAGCTACGTGAATAAAAAGTCATATCATTCTCTTCATTGATGATTTATCTAAATTAAGTTCGAGAGTTGGTAGGATCGGACAACTATAAGTTATAGAAAAATAGGAAAGATCAGAGGTACCTCGGTTAAAATTTGTGTTGTTCAAAACAGTTCTTGTGAGAAAAACTTTTTGTTTTTTTGAGATATCTCAACCAAATTTGGCACATAGATGACAATTCTACTTTTTACACCTTACCAGCAAGTTTGATTCAGATCGGATAATAAACACCGACATAAATCAATAAAATCAATAATCAACCCCCATCAGAAAAAGTATGTTTTTGTGAGAAAAACTTTTTTGTTTTTTAAGATATCTCAACCAAATTTGGTGATCAGATGAGAATTATACTTTTACATCATATCAGTAAGTTTGATTCAGATCGGATAATAAACACCGACATAAATCAATAAAATCAATGAATCAACCCCCATCAGCATCAGTATGTTTGCATATGCAGCCAATTAAATACGTTTATATTTGCTTTTATATATGCGTACACAAACAACATACATGGAAACATACAAACATACATACATACATATATGCGAACACGTGCTTGAAAAAACTACAAGCTGAGTGCGAAACAGAAAGAGACAGAAAACAATTTTTGTATTGTGTTGTTGTTTTCTAGAATTCGTCAGAAAATTTAGAGAGCGAGAAGCTGGACGCTTGCAATGTATACCGAAATAGCGAGGCCGTGAATTTTAAGTTTGGTAGCGCAATAGGTAGAGAGCGGTTCTAGAAGTGACGTGAGCGGAGGTTCAACTCCGGCTGTTGGCAAACTCGAATTTTTTCTTACTGATTCTTTTTTTGGTTCAAATTTTTTTAAATTTTATATTTCCAATTTTTAAAAGAGAAAGTAATCAATTAATCTGCAAGGGTATACAAACTTCGGCACGGCCGAAGTTAGCTTCTTTGATATTTTATTACTATCATCGACTATCGTTGGCACCCACTATCGATAGCTCTCCACATCTATCCTTGGTCGTAATAATTAAATATTGAAACTTTAAGTATATATAAATGTATGCTTATGTAGTTATATATGATTCGATTATATTAATACAGGAGCAGAAGTCAATAGCTTAGTAGTCGATTTGTAGCTATTTGTGAGGATTTATTTAAGAGTTGCAGGCAGTCGAACATTAGTCGTTGTAACATGTGCTATTATGTCCTTAATTATTTTATTGTTCACTGTTGTATCTATCCTTTTTATATGCAAACTTTACATAAAGATATATTCGAAACAAACTGTCAATTGCTTTACCAAAAAGAAATTGATTAAAATCTGGGTTTTATGTAAAAATTCCAAGCAAATGAAATAGTTTTGTTTGAAAAAATGAATCCTATTAAATTAGCACAAATTTTGAACTATTAAATCTGATTGTAACATTATTTATTTGGTATTTAAGCTATGTTATTTACCCTCTGCTCTAACACAAAAGGTTAAACTGTATTGGATTATGTATGTATATTAGGTTATATATTGAATTTAACTTCTTTGATTGCCCTCGTTGTGTAGATGATCTATAATTTGCTTCCAGCTATTGAAGGTTTCTTTTCATTGACTGTCAATTTGATCAATAAATGCAAAGTCTTCCGATCTACACGAATTCAAAGGGACTATTGCTTCCTTTAAAATTAACATTATACTAAAAAGCAACTATTCAATATTCCAACAATATATTATTAAGCAACCAGCAATGAGTTATATTATATGTATGTATAATTCTTATCCTCGTAATCCTTAAATATGTTAGTTAGTTAGAAAAGGTAAAAGGCAACATTTTCTATAAATAAATTCAAGTATTGCTATCGAGATTGTCGTATCTGGTTGTTGAATATGATGGTTGCTATCTATAAGCCTCATTAAATATGATTAGGCAATAATGAAAAGGCAGCAGCACTCGAAACTAATTAGACAAAATACAAGGAAGCATAAGCAAGTCAATGGAATGGAAGGGGGATGAAGGAGAGGGGGGAGGGGGATTGCCGCCTCAAATGGTTAAAGTGGACAGGCATAATAAATGACAAATTTACATGTTAATATGAAAGCAGCCGCAGGACCTATCTACTATGACTAAAATGGCTGACTTAATTATCGGATCAGCATCAGGCAAAAAGGAAACTTATCAAGGCTTAATTTTCTTGCAAAAGGTAAAGTGAATGGAGGATGGAGGGGGGAAAATGAAATCACAGCAGTAGCAATAGCACCAACAACAACATTAACAACAACAAAAGTTAAGTAGCCAAAAAGATCTGGCTTGAATGTTGCTCCTTTTTCAGTGTTACTTTGTTCGTTCGTTCTTTCATTCGTTGTTGGGCAAACAGAAAACTGCTTACGAAAGGAAAAAGTCAAACACGCAGATGGCAAAGCTGCCGTTTTGCCCGTTTGCCGTTTGACTTTTGTGTAGTATAATTTTTCGGCAAAAACTTTGCTAAAGTCACTTTCATATCCCCTGCCTGCTGCCTTGCCTTGACTGCCCTTTCATCTAGATCTGGGCATCTTGTAGATACATCTCTCCCTTCTAGTTGAACTCTATGCAAGGCTATCGAGAGTCAGGGAATTAATTATACATGCAGGTCACGTAAATATGATTGTCATGCCGGCAGGCAACAGCAACAAGGACACGCAGATTGACCAGGAGTAATGGCAGCATCACCACCACTACAACCAACACCCCACCACCACCTCCACCACCACCTCCACGCACCATCACCGCTACTACGTCCACCAGCAGAAGAAGGAGCCACTACTTCAAACGTTCAAATGGCATTGCCATGGCATTGGCCAGATCCTGATAAACTTAAGGACTTAAGCGACTTGCATGCTTTGCTTTCAGCTTACCATCGAGTTCAGTGATTGAGGCTGAACGCCCGCAAACTTTCGGCTTTTACTCTTGTGCTTCCAGTTACTCTTCCCATTCGTAAATCCTCACAAACTAAAAGTATTTAGCTAATAAATTATACAAAAATTGAAACAAATTCCTTAAGCATTTTGAGTGGCTCACCCAACAAAAAAAAAAAAAAAAAAACAACAGAGAGAAAGAGATAAAGATGCAGACAGGCAGAGATAGAGATAGAGAGAGAGAGAGACAGTAACGTATTTCCTTCTCTTTTTTTAGGTATAGTTACTCAAAGCCAAGTTGTTGTCGAAATTAATATTTAATTATCCTATTTCTAGGCAAAAGTAGATTGTATTCGGCGTATGTGTATATCCTTTAGGGTTGGCGTAACATTCTAATGGAAATTGCAATAACTGCCGCAGTTATTAAAAAAATTTCCTGTTGGCTGGTGAAAGGGGAGAACGGAAGGCGGTTCAAAGGGATAACCCATCCACCTGCCTTACTTACATACTTACATACATACATGGCATGGAAAATTGCAAATTTCTGCAAGTTGAGTAGCAAAATGCAACTGGCAAAAAGTGTTGCATACACACAGGCGTCATTCAATCTTTCCTTCTCTTTCTGTCTTCCTCTTTTCTCTTACCTAAGCAAACAAATTATCCACCATATGTGTAAGCAGATTTATTTACACTGATCTACAAATTAAAAAACTCGATTTTGAATATTAAATTATAGTGAGATTATAATAACAATATTTATTTCATATTTTTTTTTTTTTAAATATCTTTCTATCTATTGTAATTCTTTCTTTACGAACCTTGCTGTCTAGTGTAAATTTTACTTGCCTGTTAATTAATAGACTGCAACAATAATTAAACTGAAAAGGTTTCCATTTTGCTTAGACAAATCTAAATCAAAAGGCACAAATTACACTGAAAATATTTTGTAATATGAGCAAATGTCAGCAAAAAACAACAGTAACAACAAGGAAAACAACAAAAGAAAAGTGAAAAGTTTCCATAAAATATGTTGACAACTGACTCTCAACTTGACTTTCAAGTCTTTTGTTTTATATTTATATATACACATATATATGTATATATATAAATTTTTTTTGAATACACATTAAAAAACAAACTCTCATTATATTTTGCAAATTTTAATTTCCTGCCCGGACATAGGAGCAGAGGCAAACAGAAGCAAAGCAAAACAAACAAACAAACAGGGAAACAAACTTTATTTTTCTTCTTTTCATGTGAGTGACTGAGACTTAAAGGGGCCAAACGAACCCAACCCCCTGCCCCTTGCCCGTCGCTCCCCCCTTCCCATTTCAGCACAACCATTCATATACACATTGCCCCACGGCACCCGGAGCAACCGCAGCGAAACGACACCCAAGGAATTCAAATAAAGTTCATGTCCTTCGTCACACAAGCTACGAAAATGCGTAGCAGTCACGTTATAATTGATAGACAGTTGCAGGACGTGTGCGAGGTGCCTAAATTGTTGACAGGAGAAGAGGCCTTCGGTTTCGTTACATTTCGTTACGTTTCCTTTCCATTCTGGGTTCTCTTTTTTCTTCCTCTCTCTCTCGCTCCCCAATTTTTCTCAATGGGTGTGAGGACAGGTGGGGGGAGGGGCTTTTTTGGGGTTCTGTAAACTCTGGCAAGCTGCTATTTTGTGTGTTGTTAATAAAAACGCAAACACAAATGAGCGTGCGTAAAAAATTCAATTATGGCACGAAGGCAGTGAAAAGGTAAAATGCAGGATGGGGTAAGAGCATAGCTCAGGAATTAAATAAACTCGTAGGTAAGTATGGTTACATACAAAAAAAAAAAAAGAAGGCAAACGTGGGGGAAACGAAAGACGACTTTTCGCAGCAAAAGTGAACAATGACAGTTATGCGAAATCCTGTCGCTCTCTTTCTATCTCCCTCTCGCTCTCTATCTTTCCCTCTATCTCCCTACTTCTGTGAATATATGTATATATGTATGTGTGTGCGTGTGTGTCCTAAGCAAATAGCAAACGGCTCTCACATTTTTCCATCTTACGACTTGACTCTTTCTCGCTCTTTCTATCTCTCTTTCTATCTACTTCTATCTTTCCTAGTACTGGCAACCGTTTTTCTCAGTCATTTTGCGGTCTTTCCTTGATAGAGGCATTCCGTGTTGGAGGTGTGGCAGCGCGGGTCTCATTCTGGGTCTTGCACTTTATTTGTTTAATTAATGTTGCCTTGTAAACTGCAAAATGCGAGAACACTCTGCTGTCACTCTTCAGTCTCTCGGTCTGTCTGTCTCTCTGTCTGTCTGTCTGTCAGTCAGTCCGTCCGTTTGTCTGTCTGAGGGCTTGTCTGTTTGTTATAGGCAAATAGACACTTGACATAAACACAGCTGAGCTGAAAACTTGATTAAATGCTACCGCATTTCCACCAGGCCACCAAAGTATGACAGAGAAAGAGGAATGAAGAGAGAGAGAGAGAGTGAGAGAGGAACACGTTGTGAAACATAGAATGAGAAAGGCTGTCAAAATGCGTGCGACCAACGGTCTGACAGTTGTCACCTTGACGCTAGCTAGATGGCAGCTTGTGGCAGTTGGTAAATAACCTAACAGCATAGAATCTGCAATGAGTTGCACCTTGATTAATCTGCGGCCATCCACTGCCAGCAATTAGAAAAGAGCAGCGAGGCAACCATACCGACCAGCATGTCAAAGGACATGGGCGTTGCTTGGATTAAGAAAAACAACCAACAGATAACTTCCATGCAAATTTTTTATTTAAATGGCAACGGAACTCTTTGCCCATGGCTGTAATCCAAATAGCTTTAAAAAAAATCGCAATTCCGTTTTATTCTCTGATGGCCCTTCTTTTCTAGTTCTTATCTTCGCTTTTTCTATAATTACTAACTTTCATTAAGTACCGAAGTATGTATATATATCCTATATAAGTGTGTACAAGAATTCATACATACATACATACATCATACAACACTGGCCATCAATCAAAAGTCAATGAGAGGGAACGAATATGCAAGAGAAAAGTAAGCTGGGAAAAAAAAAACAGTAAGCTAAATTAATCTGAGAGAGATGTCCACAACCATTAAGCTGAAAGAGCAACTCACGCTCAGCACATGTATTACAATGCATACTTGCAATAAACAGCAAGCAAAAGAGCGAGAATTAATTCTGATCTCTTTTGCTCTATTTAATTTAAGCATGTACATACATATCTATGTATGTATGTTTACTCGTTTGCATAAGCCGCTGCGTCAGTCCAGAGCAGAGCAGAATAGTAACTGTGTCGTTTTTGTCGGGATCAGACGCGTGAATTTGTTAGTGTGTCTTCTCTCTTCTATTCAAGCTGTAAAAAAAAAGATAATTTTATCCAGGTAAGCTTGAACCTGCAAAGGTCGCCCTTATATAAAATCTTTTATAAAGAAAAAAAGCAACAAATGTTTTCAAATTAATAATATTAAGACGAAAACGATTACCGATTTACAATTCCTATTGAAGTTTTCATAATTTTTTTTTCATTAATGAAACCAGCCCACGTGTAGCTGTAAAGTGCTCTTTTTTTATTCTCTCTCTCTCTTTTCTGTTCTTGTTTTTTTATTTTATTTTATTGCAGATGAAATGCGCTCTATTTAACTGTAAATATCCATCAAATGAAGTAAATGAAACTCCTAGCTACAGTCTAACTGTTACAAGAATGAATGAAATTCAATTTGGGAGAATAATAATTTGCCTTTGTTTTTTTAACCCACTTGTCGGTAAGTTTTAATCTTAGTTGCATATTAATATTCATCGATATGTACTATAGATCCATATGTAAATACATACATATGTATGTATGTATGTATGTATTGAAATCTTTTTTCAATTTCGTTAAAGTATAGTTATACCCTGTATCCGAGTATAGTTATACCCTGTATAGTTATACCCTGTAGCCGAGTCGAAATAGCTTTGTCCGTCTGTCTGATATACTGTAAGCGAGATAGCTCCCTATTCGTTGCTGCCTTCTGCATTCAGCATAACTCTCACTCATTGTTAGGAGTGAGCGAGAAAGAATGCATTTGCTGTTGCGCCATATTATATTTATTTATTTATAATTTATTATTTATTATTTATTAATTATTTTATTTTAAATTGTTGGGCATTTTGAAAAAGTTTAACCTTGAAATACCCCACTACAGGGTATAGGGTATAATCAAAGTCGTCACGGTCCGCGGCTTCTTTCATTCTCTCTTCATACTGGCTGACATTCTCGGTGAGATATTTAAATTGCCTATATTAAGTGTGAGTGTGGATAAAGGATGAATGGAGAAAAGAGAGAGGAGAAGAAAAAAGAAGAAACAGCAGCGTCAACAACTTGAGCCATCAACAAGGCCATTTAAAACTAATTATGCTTTTACGTGCTGACGTTGACTCGGATATTTATACACACATACACATACAGAGACACATTCTCATATACAAATTTTAATGGCAATAGCGTTGGCATTTTATTTACTACATTTAACTGCATAATGCACACGGGCCATACCACATACGCATTCACACCCAATCTAACTAAAAACTACTTAAACCGAAACGAAAAGTAGGCAGTTTACCATCTTCAACTCGTAGTCTCTCTCACTCACACACTTACTCACTCACTCTTTCTCTTTCTATCTTTCATTCTGTGACTCTGTCGCACGTCTGATATGAGTCTCGTCTTGATTTAATGGGTAATTACACCACCCAACATAGAACAGCCGTTAAATGAGCCAACAGTTGCTTGCTCTCTCCCTCTTCGTCTCACTCTCTCTCCGTTCTATTTCTCTTCCAACTTTGAATATGCACTCCAAGTGAAGAGTACTAGAAAAGCGACCAAGACGGCTGAAAGAGAAGCAACAAAAACGATTGGGAGGAGGGAAGGGCAAATGAGGGTTAGGAATCGAGTCGATGACTCTACAAAGTGCAGACAGGTTAGTTAACAGAGTTAAGAGTTTATTTTAAATGATATTTATTTATAATGTTGTCATGACTGACGCACAAGAGTGGAAGCAGTGGTAGCAGCTTGGCAAAAACTCATTTAAGTTGCAGATTACTTTAGTTCTATGCTAATTCTCTTCATATATATATATGTGTGTGTGTGTCAGTATGTGTGTAGAAGTTATGCTTATTTCTGATGTGAAATTAGTTTGAATAGATTTCTAATATTATAAATGCATGATGAGGCGAGAAATCCTTATTGTTTGTGCTTTTGTTTTGACTTGCAATTAAAATTATTCTAAAGCAAAAAGACAAATCTGTCATCTAAGCAAAATCGAATCATTTCTCATTGCACAACAATAGTTTTCCATTATTAATTTCAATGTTCAAAGGCATTAAGTTTTATAATTGCATTTGCTTACTTCAAAAGTTTGGTTATTAAAAACATGTTTTAAAAGCAAGCAAGCAAAAAAAAAAAGAAAAAAATAATAAACGAAATTTAATTACACCAAAAGATAGGCAAGCAGTTTTTTATGTTTGATAAATTAAATTTGAAATATGGCCATTACGGTATTTTTTTTTCTCTGTTTTGTGGACACTAATTTCTTCACAGTCTCTCTGCAATTATCTTCTATATTTTGTATTTTTTTTTTATTTTTTGTTTTAATATTTTTTGCCTAGATTCCGCATCCGCCCACTCACCCACCTCTAAACAAATAAAAATGTCAACTTGGTATAACACAGAAGAAGGGAGGAAATCTACTTAATAAATTCTTGTTTCGGCATAAAAATAAAGATGAGGTGGGGTGCGTTAGTGGCGGAGGGGCAGTGGGAGGAGTGAGAGTTATATTTTCGACTGGGGGTGAGTTGAGTTTTGGGGAAGTAAAAGAAGTACATCTGACAGCACCTGTGCCAAATAGACACGATGCCACCGTGAGGTGGGAAGTTGGTCAACAAAGTTGAACGCCAAGAGGCATTAGTAATATTTACAGTCCCCCCCACCCTCTACACCTTCATCCGCTCCGCCAAGTTACTGCCTGGACTTTATTAGTACTCTGACAACCTGAAGCACAATAAATAACATTCTGTGTGCGTCATTTTGTTTTACTTTTGTTCATCTCCCTATATGTGGACTTTTAGAAAAAAAAAGGTATTTATATATATATATATATATATATGTATAAAACAAGCATACTTCATTCAATGCGTAATAAAAGTAAAAGTTTTCAACATAAATTTATTGATATAATTGCTTTAAATCCAACAAAAACTTGAGGTATTACTTTAATGAAGTATGTAGTTTTAATTTTTTTTATCGACAAGGCAATAATGCGAGTAAAAGAGAATATTATTTTAGTTTTTAAATTTCTTAAAATAAATATTTAATGATGGCTTAACTTTAAGTAAATTTTATAATTCAAATACGGCTTTCTTTAAAGTCTTTAAACGATTTCAAAATTTTACATATTATATTTCATTAACATTATTCACATTTCATTCATCGTTCAAATAAGATATTTTCTTGGTAGCTTTGCAAAAATGAAATTTAAAGTTTCATTCAATAGAAAAAAAACCATAAAAAACAAACTTCTTGCGAATTGCTAAAGAGGAATTAATTCATACCTTAAGATACATTCCTTTTTTTCTTTTTTGTATCAGCAGACATTTAAGAATCTGAGCTTTATTGATTTATCTCCTTTTTTTATACCCTTGCAGAGGGTATATTAATTTTGGTCAGAAGTTTGCAACGCACAGAAGGAAGCATCTCCGACTATATAAAGTATATATATTCTTGATCAGCATGAATAGCCGAGTCGATATGACCATGTCCGTCTGTCCGTCTGTCCGTCTGTCTGGATCAACAGCTTCTCCTCCGAGACCATAAGAGCTACAGAGCTGAGATTTTCAGCATAGGCTCCTTTTTGCTGCAGGCATTGTATATCTCGGAATCATCCCGATCGGACGACTATATCATATAGCTCCCATAGGAACGATCGGTCAGGAATAAGCTTTATCCTCAATAACTCTGTTGTTTTTTAACCGAATGCCACGAAATTTGATATTTATGAGTTTAATATGCTTCTTGATACTTCAACCAAGTTTGATCAGAATCGGACGACTATATCATATAGCTCCCATAGGAACGATCGGTCATGAATAAGGCTTATCCTCAATAACTCTGCTGTTTTTCAACCGAATGCCACGAAATTTGATATTTATGAGTTTAATATGCTTTTTGATACTTCAACCAAGTCTGATCAGAATCGGTTGGCTATATCATATAGCTGCTATAGGAACAATCGGTACAAAAAAAAATTTTGTATGAAAAATTTTTTTCCTCAAGCTCAAAATATTGAATTTGTAAATTTGGTATGTTTAATTTACAATAATGCTTCTGGTGAATTATATAGAGAAAATCTGCAAGGGTATACGAACTTCGGCACGGCCGAAGTTAGTCCATCTTTCTAGTTTTTTTGTTTGCTTCTACACTAATTTCGATTTGAAGTGAGCTGTGAAAAATTGTCTATACAAATGGCAACAAAAAGACAAAAAAACAAAAAAAAAACGAATGGAAGAAAAACATGGAGAAAACGATTTTGCAGCTGGCTGAATGAGAATCATTTCTCACATTTGCAACGTGGCCACAAAATTGCGTGACCTGTAAACCTCTCCCCCCATTCCCCTCCCGCCCCCATTCAACCCCTTCTCATGCTTATTTTTTTTTTTTTGACGTTGCGGTTGTTGCTGTTAAGCTCGAATCAAATGCAAAGCCAGGGCAATATGACATTTCAATTTTCATCAACAATGGCAGCAGCGACACACACACACACAAACACACACACACAAACGAAATCCACCTGCCTAGTCTAAACACGCACATTCACACACACCCACACTCACACCCGCACACACATACAAACAATGATGCACAGTGGTGCAGAGTCAACGGGCGACATCGACGCACTTCTAATACAATACAAACGCAATAATATCGGATTTCCGTTTCCGCATCCGTTACGCAGCGAAGTTTACAGTTTGCCAGTTGTAAGGATTTTCTTTTCCTCTTTTTTTTTTTACCCCGAACTCCCGCTTGTTGTTGTCGTTGTGTTGTACTGTTGTTGTTGTTGCCATTGCTGCAATGGAAAAACAATTTGAAGCTTTTCGCTTGGTCTCCTCTTCTGTTCTCTCTCTCTCTCTCTCGCTCTTTTCATTTCTTTTCCCTCTTTCTCTTCATTTCTCGCTTACTTTGCGCACATTGAAGCAATAAAAACTTGTATGGGCCAAGTCTCAGTTTGAGTCTGGCCAAATGGAAAGGTTATGTGGAAAGGGGAGGGGGGGGGGGGAGTTGGACAAACGTATGAAATAGTGTGAAAGGCTTTCATAAAGTTGCCATGCCATGGCACATACGGCTAGACATACACATACACAGGTAGAGAGAAAGTGAGAAAAAGAGAGAGAGAGAGAGAGAGAGAAAAAGAGAGAAAGAGAGGGAAAGTAGGATGCAGAGGAACTCATCGCATCTTGCATTTGAACGCGTGTTGACAATGACGGCAATCTGCGCAAAGTTCAGACGAAGGATCGGAAATTGCTGGGCAAAGTGCAATAAATCGCGCCTTCATCTTTGGCATGATGTCTAACCTCCCCTGTACAGGTTGTTATATAGATGTTTGTGTGTGTGTGTGTGTATGTGTATGTGACTATAATGGATATTGATTGAAAAGTTTGATTGATTTTGAAAGGTTCTATGCAGAAAGAGCAATAGAAAAATTTCAAAATGACTAATTAAAAGATGGAAAGGTCATGGCATCGTAAAATGAAAACCCATGGAAATTGTGCTTTTCTATCCCCGTTTTAAATGCTTTAAAATCTATTTAAAATATAAGCTGATTTTTTATTTAAATTGGTACAGGTTGGTTAAGTTAAAGCAATTTGTTTTACTGAAACTTGTCTTTTGTTAAATTTTGTAATTAAAATGTTAATAGAAGGCGAATGAATTTGTATTCCAATTTGTTCTTGTAATTTCCAAGAGACTAGGAACTGGGAAAACTAAATGGTCTTACTTCACAGGTACTCCTGTACCTAAAATTTTCCTCACTTTTGTGATCACTCTTTTGTATTTGTAATATTTAAAACCAGCTAAAACTATTTAAAAGTTCAAACTTTCTTCTAGCTCTTAATTGATTAAGTTATGACCTGGGAATGAACTGGCCATAATTTTAAGAATCCTTTTCTTTTGGTTTATCTATTAGTCTAACATAAAATTAACTGCAAATTCCGATTCTTAATTATTTTTTATGGCCCTATAATTTTTAAGCAATCTAAATTACAATATTTTTTTGCAGTTTATTTAAATCATAATTAATTTTATAAGAAGATAAATAATTTAATCAAAATATTAGCTAGCTTATGCGCACAAAAAGCGTATAGCGAAACTAGGACTAGAAAGAATCCTTCTTCAAATTGGTCATAACTTTTCATCCTTCCAAATGGAAGAACAACTTTGAATAACGGTTTTTTTTTAATTATTCTTTTTATGATTTATTGAAACATTTCAATATCAACAATAATTAAGAAAGTTTTCATACACTTAAAGAGTTAAAAATCATGAGAAAGTATTATGATATAAATTTTCATAAATTTTGTAATTTCGATTCGAAACTAAACAAAAATGTTCATTAAATCAGAATGTATGTATATATACTACATGCCGTAACAATTATCTAAACATCAAACTTATATCAAATATACAGATATATAGACTTCATATATAGCAAACCATTTCATTATTCATTAAAATTTCCAAAAATATTTCCCTATTTAATTTGTTCCATCAGCATTTGATTTCATTTCGCTTAAATCTCGAATAGCCGCAGACAAAATTTTCCGTTTGCATGTGGGAAGTAATAATACCTCGAATGTTGCGCCGATTTGAAAAATTCACTCAATTAATGGCGATTGCAATTTGTGTGTATATGTGTGTGTGTGTGTATGATAGAGTAAGGGAAAGAAGAATGTGAATGTGAATGGTATGTGTCCACTATGAAACCGTAAACCCCCATAAAAACCAAACCCCGTCCGTCAGTGGTCCAAAAAGGCCGCAAAACAATAAACAAAAATGTTTTTTTTTCTCCTTTTTTTTTGCTCTTATTGTTGTTGCTGTTGTTCGGTTTAAATTGTTTTACAGCAAATACAAAATAAAAATAAAATACTCGTATATATTGGGTGTTTGAATGAAAACAAGAGATTTTAATTTCATTTGGTTTTGTACCCAAAAATGGCAACAATTTCCATATGCCGCCAATACCAAAATCGCTTTTCATTGTGGCTATGAACAGTAGAGAAAAGAGAGGGAGAGAGAGAGAGAGAGAGAGAGAGGGAAAGTTTTATAGGAGACACAATATATACAAATAACAACAATAACAAAAATAAGTGATCGGGTGAGGAGGGGGTGGGGCTTAGTAAAACTTTCACTTTTAGTTTTAGTCTCGATTTATGGGCCACTTTTAAGCGCCTCAATGGATTTTATGGGGCAAGTGTGTTGTGTGTATGTTGTTAATAAATTTTGTTTATTTTCAATAAACAAATAGTAATGCTAAAAGAACATAAAATTTATATTTTTATTGTTGTAGTTGTTGTTATTGCTATCTCAAAGAAATGAAATGAAATGAAAGTTTGACAAAAAGTTTTCGTGGTGATTTTTACCAATTTTATGACATTAATTTGTTTAAGTAGAAACTTGAGTATTGAAATGAAATGACAAACGAAAATGAAGAGGAGAAGAGAGGGCAAAAGTAAAGAAATTCATTGCAGAGATAACTTTTCTATCTAATAGTGGCTCAATTTTACGCAATTTTTGTTTTTTTTGCCAACCACCCCCACCCCGCATTCCCCGATGACTCCTATAAAGAGAAAAAATGGAACGTTTCTTTTCTCTCCTCTTGCTTTCCCACGTTTCGTTTGCCAAGCGTTAAATCAGCATCTAATCCCAAAGTATTTCCAATTTCATACACATTCACACACGCTCCCCCAACCCCACACACACACACACACCCAAAGTCATGTCAAACAAACTTAAAAACATACACACACACACACACAAACACACACATATGCAGAATCCCCTCGCCCATAAAAGAGGGAGAAAACGACGACAACAAGAAGAACAAGTTCTTAAAGGTATGCGCTAAAAGTTATGCTACACTTTTTTGTATTTTTTGCTTCTCACATATTCCACTTCCTATTTTTCTTGTGAGCCCCAACTGAAAGGCAGCATTTCGCATTCGTTTATATACGTATGTGTATATATATATATATATATGTACATATATCCTGTGCGTATCCTTGTATTATCTGCTTATGCCTCGTCAATCTAAACCCTGGAATCTTGTTGCTGTCATGTTGTATAAATTAAATGTGTTTATATTAAAAAAACATACACACACACACACACGCACACACACAGAGGGACAGAAAATGACAAAAAAAACACAAATCCGGAAAACAAAATTCTACAATATAAAGAAAATATCAGTTCTTGGTTTTGATTTCTTGGCCTTATGCATGATAATAAGCAGTGTGAGTTGTTTTTGTCCCTGATAAATATTGACATGTGTGCGTGCGGAGGATGGGGTGGGGTAGGAGAGAGTGAGGGGAGTGGTTAAAAGAACCCAAAAAGCAGAAGGAGACCAGTTTATCTGGTTTTTATTCTGGTTTTTGTTTCTATTGGACAAACGCGACCAACAATATGGGGAAGGAAAGGCAAAGAGGATGGGTTCAAAAGGGGAAGACCATGTTGACACGCAATCATTTGAGATCAGTTGACTCATTTTTTTTTTTGTTTTATTTTTGTTTCTTTCCCTTGGATTGGCTGTCGTGTTTGGTTTATGCTGACAGGGAGTGACATCCTGCAGGATATGTGAAGCGATTGTGTTATTAGATATGCTTTAGATATGCGAAAATGTGACAGGGATGAAGTTATTTTGTGTTGAGATTTTAAAATCATCTAAACGCAGAATTCCAATTGGTTTTTGATAGCTTAGGCCAAAAAGCAACTATTTTTCAAGCTAATCTTAGATATGCGATCAAATATTTTTATTAGTCCAACTATAAATTTGCTTAGCTTTTGGGTTAGTAATTGTTCGGCTTATACTTTGCTTTACTTTTCAATGGCCAATAGGCTGATCATATATGTACATATAGGGAAATAGGGAGTAAGAATATATGGAAAGAGTTTCTTAGATTTGCGATTATATCAATTTTACATGTATCAAGGTCTACATTGGCCTTACCTTACTTTTATTTTATATTTTTAAATGACCTTAGCCTGCAGTTACTTTTTAGTTTTCATTGTCATTACTTAACCTTTAAATAGTTTTATATTAACCTTAGCTATAACTAGCTATTTCGAACTTCACATAATATTTGCTTTAGTAACTAGATTATTCTTTGACTGGATTGGTCAATTGTCAAGTTTTTTCATTGACTTGAAATTTGTCTAACTTTACCATTGATACTTTTTGGATTACCAATTTTTGTGCAGCTTTAATTTTGACTAACTTTTTATCGGCTTTTTAAATGAAGTGCATATTATTAACAATTTTATTAGTTGAACCTTTTTATTAGCCATATGCAACATTTGTCAAAGTCCTTTTAATGCACTCAATTAAGTTTATTTCTTAATCTACCTTAATAATTTACGAAATAGTAGTCCCATCCTTACTTTATTTGTATTATCCTTTGCTAACAATTGCAATCTCTAAACTAGCTTAGCTTTATAATTATCTAAGATTTGATTGGCTTTTAGTTCATTAATGACAAATGCGGTATGCGACCTTTGGTTGGTTGGGCGAGAGGTGGGGGCATTTAGTGCACCCGTTGGGATTCGCTCGAAAAAAAAAAATTTTACAATTACTGAACCTGGCATAAATTGAATTCAGATTGACCTAACCTTACTTTTGCTTTATTCAGCCTTTGGTTTCGCAAAACTTTAAATTAGTTTAATCCCTTAAATGACACACATTATATTATTAGGTACTAAATTAACTTTGACCTAACCTTCTTTTTTGTATTATTTATATAGTTCCTACTTTTCTTTGGCTTTATTTTTACCTTTTCAATTGCTGATCTTAAGATGAATGTTAATATTAACGTAACCTTACATAGATAGACCTAACCTAACATTGAGCTATCGTCCAGATTTTACATTGACCTAACCTTATGTTGACCTAATCTTGCATAGATCTAACCTTACTTTGACCTAACCTTATGATGGTCTAACATTACATTGACCTAACCCTACACTGGTCTAACCTTACAGAGACCTAACTTTACATAGACGTAATCTTACATTGACCCAACCTTATGTTGACCTAACCTTTTGTTGGCGTAACCTTACATTAACCTAACCCCACATTGGTCTAATTTTACATTGACCTAACTTTACATGATCCATTATTGCATTAAGTAGTGTTAACTTTAATTGATCTAGTTTAACAATGACTTAACCTAACATATTGTTTATTCAACTTTGCTTTCTCAAATATCAGAAACTTTTATTTACAATTAACTTTACCTTTGTTAAATATAAAATTGACCTAACCTTACGATATTCTTTATCTTACCTACGCTTCGCATTGGATTGGTTTTCCTTTTAATTGTTAAAGTCTTTTGTTACATTCAGTTTCGATTGGTGTTGATTGCAATCCAGATAATGATATTGTTGATAATTATATTGAATGTGGTAAGATGCAGTTGGGCACTTGTACAATCAAGTGGGCGTGGCTAAAGGATTGGCTGCGTGTGCCACACAATAAACTGCTTAATTTAACGAAAAGACAGATCAATGGGAATGGATTTTGACCGCTGTTGTGTTTGTTGCCTCATCGTTTTGTTGCTACCTTTTATGTTGCACAGGATCAAAGGTTGAATTAAGCTTTTCGATATATATTTTCATTTACAACGCATTCATTGAGTCTGTGTGTGTGTGTGTGTGTTGGCTGAATTTTTACATTTTGATTCTTCTCATGCGTAATATGCAGAATTATTCTCAATTCTCTCTTCCACACACTCTCTCTCTCTCTCTTTCTCTCTCTCTCCTTCTCAGTCGCTTTTTATCGTGCTTCCCTCTTTTTTTTTGTTGCTGTTGTTGTTGTTGGTGCTGAAGCACTTCATGCGTAACTTTTGCCTTTACTTTTTGTTGTTTCATTTTTTGTGTCTGTTTAACATTTTGTATCCTCGATGTTGTGCATATGTAATTTTTTGTTGCCCGTGTGTGTGTGTGTGTGTGTATGCGCTGGTAATCCATTGCAGAAATAATTAATTACTTAACAGTAAACCTACAATGCTAAGTAAGTTGCCTTGATGAACATTGCGTATACGCAACGTGAGCAAAGGATAATCAGAATGCTTCCAAGTACACATGTTTGTGTGTGCGTTGTGTGTGTGTGTGTGTGTGTGTGTGGCAAAGGTCAGCTACATGTGGTGCATGAAACTGGAAAATTTATGAGTTATACATTAATTCGTTGGAATATATGCATTAAAATAAGCTTTGCTCTGTTTTTTTTTTTGTCTTTTGTTTTCTTTCTTTATTTTTTCGTTTTTATCCATAAAATAAATTATTAATCAACTGAAAACTGACTTGACCCTCAAAGTAAAATTTTCTATATATATATTTATATGTTATTTTCATTTATCTATATTAAATTATTTATTTACGAAAGATATTTGCTTGGTTAGTTGAACAATGAATGACAAAAAAAGGGAGAAAAAGAAGTGGTAGTTGGAATTGGTATTCAGTTGTTCGGTTATTAACTAGTTTAAATTAATAATTTACTAAATAAGCAATTAGAGGCTGCAGCATTATTATTATTATTATTTTTTTTTTTACTATTTTAGAAAATTTTAACTTTAAGTGGTTTTGCAAATATTAATTACTAATTAGGGGGATTTTCGAGTCATTTTAATTTCATTCCATGAAATGAATTACAAAAATTTAAATGCATATATTTAGTTTAATTGTTTTATAAGTCTGTCGTTGCGTTAGTTAGTCATTTATTTGTTTTTAAATACATTTTTTTATATGGAAGTTAATTTTTGTGTACAATCAAATCGGATGTTTTTCCTAGTTTCCCATTTATTTCGTATTTAAATAAATTTAGGTTTAAATAAATTGTAGCTCAGACATGAAATTAAACAATTAAACAATGTATTAAATATATTTAGAAATATAATAAACAATTAACAAAAAAATGTTTACAACAAAGAAATTGTTAAGCCTTGCAAATCCAAAATTTGGTCATTAACAAATTTTAAGTTAAATGTTATTTAGACTGTTGAACTAAAAGAATTAGTATTTGAATGATACTACACATTTAGCAAGTCACTTTTTACATTATATAATATGTTGTAGTCAATAAACTATATATAAAAAATAATAAATGTCGACCATAATTAGTACATATACTAATAGATACATATAGCAATTCTACATTGGTAATTTTTTAGTCCACATTGAAAAGTTTAACACTAATGTAAGTCATTGCTAGTTCTCGTAGTTAAACACTAAATAAAAACTCAAAACTCAGACAGAATTTTTGAAAATTTGAGTTGTTCAACAGTTTTATAAATAATTTTTATGAATTGAAAAAATTGGATGAAAAAAATTAGTTTTCCAGACTTTTTATAGCGAATTGGAAGATGCAATTCTAAATAATAAATAAATATATGGTTAGACAAATCGTTTGAAATTATATAGAATTGTTAGAGAGCTTTAAATTTGCAGGGTAAATTAGAGTCTTATGAAGCTGAGACTCCTTCAAAGGATGTATCCGATCCTGTCATTAATTATTAGAGAAGTTGAGGACAAAGTTGAAATTCCTTTTATGAATATATATCCTATATTTTCACATAATTAATCGCGAATTATTAGAAGAGATTCGTTGAAGTTGAAGACAAAAGAAGCGTAAATAAGAGATTAATTTAAAAGCTATATAGCTTATATCCTAACATAATTAGTTGTGAATTATTCGAGATAAAATAAGCATAAATAAGAGCCTTGTAAATTAGAGATTCCTTTAAAGGATATATCCCATATCCTAACATAATCAGGCATGACAAACTATTTATATATAGATTTTAGCACAGGAATACTTATTATCGATTTGATTGATTGCAACAATAAATAAAATTGAATTAATTTAAATGAACATTAAATCTAAAACATGGCCTTGATATACTATTCGATATGCATATACAAATATGCATATGTGTCGGTTAAGGGTGGCGAGGGGGGAGTGGTCATGCCTACCAATTGTTTCATGACCGCCAAAGTAATGTCAACCTGTCTGTCAGCGCGATTTAACTGAAATTGAAATTGAAATATCAAATGGAGTTGACTGCTGAAGCTAGACAGAACTGTTAGGGGAGGGGAGGCAGGCGAAGGCAGGGTTTTTACGTTGCCATCATGCTGGACAGTTGAGAGAAAAACTGAAATCTGAAATCTGAAATTTCGAAATTAATTTCAGAGAGAGAGAGAGAGAGAGAGAGGGGGGATTTTTTCTCGGACAAAACGACCGCAAAATGTTAGCCGCATTCAGCGAACCGGAAGGAAGCCTATGACCAAATGCCGTTTCCGCTGTATATACCGGGAGTCTCTCATCTTCCGTATCCGCATCCTGCATCCGCATAGCCATCCGGTGTATCTAGCTGGACTCACTCTCTCGCTTTCTCTCTGTCTGTCTCTGTCTCTGAGAAGAAATTTATAACTGTGCCATAACGCGCATTTGTTGGTTGATGATGTGACAAGAGCCACGCACTTTCGTGTCCAGTTACCAACTATGCCCCGTTACCAGTGTCCTTGTTAGCCATCAGTCGTGGTGTGAGGGGTCACATACATATTTAATGTTCTCTTGAATCTATTGGAGAAGAGGAGAGGGGGAAGGGGAGGGGAAAAGTATTAGCTGCATATTTCGTCAAGTTTTTCTTTTTTCCAGTCAGCAGCTGCTGCTGTTGGCCTCGACATATGCAATTGCCAAAAAGAGGGAGAAAGAGAGAGGGAGAGAGAGTTTTGGCACAGTATCAGCACACAATAACAAAAACAACAACAGGGAGAGACCGAGAGGGAGAGAACGAGAGGGAGAGCGAGAAAGAGATACATATGTATGTATGAAAAGTTTTCTGTGAGATTTGCGCTAAAACCACTTTGTGGTGACGCCAAAACTTCTAGCCAAGTTAAAAACTATTGTCATTCTGTTAAGTGGTCACATTTAACACTTGGAATGCTTCTGTCTAAAAGAAAGCTGGAGAAGATGGAGGAGATAGAGAAGATGGAGAACTGAGAGAGAGAGAGCCAGTTGAAGTCAGTGATGAAGATTGGCTTTGCATTTGGTTTGAACGGAATTGGAGGTGGTAGGGGGAATGTGAATAAGAATGAGTTATGAGTATTCTTTTCTCTCTCTCATACTCTCTCTCTCTCTCTCTCTCTCTCTCTATCTCTTTCTCTATCTCTTGTTCTGCTGAAAGCAAACATTGGAGAGAAGAAAATTAAGAATAACTAATTTAAAAAGAAATTCTCGTATACAGGAAAAGTTTTCCCTCTTCTCGATTCTCTTTAATTGAAGTTTTTTTTCTCTCAACAGGATGGGATTTTAAGATGTGGGGGTTAAATATATTAATTTAATGTTTGAGCGATTTCATATAGTTAATAGTTAATAATTGTTAATACATAGTTAGAGTAATTGTTATTTTGTAAATTGGAATCGTTTTACTATATTAATTTAAAGTTTAGTAATTTCTAAAAATTATTCTATATATTATATATATATACATATATTTATATTATATATTATGAATTACTTTTGTTAATCGTAAGATTAAAAGATTATGTAACTAAGTATTTAACGGTTTTCTTAATAGTCCTTTAATCGGATAAGCTTGGTTCAGTTAGTTGGATTTCTATTTAGCTAGAGCCTTGTAATAATAAAGCGCAGTTCATTTAAGAATTTGTCATACTTTGACTCAAAGCATGAGATTTATATTAGATGTATATATACAAGTTAAATCCTTATACAGGATTCCTTATTCTGAAGCCAAGTCGAGTCGTATATCCTTTTTGAAAAAATCCTTTATTTCTTTATGTAAGTTTTTTGTTTCGGACTTTATCTCCGGAGATCTCTGCGTCATTTTGGTCAGAAGTTTCTCCATTTTATTTCTAGAAAAACCAGGAAGCAGTTCTAAACGAACAAAAGTGATTGCGTTGTCCGACCTCTTTTAGTTTATATATGAGTCCTTTATATGAAGGATATATTTCGCTTTATACGAGAGATATACATATGTAAATAAATACTTATTTTTACAATTTCAATGGCCTTAAGAACTCTTCCTTTACTGAAGAGATCATTGGAGCTACTTCAATTACTGCTGAGCCCAAATTACCCTCATAATCCATCCCTGTTTTACCTTGCGTTGTTATTGCTTTAACTTAATTTAAATTGCATTGGCCAGGCAATTGTAACTTTTTTTTTTTGCCTTTGGGGTGAATAATTTGAAATGATTGCAAAGTAATTCATATTTGCCACCTACTTATTATATAAATATATATATATTTATACATATTCAAGCATATACGTATATTGCATATATATATATATGTATGTATATATATTTCTAATCTTTTGGTCAGCCAGCCACACATTTAGTCAAGGATAAATTCATTTAGCAGTTGTGTAAATAAAACTGGCAAATTAACATTCATTTGGCCTAAGCAAATAATTTCTGAAAAATCTCATTTCACGCTTAAATGGCAACCGCAAAAGGAGTTGAGAATCAAACAGAAATGGCCCAAAGCAATGGCCAAAAAGAATTCAATGCGAAGTATTTATACTCTGCTTGTAGAATTTCAACTTAATCGACCCTGATGGAAAATTCATAAATATTTCAATTTTTTTTCTTTTTTTTTTTTGGTTTTTTCTTCGTTGCTGATTAACTTGAGCCAAAAGGGACGAACACACGCAAACACACACATGCATAGATGATTATGTGCTGTCAGGCAAAAGTGGCCAGGAAGTGCAAGTGCCAACGGAAACTTTTAATTGTTTCTGCTGTTGCTTTCAAGTTTCCGTTTCTTGGCTGGACGAACAAGTAAAGAAAAAACGAGAGAGAGAGAGAGAGAGAGAAAGAGAGAGGGCGGCGAAAAAAACTGAAAGGCGAAGAAAAATGGTAATGGAAATGCATGGAATGATAGGAAGGAAAGAAAATTCCTCACATTGTTGCTTGCGGTTATTTGGACACTTCTTTTCATTCAGTTCTACCCACTTGGCTTATATCGTTCCGGCCTTCTTAACTTATTCTTTTTTTTTCTTGTCGCCCGTTCATTGTTGCCGCTTAACCGGATCCTGGCTGAAAGCTAACAAGAAAAAAAAAAGAAAATAAAGAAGAAACCACGAAGAGGAAGAAGGAACCGTAACGAAACTCAGCGCAACGCAACGCAACGAAACGGAGAAGGTTATTAAAAATCTCATTATCATTGTCGTTGCGGCGTAAATTTTAATTGTCCGTTAAAAGTGTCCTCTTTTTTCGGTCCGGATCCTTGTTGGTTAGGTCTCTCTGTATTGGTTGTCCATGTATGTATGTGTGCGAGTGTGTGTGTGTGTGCTGTCCCAGCGAAATCAATTTAAACTTGTTTGACCAACTTGATTAGATGACAAACGAATTTGCTTAATGTCCTTTTGCCGAAAAGTCTTGGAATTAAGTTACCAAGAGAAACAAAATAGCTTGCTGGCCCTGGCCTGCATGAAAGGATCTTTACATAACTATATATGTATGTATGTATATAGCTACTGCCATTCCAGTGGCATTTTGCATGTTAAACATGTGCATAATGCAAAGTGTTCACTCACATTTATCCACTCACTGGCTAACCGCTTACGCTCCTTTCCCTTACACTAGTCATCTCAGCCTTATTGTGCTTGGTGATATCCTTGAGGGCTTTGTAACTCATTCGTCAGGTATTGAGAGCTTTGGGATTTCCTGGTCTTTGGGTCGAAGCGCAGTAGAGCGCAGCTTAGATGCGGTTTCCCATAGCCAAAACTAAACGTGTCATAACACACACACACACACACACACACACACACACACTGAAGCTGTGTGGAGTGGCTAGCTATAACAACAATAAAGACGATATCCGTGTCAAACGGCATGTGCATATGAAAACAGTATCCAATGTCCAACAATAACAGAGAGAGGGAGAGAGAGGGGGGAGAGGGAGTGAGAAAGCGCAGCAGTTGTTGCTCAATCCTAATTATGGTTTCTCAAATTTCTATTCTATGCCATTCACAAATGGAAATATTCATATTGAAAATCTATTCTCTAAAACGAATTTAATGTGCTTAAGCAATATTCTATTGATCAATGTGAGAGTGGTTTTCAGGTTTCCAAAAAGATTTCTTGTGATTCTTGCTGGTGAATGGTGCTTCGCTTTCACCAAAGTTTTCGATTACTTTTCCATTAAACTAAAACATTTGAATTTTTGTATATTTTCAGAAAAAACTCGCCTCTATTCGAATTTGGATGACAACAAGGAAAGAAAGCTAAGCTTAAAGATGCCATTGAAATGTTCCTTTCTTCGGGTGGAAGATATTTATTTAATCTAGATTTTAAATATTTTTTTTTAAATATACCATATAAATATGAGTTATTATCATTTAAAATACAATTTCGCTAAGTTAATATTTAATTTGTAAGAAAAGATTGTATTTTGGTAATTTATTATAAGAAAAATATTCACTTATTTAAATAAAAAAAGTTTTTCTATTTCATTAGCAAAAAGATTCTTTAGTTTTTTTTAAAGATTTCTACTATTACAGCACCAAATTTTGGCAGTTTGAAAGTCACCTTTTCTTGCCCATATTAGTAGGCAATGCATTTTAATAAAAAAAAGAAAAGTTTGAGGGCAACTGAATTTCTAAATTATTTTTAAAAAATAAATCCACCTTCTGCCCATTTATGTCCGCCTGGTATTTCATACGATGCCTAATACTAAATTTTGACAGTTTTAGAATCCATTTATTTTGGCCCCTAGAAGTAGGCAATACAAATTTGTAACAAAAAATAAATCAACCTACTACTCATTTATGTTCGCCTGGTATTTCATATGGCTTTCAGAATCAATTTCAGCAGTTTTGAATCTCAAATTATGTTGCCCCCAGAAACAGGCAATGAAAATTTTTAGTTCACTCACAGCCAAAAAAAAAGCCCAAAAACACAAAATCCTTAATAACTCCGTTTCCCGCAGGACAATCAGGATGCCTTTTACACCAAAGGAAGTCCTTTTTGTTTAGCTTCATTTGACACTATTTTCATTCGGATCCTTCAAAGGATTCTCGAGTTATAACCACATTTTTTCTGACAGAAAAGTCCTTTTTTCTCTGTTGTTTGAAGGACCTTCAAGGATATTTTCGTCGATGGCGATGACAATTCTAAAGGACTTTATTCTGACCAAAGGACATCCAGATAGTCCTTTAAATGGCTGAGTTACAAGGCTTTTTCTGAATTTTGGCCAATTTTTATGGCCTACCCCCTTATAAAAATTCACAAAAACTTTCAGACGAATTTCTAAAAATATTTTCTGGAGATTATTAGAGTTTATTGTGTTGTGTCTAAAAAAATATTGTTTTTGGAAAATAGCTCATTGTTCTGTTCAGGTAGCGGCTATGAAAGAGGTCCTTGTTGATTCTGTAACTATTACTTATGCGCTTTTTGACGCAGGAAAACATTCCACGATACCCTTGAAACAAAACCGAATTTACTTACCAAAGGATCCTGGATTTTAAATCCCCGATTTCTACCCACTATAAATGACTCAAAATTTATGCTCTATTTTGCTTTAATAATAATGGGAAATATTATAAATATAATTAAAATTAAAAAAGGATAAAATAAGTGTATACATTCTGAGAAAAAAACATAGAAGGACGTTTAAAACAGTTAGAACTAGACGTAAATTAACATCTAATCTATAGTTGCTATCAAATTCCTAAATTAGGACACCAATGGAACCGTATTATCATCGAAAGACTGTTAATACTCCAGTTTTTGACCGCCTCGTTCCGATTTAACTAGAGTTTATGTGGAGAAGATTACCAGGAATGAAGAAATCATAAAACACTTTTTTGTCAAGGATGTTTCCTTATCAAATCTGTAAATAAATTCAATTCTTTTAATAATACTTATTCAATTTCTCATTTTATTAAAAATGTTAACTTTTATAAACATGTGGGTAAAGTATATATTATTCGCTTCTTTAACTTACCGCAATTTCAGGAAGAAGAATGAAATTTATGGGCTCAACTCAAAGTACACACATATGCAACGACAACAAATCTATACATACACACACACATATACACATACACATACATACATCTGTTAGAAGGATAAAGAAAGATAGAAAGAAGTCGTAGAACAACTGTCAATACGAATGTCTCCACCTTCTGCAAGAGTTGGCAAAAATTGCTTGGTTTATTGAACCAAATGACAAATTGTATGAAAAGCGTGAAATCAGTTGGGTGGCGGCATATGGGAAAAAGCAACAAAGTTTTCCGTCTTATTAATAATATACATATATCTATATATATATACATGTATATAAATGCATACAGTGAATGCTCTGGTTAAAGAACATTCATAAATTAGTCAATGTCTTTAGATGCTTATACATTTATTCTACTGTCTTTTACCCAAGCGACAAGTCGATTCTCCTTCTTTCATTCGTCTCAACTCCAAAGAGATTTATTAGTTGGGCGTTAATCCCCGACGGCCTAATACATCATTTCAATTTGTTGCAAGTCGTGTTTATTTGTTGTACACATAGTTCGTTGAGAGCAGCGGCATGTTAAGGAACTTGGGTGGTGGTGGTGGGAGACTTCCTCAAAGACACTTTTTTGGGCGCCCAACTACAACTATTTCACTTATTTACTTTCATAACTTGCAAATTTGCAACTTATTGTTGACAAAAACAGACAGAAAAAGATGGAGGAAAAATAAAATGAGATGAGGAAAAGCGAGGGAAACACAAAAAAAAAAGAAGAAGAGTTGGGTTGAAGGCAAAAATGCCCTCAAAGTAGTGGAAAACTTTTGCTCGCTTATTAGTCTCGTCCTGGGCGTAGCTGGGACTTGTGGGCTGAGAGACACAGAGGCTGGTGAAATGATTGGGAAAGGTTTTGTGTGTATATATAATTTAATTACCCAAAGAGTCGAAGAATTCTATGAAACAAAATGCCAAGTGATTTATTCAGTCCGCTGTCATAAAGCAGGGAGGACTTAAAGCAGCAATAAGGAGGGGGAAAAAAAATTGAATGTAATAGCAATAAATGGGGAAGAGTATATTACGAGTATAGTACATGGAATTATAAATTAATTTTCATTCATATAGTTGTATGAGTATTTATTTTAGAACTCTTACTCCTTTGATAAGACTCTATTTGGTATGGAAGTTAAATGACAATGCAAATATTGGGAAATTGCCAAGACTTTACAATAAAGGCTAATTAAAGTAATAACAAGATCAAAGCCCTTACTAGTAGTCGATTAAAGCCTTAACTATGTTAAATGAAAACCCATAGCTAACCGGCTATTTAATATTATTCTATAGGAATTTAAAGTATTAACAAATTTGGATTATGGAAAAGTTAAATATGGGAAAATAATTAAAGATCATTATTAAGAACATATTTGATTTGATTATTGCTTTTTAGCTGATTCAATTCCAAAATAAGGTAAGCAAATTTTGATTTATCGGAATCAAGATCTTATGATCGAATTGGGGATATCTGAATGATAAGTATAAATTTCTACACATCTTTTCTATTCTATTTTCTGTATATATTTAATATACTCTACGTAGTTAAGTTTCCTTCCTTGCTTATTCATTATATGATAGTTCGATTGTATATTTTTCAATACTAATATACCTGATATATGATATATACTTACATACTAATTTCCTCATATATTGCGTATATCTATATACATATATGTGAAGCATCTTTTACAGAAATAAAGATGTTTATAATTATATTTTTATATATATATATGACCTATATTATTGATCCCATGTTTCATTACATTTGAATTTAAAAAGATTTTAATTACTTAGATCTACCTTTAGTAAACTCAATTAAATATTATTTACCTAATTATATAACTTTTCTATCTATATAAATTCTATATTTATAATGGAACATAAACAATAGCCTTCATTTTAATTACAATAACTAGCGTACTTTCAAAGTTCTTTTATCATTTTCCTAGAGCATTAAATTTGCGATTCTTTTCATTTATTATTTTTTTGTTGCTTCATTTTACTCCAGTACTCGCTCAATTTCCTTTAATCAACTCAATTAGTTAAAATGTAATAATAACTGAGTTGATGCCGGTTGCTCATACAATATATAAAAACGAGGGTAACCACAAGAACATACTTTGATGAGTGTTAGAGAGGAGGGGGTGCGAGTGGTGAAAGCGGTTACAGAAACACAAAAAAAAAAAAAAAAAAAAACAAATTTGCATTGGCAAGCGAATTGGAAAGAGAGAAGTATTTGCATATTGTTGAAATTGGCTTACATATGCCAGATACAGATACAGATATAGATACAAATACATATACAGTTAAGGTTACAGTTACAGTTACAGTTACAGTTACAGATATAGATACATACATATATAAATACATATACAGATAATCACATGTGCCACAGTATACAAAGTTCTCCATGACCTTCCTTTCTTTCTACCGCACTCTTGTCCTCTGATTCCATTCCTCTTTCTTGTTGTTTTCGCTTTTAATTTCCTACTACACCGTTCGCTGTTTATGATAGATCCCCTCCGCCCCCTCTCCACTCACTTGCCCATCACTCCGTCCCCAAAAAACTACCCTCAAGCAAAAGAAAAAGTGGAGAGAAGTCAAACCAACAGGGAAGGACATGACACCACATACCTCTACATAGACAAACAAACACACACGAGGACGCGGAACTCACCCACACACATATACACACACACATATATATATTTGTATACTTACTGTGGCGAAGGACTTTCGATCTCTGTCTGTGGCATTTGGATGATTAATGTGTTTACACAGGCCACGAGCGTTTGCGGTCTGAGCTGATTTGAAAGGGTTAAAAGGCGTAAACACAAACACACACACACAAGCACACACACACACACACACACCCTGGCAACATTCACCCATCCATATGTAAATCGCATATGTGTGTGTGTATATGTGTTTGTTTGTACACTTTTATTTATTTATTTATTATGCTCTGCTTCAACGAAATTGACTCCAACAAGAGGAGTAAAATCCTTTTACATTCATTTTTATGTTATTTATTTCTCTTCTTCCGATTCTCTCAACAATTTAATTAGCCAAAAAGCAAAAAAAAACAGAAAATGTATTTAATTGCCTACTTTACAGCTTCGCCTAAGCACAAATGGATCCATCTTGAGCATATGTGTGTCTGTGTGCCGCCATTTGACTTCATTTTATAACCTCGGTTGTTCTATATATATATATATATATATATGTGTGTGTGTGTGTGTCTTTATGTGTATGTGTGTCGCATAATCTTTCTTTCTTTTGCCTTTTATTTTTCTCCACTTTGTTTTTTTTTTTTATTTTTGCCCCAAGTGTTAAGTGGCTGAAATTGAAATTTACGATTGCCCTCCGAAAAGGTAACACAAATAAATGTTTGTAAAAGTTGGTCAAAGCGGACAACGGAAAAAGCAAAAGCCAAGAATACATAGAGAGCAATAGGAATGCATAAAAAGGAGAATGGACGATAGAAAAAAGTATGGAGAAAGAGATATGGGAAAGAGCGATGGGCAGTTGGCCATGTTTAACAATCTTTAAATTGATAAATTTGAACGAAAAAGGTTTAAATATTTTTAATCTAATCAAATGCTATAACCCTAGGATTTATAGCTATGATATACATCTATATCTATACATATATACACATATGGCTGTATATATCTATATGTAAGAATATATAGCAAAGCTAATAAGTAAAATAAGTTTCACCCACGAGATCCTTTCTATAACAGCATTATGATATCGTGGTGTATTCCGAACTATATGTTAACTGGCACTACTTACATACCTAAGAAGGTTATCTACTTAGTTTCATCTACTTAACTAAATAATTAAGATCTAAAACTTGGGAAGAAAGAGACACACATGGTTAAATCGATTATTGACCTTCATCAAGGATATATGGCATACTTTAAGGGATTCGAAAAGCTGACGAAAAACAATTATAAACAACTCAGCAATTTTACAATTTTATTGTAAAAAGATTATTAAAATATATTTTATTAGATTCTGAACTCTTTCCTGAAAGTAAGTGCGATATAGCAGAATTTTTTTTTTTATTTTCATTTCTAGTTAGATCAATATTATTAATAATTTATATGCAGAAGGTTGTAGAGATCCTTTTTTATGTCTATCTGTGTGTTGTTGTTTGTTGTTGCTGGCTTCTCTTTTTGTGGGACGGACCAGTCAGGTGCCAATATTAAATAGTTGAAATGAGAACAAACCGAGGAATACAAGTAAAGAGGAGATGGAGATGGAGATGCAGATGGAAACGGTGTCAGAGTCAGAGTGAGAGTCAGTTGAGGGGACAGCAAGTGAATTCTGACTTTATGGCTGTGTGATAAGCAGGCCAGAGACCCTTTTGATTTGGTTTAGGATTTGCGGTTGGTTGTCGCTTGCTTTTGCCTGGGTGTTTGCCTTTTAACTCGTTAGTTATGCACATGAAGGGATCAGGGGAACAGAATTGCTTGGGCCACCAAGGATTCAAAAAGAGCGAGAGGGCGAGAGGGAGAGTGGTAAAGAGATGTAGTGGTTCGGACTGTGGATAAAAGAGGAAAGTGGAGAGATGGGCTGGCTTAAGGTTTATTTAAAAAGGCCAGTGCCACATGGTTGAGGTTTTGTTTGTGTGTGTGAATGTTTGGGTTTTTAATATGACACCTTTGCCAATGGTAATTTATCACCTCGACACTGGGGACATATGCTACTCTCTATCATTCTACCAATCTACTCTCCCTTTCTGTTTCTCTTTTTTCTCTCCTTCATTTTCTCTCTTTTTCTGCTTCTATCTTTACTTGTTTCTGGCCGAGATTGGTATTTGCGTGTATGAGTATATATATGAGTGTGTGTGTGTGTGTGTTTATATATATGGGATTTTATAAACACTGTTGGGACTAATCCCCTCACCGAACTGACTTTAATGTGGGACCAACTGATGTTGCCTTTTAGATAATTAGAGCTTCTGACCAGTTACCAAGATTTATGCATGCATGTAAATGGCTTAAAAGAGGAATAACAAAAAAAAGAAAAAAAACATAAGGGAAAAAAAATATTTTTTTGGGTAAGCAAATTAAATGCAAACAAGTTAAGCATTTAATTAAATCAACTAGACTAACCATGTGATTAAACTAAAAACTAAATACATATATGTATATAGGCTAGCTGGCTGTCAGATATTTGAGAGGATTCATCAATCTTAACCGAAATCCTGCACCTGTTAATTAAAGGGATACCAAAATGTCAAAGTTTCAGGTATGCAACCTTTATCAAAAGTGTTAAAAGTGTCACATTATAACTGTTAAGACATATTCATTGACGGCATCCGGCAGGTCCTTTTGTACTGGTCAGTAAAAGGATATAAGCAAAATAAGCCATAAGCTAAGCCAAGCTAAGAATCTGAGCTCATTTTGTCTAGATAAACTTTCTATCTATATTCTATTTAACATTTGAATAAAGTTTGTGTTGTTAAATTGTTTTCTTTTTTTTTTGGTTTAAAATGAAATATTTGGCCAACACTTTAAGTTAACTGGTCCAAATTGAAACACTTGAGCTTTCGATTATTTATTTTGATTTTCTCGATATCTAGTTATTTCCATATTCGAAATGCAAATTCTAATGGCTCTCATGTGGATTTTTATTTGAAAATTTTGCCACAGATTTTTTTTTTTTGAAGCAAAGGAGAAAAAAGCAGAAAAATCAGTTAACATGAAATGCTGAGAGTTTGTGTGTGTGTGTGTTGTGTGTGTGTGTGTGTGTGTGCGTGTGTATGTGTGGTGTGGGTGTGTGAGTATGTATGTTGGTGGATAAAATTATAAACGAATTTGTATTTTTCTTTTGTAGAAGGTTTTTGCTTTCCATTTGGTATGCGTGACATGTAGAAAGTTACTTTGCCGCCAGTTGACGGGCCAAAAGAGCAGATCAAAAGAACTTCTTTTGACTAGAGAATCGGTGGCATATCAACCCCTACCCTTCCCCCCCTTGCTCCACTATGCCTCTTCTTACACAACCAAACCTATTTGCCACGTCTGCGCTAATGAGCCATAAAAATGTTGCCTAAACGGCTGTCGACTTTTTGGTTCGCAACTTTACTTCAACACAAAAATAAAAAAAAAGTAAAAAGAAAAAGAAAAGAAAAGAAAATCCAAAACGCATTGCTAAGGTGACAATACTCTTGAAATTGTACAAGATGAACATGAAATGGTTGGAGCACACAGCATATATATTCCATATATATATATATATATATATATATATATAGGGATAGGGATAGGGATAGGGTGAGCCAAATAAAAAAAAAGAAAAGAAGAGAGATGGCGTGCGAAAGGGAAGCAGGGCATGAATGGCGATACTGTCATAGCTACCGTGTCTCAGATATCAAACTTTAGACCAAAGCCAAAGCGAAATACATTCAAAAATGAAACTTTAGTTGGTAAATTCAATTCAAGTTTGGTTTTTACTTCTCCTTCTGCATTATAGGGTATTCAAGGTGGCTTGTGTGAGTATAAAATTTAAAATATTTACAGAATCTTTGTAAAGTTAAAAATAAATTTAGTGAAAATAAATGAGAAATTAGACCAACAAGAACCTATATTTAATGTTAAACTTCTATAAATGAATCAAGAACTATATAAAAGTAAAGTAATATATATTTTGAAAAAAATTCTAAAATTATATTAGAAATATTATTTGATGTTATTTCATTATCTAATAAGTAGTAAGACTTTAAGAATTTGTGAAGGGCTTACAGTTTTCCGTTATTCTTAATCAAAATCATTTATAGCGGACCATTTTGGAATTGAAGTTTATATAGAATCTGTTAGAATATTTTAAAATCCTTAAACAGACTCCAAATTTTCTTAACATTCCACAGTATTTTCAAAGTCGATTTCTTAATATATATATTTGATTTTTTGTGTTTTTTTTTTTGTTTTGCCTTATCCAAGTTTGCGTTGCCAAACTTTTGTTATCGACTGTCGCAGCCAGTAAAGAGGAGAAAAATAAAAAGTAAATTATGAAGTAAAACATTATGTTAATACAACACTTTGTTTTGTTGTTGTACTTCTCTCGTATCTTGTTTCTTTCATTCTTTCTTTTTTTATTTTTTTTATATTTTATTTATTTATTTATTTTTTGTTCTGGCTTTTCTGCGGCTTGTCGTCTTGTTGGCGTCAGGGCGACAATAAATCAAAGTTTATAATATTAATTTTAAATTCAAATTCAAAGTCGAAGCGGGAAAATAAGAAAGAAAAACCCGAAACAAAACAACTTTAAAGCTTCGGCTTCAGTGACTTTTTTTCAACCCAACTCGAACTGTTTTATTATTAACTTCATTTGCGGCAAAACTTAAGTTGAACAAACCAAAAAAAAAAAAAATAAATAAATAAAAAAGTATAAAATAAAAAATAAGAAAATAAAGTAAAAAAAAAACCAAAAAATATATAAAAAAAAAAATTAAATAAAATAAAATGGCAGTTATAAAAACATGGAGGGGGTAAGCCAAAACTTGTTTGCTTTCAAGAAAAAAAAAAAGAATAAATTTTATTAGCTGCCCCGAAAGTTTCGCCACAAAATAAAGAGCGTAAAAGAAAACCAAAGGGTCAAAATAATCTCGATTAATTCGAATACTGTATACCCTACCAGGTAATGGGTTAGGAATTAGTCAGTATCTAGAAGATCATTGGGACTAACTAAATTGTCTTATTGATTTTTCTCAGCCTCAATGAATCAGTTCTTAAATTTTTTTGTCTCTAAAAAAAATATTATGAAGGAATCTTTCTATTGTATATATCCAATCGATTTCATCGACATCTGTACATACAGTCCAAGCAAATTTGTCATAAGTGAATGGGGCACTAACTCTACTATATTTACTCCTATTAAAAATAATTGCAATTGAAGATAAGAATATATTATATAGATTATATATTATATTGTATATTATATATACATTATGTTATATAGATTATATGTTCCTGAGTTCTGTATTATATTAAAATAACTATGTTGCTCTTTATCGTCTGTAGCCATGTTTTTATCGATTGTTATCTGCCTATCGATAGATCTAATAATATAACTCTGTATGATTTAGTTTGGCTCTCCCTGTCTTATGGACGCTTTAAATATTTATAACATAAAAATCTTCCGAAATCGTATATATAAAATAATAAATAATATATATCTCATACGCAATTAACAAGAATCAACTGCATATTTAAAGAATATAGAGTTACTATATAGTTTTTCCATATTATTTTATAATTCATGGAAAGTAGTCGATATATTTAAGAATTATTAGAACATTTAGAATAACTTAAAATCGGATATCGGTACCTTTATGTCTTGGCTGTATTGCCTGAAAAATTATAAAGATAATCTAATTCTTAGTCTAATTCTAATCGAATCTATATAAAGAATTCTATAGAAACACAGATGGTAAGATGCATTCTTAAGCTGGATAAATACATACATACATACGTAATATTAATGAATCTGTTTTTCTAATTTTTAATAAAACTTTTGAATATAAATAAATCTACAGACTTAATAATACGCATGACAAACTCCCCATCAAAACATAAATACCCACCCCTTTAACAAGAGTATAGAAAAAAAACTCGTAATGGAACGACGAACGGAATCAATCCCTACGGCCAAGTCAAGAATTCTGAGTATTTTATTTATCAACTCACGCAGTCCAAGAAAAAAATATAAAAAAAAGCCAAAAAAAAAAAAAAAAGGAAAAACTGGAGGATAAAAAAAAAGAAAGGAAAACTGCAACCTGAACAATTTCCAGAGTTTCAATTCAACTTATGAAACAGCTCGCGGCCATATCGATTTCACGCTTGACGCTAAGAAAATTAACTTTTCTCAAGTACGAAAACCAACACACAGAGTAGAAGAGAATGAATGAAGGGGTGGGTGGGGTTCGGGGAGGGTAGTCCACCCACAACCAACTAAGATACTCTCGATGCGTATGACAGTGGTGGGGAAATGGCAGGGGGAGTGTGGGGGGAGGGAACCCCAGCAATTCCTAAGCCCTGCACGTACTGTGGGTCCCAAATATTGTAAGTGATTTGGTGAAGTTTCTTCACTGACTTAAAAAAAGAGAAACCGAAACGAAAGAACCAACCAACCTAAAGTAACTGCAGCCCCTTCTTCTACCTTCTCCTCATCCTTCTCTCGCTTCTTATCACATGCATGTGTGTGCTTGTGTCTGTCTGTGTGTGTGTGTGTATGTGTGTGTGTCGTGGCCAAAAGGTGTACACCAAAGCAACGTGCTTGTAATGTCGATTCAGTGCGCCTAATTTGCCATACTCAAAGAAAGAAGGGGGCCACATGGCGGTTACCCAAAAAAAAGGGTAGGGGCATTGTATAGGGTATCGGGTATAGGGTATAGGGTGTTAGGTAGCTTTCGGCTGGCAAGTGAGGCGGCATTGGATAAGAGACTGAGGGGGGGAGTATACACTGAGGGCAATTTTCATAATTCACTTGCCGCCCCCTGCAGTCAGACTTTGAACTTCACTTCAAAACTGGTCATTAGCCATACGCATTGCAAGCACTTTTCAAATGTCATTTGCCATTTTTGTGGAAACCAACTTCATTAGGCTCAGAGAGAGGGAGAGAGTATGGGGAAGGGGTAATAAGGGTTCAGGGGTGTTGAGGTTCATAGCTGGTGTTGTTGGTTAGATGGTGGCAATGCAATTACTGCAAAAGTTCGTACAAACAACTTTTTGACTTTGCTACGCGTAAAATTCAATGAAAATGCCATTATTTCAACCAGATAGAACAACCATGAGAGGGAGAAGGAGGGAGACAGAGAGAGAGCGAGAGAGAGAGAGAGAGAGAAAGAGAGACAGAAAGAAAGAAAAATGGCAATAGATGACAGAGACGACAACAATGAGTTACGTTTGGTTTATGGCATTGGAAGCGCTAAAAACCGCGTGGAAAATGCAGTTGGACAACATTATCAGCGAGTGTCCAATTTTTGCGATGCGAATGTAATGTGAACCCCCAATGAAATGGCCCAAGAGGAAAATGAAACTCGGCCCAGTTGGGCTAGCTAGATGCATGTTAATTTATTGACAAGATGTGGACAACTGGGAAAGGCAGAGGCGAGAAGAGAGAGAGAGAGAGGGAGAGAGAGGGAGAGAAAGGTTGAGAGAGAGAGAGAGAGAGAGAAAATGCAAAGAAAAAAGTTTTACAATTTCAAATTTAAGTAGCGTCGTTTAAAGATAGTGACGAAATAATTTATTTATATTTTTAGGGAGCGAAATGAAAATAAAGACCTAAGAAAAGTACTTATAAACAATTTTTTCAAATTGAAACCTTAAGTAGCAAGTATATTTATAGTCGTGTTTATAGTACTACATTAAATCTAGCTATAATAAGATACATATATTATACCAATTTAATAATAAGATATATTATATAAATTTTAATTTAACAATATACAAAAGTTTTTTTTTTTTTTTATATGCAATTAGATGATAGCAATCTACATTACAACAATTTTCTTACAGAACTCATAAGTAACAACCAATTTGATCTGGTATTGAGTAGATTCATTAAAGTTATTTCAAAATCAATTAATATATTTATGAACCTATAACATATCTTATTATAAACTTGTTTTGTTTATTCATTTCGGAAATGAAGTAAGTTTTAATAAATTATTATTCAATTACAGACTAAAACTAACATACTTAATGCATATAATTGACAACAATCTTAAACTTCCAAAGGATTAAGTAAAGTCAGAAGAGAATTGTATTTTTTAAAACCATAATAAAATCAGAATCCTTCAAATTAAACACTAAGCAATTTTTTAAATTAAAATACCATTAAGAAACAACAACTAAATAAAAGATGTCAACTTTAAGGATAAAATTTTTAAACATATAAAACATATATTTGCAGTTCTATATTATATAAAAAAAATACTCTTTTGTTTTTTAGTATAACAAAATGAATTTATATTGTTTTGTTTTTATTCCCAGAATTAATAAAAATATAATATAATATATATAGCTATACAATTAGGTAAAATTTTAATAGGAACATCCAAGCACATACAACCACAAACTTTTAGTAAAAGAACCAAAATTAGTTAGTTAGTCTAATCAAAACTGTAATTATAGTCTACCAATTTATCTAACTTGAATACCAATAAGTCGAATCATAGCAATTCTCAGATCTCTGGCCATGTGATAAGCTCATCAAAATTTTGAAACTTCTCTTTTCCCCTCCTCACCCCTCTTTTTTCCCCTCTAATAAAACAAACAATGTGTCCTCACTTGTTCTTTTGCCCAATGCAATCACAAACCAATTATATTTCAGTCGGACTAGATAGCAGCAGCAGTTAAGTTGGACCAAAAATCTAGTTGGAATTGTGGGGATTAAGTGTTGGTCACATATTAGATGGTTGATGGCAGGAGGGGAAGGACGGGTGGTAAATCATGTTTACGGCTCTGACACAAATATGCCGAATTAGCCAGAGAATCGTATGCGAATCGATGCAAATTAAGCATACGCAGTGTATGACCCTTTTATTTAAAGCATTTCAGTTGCATTTTAGTACACACTGTACGAGTTAAGAATTTAGAATTTAGAAATTATTACCTGATCCATGACAGGAATTTACTTTTGAGTCACATATTTTAGTAGATAGAAGTTTCATTTCGAGTTCTTTTATTTGTTTTAAGCCATTTTGATGATATTTATATTTATGATTGACTTAAATTTGAAATAAAGTGCAATGGGAGAATTTTAATTCTTTATTAATACTAAAGAAAAATTAGCATAATTTCAAATCTGACAAAGTATTGGAAGAGTCTGCATTTTATTTTCATTATGCACTTAATTTTTACTCACCATTAATTTTTATTTAATATTTTAATATTTATCCATTTCTCTATATGCAATGTAGCAATTAAACTAGCTAGGATCTGCAGTTTAAGAATAATATTAAGAATTGTTAAATGTATATATGTATATATATAAAAATAAAAATAAACATTTAAATTATTATATTTTTGGTCAACAAATATTTCATCTTTATATTTTACTTAAATCTATTTTTCTATATCATTCGTAACTATCCACAGGACATAGAAAACAAAGCAGAAAATAACGTTTTAAACATATTTGACTACATTGAATGGGTAAATTCATGTTATACTTTTGCTTAAAATCATCAGAAAGATATATCTATTCATATATATATATCTATCCATGTATAAATTCAAAGGACTCATATGCCAATTGTTCTTTAATTTGGCTGCTTATTGAAATCAAAATTAAATTAAAGATAGCAAAACAAGAATTCTTTTTTTTCTTGCTTGATGAGACGAAAATCGAACTATATATATAACAAAAGCTGATTGATTTTTAGTACTTAACGCATACTTATACATACTAATATACTTAACACATACTAACTAAGGCAAAGCTGATATTAATTAAACAGAATCAATCATTGAAAAGGTTTAGTAAATAAAAAAATTTTCAATTTAATTTGTTATAATTTATTGCCAAAGTTTGTTTGTTTAAATAAAGATTTAAAATTGCAACTTTGGTATTTAATAAATAAATAAGTAAATAAATGAAAGGAAAGAAAAATCATTTCCACTTGTATATCTATCACATACACACACACACACACAGGAAAATCTCTAAAACTAAAGTCATAATTTCAGTTTAGTTTTATTTGGTTTCTATTCGCATTTTGCCAAAGCAACCGCATTGAACTGGTGTAAAATGAAATGGGGCACGTAGAATTCAAGTTTTGTGGCCATAATTCATCAATATTTTATGCAATTTGCTGCACGAATGCAATCAAAAACAATTTTCGCAGCTTAAAAACCGCATTTATTTACCTCGTACTGGCAATTTCTTATTGCTCTCCATCTATATCTTCATCTTACACCCTCTCCCACTACTTTTTCATTTCCTTTCTCATCTCGAGAATTTCTTCTTTGACTTTTACTTCTGTATCTATCTATGTATATATATATATATATATATATATATAGTACGTTTGTATGTACGAGTAGTTTAGCTACCTGCTGCTACCTTTTGAAATATCTAAGCAATAAAAAAATAAATAGAAATGGAAAATCAACCAAGAGAAATACATATATGTTAACTAAGCAACAAACTAAACTCAATCGAGATCTACGTGGTGGCTAAGTGGCTGTGGGTGAGAAGAGAAGGTGAAGTTGAACGCAGGGGAGATTCTTGGAAAATGTATCGGCAACAAATTGAAGATGTTTTGCGGTGATTGAGCTACACAATTTAGGCTAACAGCAAAAGATACATATTCAAAATTGAATAAAAAATACAAATAATCAATTCTAGATATAAGAAAATCAAAATTGAATATAAAGTGCCAAGAGGAAAGAGTAGAGAAAAGATATTAAGATAGAAACAAAAGAGACAAAATTTGCTAAAAAAAAAAGAAATAATTAATATAAGTACATAAGTTGAAAATTTTTAATAGTGTATAAAAGAAATGAATAAGAAAATATCAAAGAATAAATGTTGCGATGGAAATCAGAATGAGAATCAAATTCTAAGAATGTAAAGATGAATTTCTAAATTCTAGATAAAAACCCAAAGTCTAGATACAGAGATAACAAAAATATTTAATTACTGACTGAAAAGTAAAATTTAAATGTAAATATGCAACTATTGAGAGTTATTTACTTAAATTATAATAATAACTACACTAAACAGACTAACTTGAGCTATCGAAGTTTGTGATACCCTTGCAAATTCTTCATTTATCATGTTGTATTTCAAGCTTAAACTCTTTTAGACCACTTAAGTATATATGTTAAATTGAATCTGAACGTTACACTGAACATTCGCTCAATGTTTGTTTCACTGCTATAGTATATATAGTCAACCGATTTCAGTCAATAAGTAATAACATCAACCATAACTGAGCATTCTTCAAATGGATCACAATTAGCTGATTTCAAAGAGTATCACATCAATATCCTTGATAGATTTCCTAGTAAACATTTGCATTACAATTTCAAAAGCGAAAAAATGAGAATTTCAATCAAATTTCTAAAATATTTAGCATTGTTCAAAATTACAAAAATCGAATCAAAAAAAAAAAGGTTTCAGACTTCGTTACTACTTAAAAGATTTGATTCTAGGAAGTAATGGAAGATTGATTTTTTTAATTTTGACTTAAAGTGTATACTGTATTGGAGAAGACTTTCAAACATGAGATTCTCTGCAAAGTTAGTAAACACTTTTGGTAAAAAGAAACGATTTAAAATAAAAATGAAGTAAGCAAATCGTACCCTGCTTCCCTGCGTCGTACCCTGTACCAATAAGAGATATTTCATAGAATCAGACTCCGTTGAAATTCTCATTAATTGAATATAAATTTTCTTTATATTAAATTACATTATCATTATATTAACTTAATTTTCTTATATTTAAATTAGTTTTCGAGATTTTTATGTTAATTAAAAATGGAAGAAGAAATAAAGACATAGTTGTTCAAAATCAGACGAGATTTGACTGAATTGGAGCCCTCTGAAGTAGAGGTTCCCTCAAAGGATTTATCCCTTGTCCTTCTTTTAATGGAAATTACCGATCTTCTGTAGGCTCTAAGTTGACCATCTTTTGGGCGATTTGGAAAAGTTTTACATCAATCTTCTGGATAATTTCCGTATTAAAAAACTGCATTAAAAGTTGAAAAAAGTTGAAAAAAAAATTTTGACCGGATTTTCGTAATTTTTTGCAGTGCAACCATCGTTAAAATTTGCGAAAATCGAGTAAAAATGGCGATTCTAAAATGCAAATAAAGACATGATTTTTCAAAATCAGACGAGATTTGACTGAATTAAAGCCTTTTTAAGTTGAGGTTGCTTCGAAGGATTTGTCCGTTGTCCTTCTTTTCAAGGATTTTACCAATGTTCTAGCGCCTCTAAGTTGAAATGAACAGATGGAAATGAACAGATTGAACAGAGACGATTGAAAAGAACATATTGAAATGATTAGAACCAATTGAACAGATTGAAATGAACAGATTAAAATAAGCAGACTAAAATGAACAAACTAAAATGAAAAGAACGAAAAGAGTAGATTGAAAAATACAAACTAAAAAAACATAAAAAACAACCAATACGTTTTCTCCGATAATAAAGTAAAAAACATTATGATCAAGGATTCAAAATTCACCATTCCAGAGAAATAGTAAAAATGTAGAGATTTCGTAATAAAAGTTAACTTTCAAGTGCAGTCAATTCACAATAATTTTTCCCATCCGTTCATCACTTCTCCCATGTATCTATATATTTTCTGTAAATCTCACGCACGCCTGTTATCCATTGCCACGCCCATTATTGCTACCATTCTCTTCGATTTTTTGGAAATATATTTGTGGTAAGAGATTTGAGCAGGCTTTCAGCTCATAACTCAAAATGTATTTAGTAGCCAATCAAGCAGAATGACAGGCACAAGTTCAATTCATAAATAAGAAGAATAACAACCAACAGAGCAACAACAACAACAAGAACAACAGCAACAACAGTAAGCAAGGGGGTGAAAAGAAAAACAATTTTCCTTTTTGTGTTAGAAGTGGGAGAAAATTCCATGTGATCCATAAATGAAAATTGATAAAGTCCTGGACACACGTGTGTGTGGCTCTCTGCCAAAACTTAATGTATGGATTTAGGTGAATGAATATGTGTATGATTCTGTATGTGTGAGTGTGTGTGTGTGTGTGCTTATGTGGAAATGTTGTTTTTCCAGAAATCATTCAGATATAGATTAATACGTTATGTTGATTAGGTGCCACATCATCTTTATTTGGCCAAAAAGAGTCCAAAAATTATTCTCTACAAAATTAAATTGTTGTTTTAATGCTTTTTGCTTCTGTTCCTGGCTGTTGATACTATTATTGTTGTTGTTGTTGTTGTAGTTAGTTCTTGTTGTTGTCTTTTGTTATTTGTCTTGTTGTTGTTGTGTTGTTTTTCTTTTGCAGCTGCTGCCAATGTTTATAATTCAATTAACTCTCTGCCTAAATAGTACAGAGCCAAAATGCTCTTGACAAAAGAGACAAAAGGGTTAAAAGGTTCAACAACTACAACACAACCAACAAACACCCCAAAAAGGTCACCAATAAAGTAATTAGGCGCTCAGTGTCCGAGAAATTTGTTACATCAAAAGGCGTGGTCCAGCACCCAAACCTCTACCCCCCCCCCACTCCCCCCTCAAACAACAGCCCCAACGCGTTTTCTTCCTCCACCGTCGAAAAATCATTTTCTAGGCCAAAAAATAGACATTTGGTGTCTTTTGTGTAGAAACTTTTTAGGTTTACCCCTACCCATCCCCCCCACTTCTGACCTTGCCTATTTCTAGATGTCTAAGCTGTCATTATTATAAGAGAGAGGGAGAGAAAGAGATAGAGAGAGCAGTTAGGTAGATGGTGTCAGAATGGGTCTGGTCTGGCCTTGGGGCCACAAGGCGAACTGTGGAATTTCCCTGCCAAAAAATTTTTAGATTCAATTATTTTCAAAGTGAGCCCACTGCAAAATGAACAAAATAATCGTGACTATGTCACCCTGTTTGATAATCATTGAATAACTAGCTAGCTGGGTGAACAAAAAAAATGTTCTTAATTGCTTTTTTGATTTAATAATTGAAAGAGATTTTTCAATGCCTAAAGCTCGATCGGAATTCCGTCAACATAAAATGGTTAATAATGAAATATTAATTTGTAAGCCAGACGCTATATATTCGAAAAAAATTAAAACACTTTTATTATAATATTGAAAGAATAACTTGAATTGAAAGGATACATTAGGATCAAAAGAAAGAAACCAAGGGAATGGGTGGAGATTTGAAAGATTTTATTAGTTAACTACAGCCAAGAAAGTGGTGAAGAGCTTCAGAATATCTGCTAGATAAAGAGATCAACTAATTCATTCATAGTTTTGAAAACTTTTATATATTATCCAAATCTTATTGCGCCTTAGTTTTGTAAAATTTCTGTAAATTTTAACCATTATTTTCCATACTAAATTTTTCATTTTAAATTGTTCTTTTATCCTCTCATCTCTCATACCAGTTTGAATTGTGCGGTTTTTATTTTTTTATTTATTTATTTTTTTTTTTTTTTTTTTTGAGGATTTTCTTCTTTCTGAATTTTAATTTCTGACATTGTTATTTTTTAGTCTCTCACTCTCTATTCACTTCTTTTTATCATTACGAAAGATCTAAGCATCGTGTCGATAACAAGGAACAACATTCAGGGTATTATATTTGTATATGTATGTTAGAGTTTTAATACCCTGTAATCATTGGGTAACCTTACGTTATTAGAAAGACATACATTTTTTTATCCAATATTTGCATTTATTTAAAACTAAAACCGCAACTAAAAAAAATGATCAATAATCCATAAATAATATAGTTTTTTTTAATATAAAAAAATCGATAACAAAACTCTCTGAAATGAATAAATAAAATAAATATTTTATAAAAAAATTTTTAAATTATTTTTCATTGTTTGAAATCTCAACGAAAAATTTGTTAAATAGAAAGTGGATTTCTTTTCTCAAAAGATTTTATTTTTTTTTAATACATTCCACATGTAAATTTTGTAGTTTTTTTCCATAATTCACTAATCGCTTAGAATATATTATATTTAGAGCTACTTATATTTAAAGTCGAGCCAAAATTGTCGACTCAATGGCGCCATTGCAGTGATTTAGCATTAATAATGAGTTTAAGGGAAACTTTGAACTAATACAAAAGAAGACAATTCAACTTAAAAAAATGTTGGATTTATCGCCACTTCATTGTCTAGAGTATTTAGCAGTCGACATCTTCTCTTACCATTTGGTAAGTTCCTTCTTTTTTTTGCTGTTGTTGTTGTTGTTTATTTGCCATCAAGCCGATACGCGTCGAACAAAAAGATCAAAGATAAATTTCCAATTTTTTTTTCCTGCCACGCCTCATCAAATGCGAGAAAAAAATGTGTATATATATATATATATATATATATATATGAGAATACATACTTATATGTATGTACATAAAAATAAAATTCAAGTGAAAGACATTGAGAACTCAACTCATATGAAAAGCTTTTCCTATTATTCTTTGCTTATTGTGGCATTAGTTGTTTGTTGTTGTTGTTGTTGTTGTTGCTGTTGGTATTGTTGTTGCTGTTGTTATTATTGTTGACTTTATTGTTATTGTAACGCCGCATAGACGACACTTTAACAATGTTTTTCCCTTGGTTTTTTTTTCTCCATTTTTCTTGCTACTTTTGCTCCTTCAGCTCCTTCTCTTCATTCACTCGTTGACAACTTTTGTTGGTCATGCCAAACACTTGACTTTTGCACACAATGTGCACAGGAGACGATGGGCAAGAGCTGCCAGAGTGTGTAGAGTCCAACTGGCCACTCACTGACGAAATACTTGTCAACTTTCACCCAGCACACACACGCACACACACACTCTCTTACAGAAACACACACATACACTCACAAAGAGCAATTGTATGGCCAGGCAATGCAATTAACTTGAATTTGTTGTGGCCAGGAGGTAACGAAGGAAGGGGGCGTAGGTAAAGAAAAAAAAATGATGACAATTTCGGGCATTTACTTTGATGTTTGTTAGAATTTTGTTAGTTGTTTTTTTCATTTTCTTCTCTTTGTCATTCATTCAGAGGTCCGCGACCCAAATTAATAAGCACTTGCAATTGTCGTTGGCAGAGAGAGAAAGAGAGAGCGGTGTATGACGAGAGGGGGGGGGGGAATAGGGAAGTAATAAGCAGGTATGCAAAAGTACGTACCGTTAGTCTGTTATAAAAGTTATCTAATGCGGCTCTTTGATTTTTAATGACGGCATTTTAAAGTCTCAATACCTGACAGCTGAAAAGTATGCTATAGAAAATGACCAAATGGTCAAATAAATTATGAGAAATAACAATTTAATTGCCAAGAAATTTTAATAAAATCTAAAATTAATGTTAGAGAATATTTTAGGCAAACAAACAACAGATCTTCTAAGATAAATATTAAAAGATTCACTGTTGATTTATATACATATATATATGCATAATATTTGTTATCTGATTTAAGCTGTTTGCATATATATATATGTATATACATATGTGTATTTAGAAATTAAGATCTTCTAGCTGACCACAATAAAATTAAATTAGTTGAGTTATATAACAAAGAAATAATTCTATTATGAATAACTTAAACTAAAATTTATATTCATTTTATTACATTAAAATAAACTTTGATTAATCAATAATTAAATTTATGTTTTCGGTTCAATAAATTTACTTATTTAGCAATTTGCTTGATTCTTGTCATTTAAATATAATCAGCAATATGTTTTATATTTCAAGAGAGCTTTTAGCCATTGAAAGATATATGTATAAACCAATTAGTATACAAATTCAAAATTAATTAATATTCCTTAGCTATAACTTAAAAACATATAGTCCTAGTCATATCCAGATAATTTTGTTAAATGACTTCTACAATTATTTTGCATAATAAAATTGTTTTAGATAAAGCAATTAGGACCGTGGGCAGTTGGTGTGTATGTGTATGTGTATTGTATGTGAAATGAGTTACTAGTATTCCGAGTCCATGTCATTGTTCATATTTCTTTTTGCTCTTATCTCTTAGCTAATTAGTTTTATAATAATTAGAATTTTGTGGCCAAGTAATTTATTATGATTTATTATTAGAACAATAAAAAGAAAAGTAGAAGAACAAAAAATTAAAAGAAAACATGGAAAGAACATTGAAACAAAACCACAATTTAAAGTTGCGGTCTCTCATCCCACCCACTAGCCAAGACCGAAGCCGAGACCAAGACCCTATCCATCGGATTTTTAGTATGCCCCTGCCTCCCCCTCCCCCGCCCCTTCCACTGACAATTGCATAGTCCAGCGAGCAATTTGTTTCGCCTGCTTTCTGTTGCTATTGATTGTCTGGCACTTGGTGTTGGTTGTCTCTCAAGTTCTCTTCATCTAGTTGTTGCCTCTCCGTTGCCGTTGTTGTCCGCCACTTGGGCGACACAAGTTCAAGCCAAGGACCTTTTGCAACGATATATACCAAATACTGATATATATATATATATATATATATATATATATAGAAATTCCTGCCCACTCAAGCGCACACATTAAATGTAATTTTTTAAAAAGCAATTTTTTTGTCCTTCTCTTTCTTTTTTTTCTTCATTTTTTTTTTTTTTTTGTTTGTATTTTTATCAGTGTCAGGCCAGTTGCTGCGTCAAGCCAAATGGCAGCAACATAAACAAGACCAGAAAATTTGTATTTGGAATTTATGACAGTTGCTTGTCTCTCTTTTACCATCCTTACTCTTTCCTTCTTCTTTTTTTTTTTTTTTTTTTTTGCTGTCACTGTCCCTTGCCTTTCTATCATACGTACATATATATGCATGTATATATGTATGTATGAATATATATCTATATCTATTTTTATATGCCTTGGCTAGGCCAACACCTCTGGACTTTTTCGACGCCAATTTGACGCTGAAAGCAGTACTAAGAACTGAAATCTGAGAGCATGATGAAGAAGGAGGGAAAAACTTTAAAGCCATATTTCGGCATATCGTCTTGCAGTTTTCTCACCATTCTATTGCCTTTTTCTACTATTTTTCCCATTGTTGTTGCTTTTGTTGTGTTAGTTGCCATTTTGTTGCTGATAAGACTTTGACTTTTGCTTGGCTAGTTTTTTAAGTTAGTCTTCTTCGTGTCGTTTAGGGCGGGAGGGTTAAGCATATTGTTATTTTCCTTTATTTTTTTCCCCTTTTTTATTTTTGGTGTTGGCTTCTCTTTTCTTTTCGTTGCTTTTCTTTAAGCTTTTTTATGGCTCACACACACAAACAAGAACATAAAATTTCTGACACTTTTCCTTTGTTTCAATTGCTATCAGAGATGATAGTTTGGCTTGAAGGAAAAGGCAATTGTAAAGTTGAAGTTTAAGACCAGGTTCAGTCATTGAATAATAATTGATAAACAAAAAACTTGAAAGTTGGAACACTAAAATGGGTGAAATAGTATCTAAAGAATATTTTATTTATGAGATAGTTGGTTTAAAAGGTCTGTCTAAATATGTTTGGAACACTCAACCTTATTTAAGATCATTATAGAAATGTTGGTGAGCTGGTTTATCTAAATAAACTTATTTTAATTTTGAATCAGCAAGAAGAAATCAATCAATCCAATCACCAATTAATTTGGGTACATGCAAATGATATTCAATAAGTTTTTAAGTTAAATAATTATTCTGAGCTAGAATTTACCTTTATTGTTCTAAATATATACTATATATAATATATATATATAGCTATAATAAAGAGAAAAGTGGGATAGAAATTTTCTATGCTACAAGAAATTCTATAAAATTAATGATAGAAAATGATACAAAATTAAAATAAATAATTTACCATATAGTAGAGTAAGTAATATTACATATGCTACTTGTGGAGTAGAGACTCCAAATCTCGTTCTTCTTTTAGATATATTGAAAGAGAACTTCTAAAAATGCACAATTCAAAGGTTTCCTCAACAAAAAGTTTCAATTCAAATACCAAATTTCAAATCAAATCTGCAATGATTGCTTAGTTTGATTATTCAATTATTTATCGGAGCTAAGTTAACATATTTATGAATTTGAAAAGCATTTATAAACTTAATTATTAAAATAAATGAATTAGTTTCCGTATCCTAAAAACACTTTTTAACTAACAAAGATGCAGCAGGTATAAATGAGCTTACCCTACAATCTTTATATACCTGAAATAACTGTAATATAAATTAATAGGCATTGAGATTAATTTCCTCAAAAAGTTTTCTTCATTTTGTTTGTTTAAAACAGTTTTCTTTATTTTTCTTAATGTAAAAAATAAATTACTTGGAGAATTTAAGAGAAGTTCTTTGTTTTTCTATAACTCTCAATAAAAAGCTTGCATTTAACAGAAAGCTTTTTTGCTCTTAACATTATGATGCTTTCACTGTTAAGTAACATTAACAGCGAGTAGCTAGCTAAGCAGTTTAACATTAAAATTGATTTGCCTAAGCATGGGTAATATTTTTTATGTTGATGGACACCCACACTCACACTTCCTTCGATTCACACACACGCACACACCCAACACACACATTCATATATTTATTGTTGCTGGTCAGTTGATGATGAAGTGGAAACTTGTATTTCAGGACACTTGAACACCCAGCCAAGCAAATCAAGTTCATAAACTTGACGCATTGGCAAACACTAGAAAAGTCAGCAATTTATGCAAAACATATAGAATTTTAATCATCATCATGGACATCCTCGGGAAAATAAAACACATATGCCCAGAGCAAATAAAATTGCATATAATTGCAATTTAATGTAAGGGCAATAGCCATTTATAGAGCGAGTGAGAGGATAAGAGAGAGAGAGAGAGAGAGAGAGAGAGAGAAAGAGAGAGAAGGAGGGAGCAAAACAGAAGAGATTTAAAGCTGAAGACCAAGCTGAATATTTGTAGTCAATATTTGATATTTGCACAGATGTTCAGCTGCCAAATTGAATATGGATTTTGCATAAAACACACACACACATACATACAAACACATTCTGGAAGGGATAAAGAGAGAAGGAAAACAGAGTTGGAGTGTATGAGCTAGAGAAAGACAGACAAAAAGCGAAAATGTATATAGTACAAGGCCCGGAGTAAGTAGATAAATATTAAAGTGGACTGACCGGAAACCAAATTGAAAGCAACAACCCACCAACATCAACAGGAGACAAAGAAGAGGTAAAGGGAACGATAGACCTTTTATTGACCTCAATATAGTCAATATAAAAAAAAAATATATACAAAAAGCTGCACAAAGTGCAATTGACGACTTTTAAATACCCTGTTAGATTAAATTCGATTTTAAAAGAACTTGAGAATAGAAAAACAAAAGATTTTCATCCTATCTGCTTCTAGGATATTTATATTCACTGCTCCTTTATCAAATCCCTTGATCCCATGATGCCAAAAAACAACTGTTTGTATTTCGTTAAATTAAATTTTAATTTAGTTAAAAAAAGACAACTTGAACATAACTAAAATCTGAGTTTTCTTTTTAATCTTAATTCAAGTTGTGCTTTACTAATTCTACGTATTATATATCTATAAAAATTTGTTGGTCACAAATTGTTAATTTTAAATAGTTAATTTGAATGGATTTGGCAACTTTACAAATGACAATCAAAGACATACAAAAAGCTAATTCATTTCTCCATTATATTTGCTCCCCCGATCATCGATCATTTCAAAAACTATCTACATATATATTCCAGGGTACTCAACAACAATTATGTTAGAATCAAGAGAGTTAGGTATGGGTAAATATATCTGTTTGGTCACATGTGAACATGGATCAATAAATGCATGAAACATTATTTTCCAATCAATTAATTTTCGGGTCACAAGATTTGCTTACAAAACAAGAGCGAGAGAGAGATGAACTGCATCAACGTCTCCCCCCTTCCTCCCCCTTCCATTCTTTTCTTTATTTATCATCAACAAGGTTCGGGTAAATCATATGGAATGATTTTATGCCTAGCTCTCAACACGCATTTCCTTTCTACCCTCCTACCCCCCTTGAATGAACGCCCACTCTTGCTCAATTCTTTCGCCATTCGCTCATTTCTTTCTCTTTTCTCTACGAGTCCCTCCTCTCCCTCCTTCAGGTCCACTCCTGTAAATGTTTAATCAAATGAACCATGCACAAATTGGGGTTCACATCTACAACTTCTACTTTTTCATCATCATCTTCTTATTCATTGTCTTCTTTATACAGGCTCTCGGCTGGACATTGCCTTTTGACTGGGTCCGGTCAATTCTTGATTTAATAAACATAAAATGTGTCAGCATTGTAAAAATTATTTTGTCGCCCCAGGCACAAACAAAGAGCAGAAGGAGCAACAGCAGCAACACCAGCAACAACACCAATACACATAGATTTAATTTTTTTCCATTTTTTTTTTTTTTATTTTGCAATTTTCCAATACATTGAACTCACATCAAGCTCAGCTCAGTTCAGCTGCATGTCATGGCGTATACGTAATATATTTTTCCTACCGAAGCGAGTCAATTTTCTCCCCTCTCTCCCCTCTCTCTTTCTCTCTTACTCCCTTCATTTCGCTGACTCTTTCTCACTCTTGCACTCTTGGTCTCTTTGCATATATGCAAATTGAGTGGCATTGGTTGGTGGCTGATAGGCGCGACATGGCTGATGTCCAACATATGACAACAACAAAAATCCCCAAAGTAAAAAAACAAAAATAAACCAATAAAAAATGTAAAATAACCGCTAACCATGAAAAAGTTGTCATACTCTCCCCTATCGAATGATATATGCCATACATATAGTAAGCCGATTCAAAAGAATTTTCCACAATTGTAACAAGAAGATTATAGTGAGATTTATTTCTCTTAAAAATGCTATAGCATATAATTGGCCGATATTGAAATTGAGAAGAATGACGAAAAAACAAAAAAAGAGACCTAGAATAAGATTAAGCTAAGAAAAGTATTCCAAAGTATAAGATCAGATATAGAAAGTCATTAGGGTTTAAGGAAAGAGAGAGACAATTATATGTATATATATATATATGATAAAGAAAACAAAAATGAAGTCCTTTCTTAAATATTCATAAGGATATACTCTATGGATAGAACACAAAAAGAATGATTATTGTAAATATACCCTTTGCGTAAGAGTATTGCAAATGTCCATTGATTCTGTTGCCATTGCCATTGATTCTGTTCGTTATGTGTAAATTTGCTTTATGTAATGAGCAATAAGTAGTAAATAATTAAAACCCGTATGTTTATTGTTGTTGTTGTGGTTATAAACAAAAAAAAAAAACAAAAACAAAAAATAAAAAGAGGAAAAACGACGACAAGATTTTTATGTCAGTTGAAATGATAAAATGATAGAGTCAAAAGATATATTCAGAGCGAGAATCGGACAAACAGTCGAGAGACAGACGGCATATGAAATATATTAATATTTAAAAAAAGAAATATATATGAAATGTTTTTGATAAATCAACCGAAAAAGAAAATTATGTAAATAAATTCAGACATATTAAATATATCACAAGTAACTGAATTCGAATATGAATAATAAAAAGTAATTTTAAATTATATTCTTTAAACTTTAAACTTCTTATAGAAATATTTCATTTTATAAATTTTTATGATGTATATACTCGATTTAAATAAAGTTTAAGAAAACGATGATGTTAATTATACTTAATTACAATTAACTTAAATTATAATGCTAATAAAGTTCTTATAATTAGCATTACTATAACTAAGTAGCTAAATTATCAAGTCATTAAAATTCATTTAGCCATCTTAATCAGCTTCAGGTTTAAGGACTTACATACGCACACCCACACACACACACACAGATTTTAATGCTTCTTCTCTTCAGCTTCTAAGAATTTTAGCAAAGCATTAGAACCACAGACCTTATGAATATATATGAATGAATATATAAAAATATATACTCTAAATATAGATATATGTAAGTATATATACTTACATGCATATATATATGTACATATATAGATAAAATAGAACAAACCAGTCACAAGATAATAAAACATATTTTAGAGCAAGAAACAAAAAAAAAACCAAAAAACAAAAAGAAAAAAATGGGAGGAAGGAAAAGTGGAAGCAAATGCTTACAGATGAGCGGACAGTTGCCTTGCCAACACCAAGAGCAGAATCTGAGGGAAAGGCTGAGCGAGAGAGAGATAGAGAGAGAGATATAAAGTAAAAGAGTAAGGGAAAAAGATAGTCAAGCTCTTTACCATTATAAAGGCAAATACGAGAAGGGAACTACTTATGTTAGACCAACTAAAGTGCAGGAAAAACTATTGCCAACACACAAGTATGAACACACTGACACACACACACACACACACAAATATAGACACATGCATGGGCATATATACATATATTTATCAGTATGTTTGTGTGTAAAACATTTATTTGTTTTTGTCGGAAATACTTGGTGCGTATGATAATAAATACTTAATCCTCAACAAAAGAATATTAAAAACAACAATAAATGGAAATGCTAAAAAGCATAAAGAAATGCATAAAAACAAATGTTGAAAGAGGGGGTGGGGGGAGGGAACAACAGAAGTAGGAAAACTGTATATATCAGTGTGTATGTGTGTGTATGCGTGTGTGTGTGTGTGCGAGCGTAGCATAACAAAAGGCGCCTTTTGAAATGTAAAATGAACTTCTGCTTCTTGCTTTGCTTCTCCTCATGCATGCATATAAAATTATACATAAAAGCCAAAAGCTTAGCTAGCAGCAAAACGCTATGGTAAGTTAGAAGAGAAACATAAGGAGTAAGGGTATGAGCGGGTAAGAGCGGTAAAGAAAAGTCAGGTAACATTATCAAAAGCAAATAAAACTTGCCTTGAAAATGTCAACGAATGTCATGAGTCTAATGCTAGTAGGCGGCACACTGCAAAGAGTGAGAGAGAGAGAGAGACAGAGTGAGAGAAGAGGGGGTTGTTGTGGTTCAGGGGGTGGAAAATGCCACAATAAGCTTGAAATTAGACCACAAAATAGCAGCATTTGTCACAAATTATTCTCGTTTCATGTCGAATGAAAGAAAAGTCATTAAAATTAAAATACTTAGATGTGAAAGACATATAAAATAAAACTAGAAGGTCGAGATATTTACTGCTATACCAAAATTTACCAAAAATCAAGACGAAGATTTATTTAAATTGATTTTGGAAATTGAATATACAAATAAAATCTTAAAAAAATATTTTTTTTATATGTTTTCAGAGTTTTTAGGTAGTTTTTAACTAGGGAAATAGTTGTTAAATTTAAACTTTATGAATTTTAATAAAAGATGATCGTCTTAGAGATTTAATCGAAAAAAAAACTCTTAGAAGGATCCTAAATAACTAAACGTAATCTAATTTATATTTTTAATTCAATTTAAATTTGTATAATAAATCAGTTAAAGCCTTTATTAACTTACATTTCCAAAAAATTTCTCAATTTTCTATTGTAATTCTTGACGAATGCCTTCCGGCTGAAAAACGATAATGAATAGTAAATAATAAAGTAGAAATCAAGCTTTAGCCAAGAGTTGAATTGAAACCTAATAATCCAATTATTAAATTCAATTAGATTATTATAGTTTCATTATGAACAGATTCCATAATAAAAATATAATATTAAAACAAGCCTAAAAATCAAATTAATTTTAACGGTTATGTTTAAAATAATAATCCAAGAATTTCCTTTGATTTATAATATATGGATTCTCAAATTTACATTCAATTTATTTGATTCAGTTTTAAAGGCTAAGGAGATTGGAATCATTAAAAATTTTGGTTGCATTTCCTGACTAAGAATCGTTTCCTCTCTCTCTCTCTCTCTCTCTCCATCTCTAACCCTTTTTATCTAGCTACTATTACTTTGCCTCTGTCATATCAAAGACAACAACAACACAACAACAACAGCAATCATAATAATAATAATAACAATAACAATCATACGCACAGTTGCACACCGAGACAACCAAATCCATTTCAGATATGTGTCGCTGTAGCGTAGCGGTCTTACGCTTTAGTTTTATAATTACCATTTTATGCGGTTTATATTTACACATTGGCACACTTTGCCCTACAGAGTGTCAGGCAGAGAGTCAAGAAGAGGATGGATATTGTTGTGCACAACATTTTAACAAATATTCACATTTCGCCACAATGATAAGCAAAAAGTTTTTGGTATGTCCTTCCTTTTACATTGCTCTCCTTCCAATCCTCTTCTACCTCTACTCCAGCTGCTGCTGCTGGTGCTCCTGATCCTGGTGCGTGTGTGCCAAAAAGCTGGCGGCTTATTATTATAGAAATGTTTTCGAGAGCAAATGAGTGGGAGGTATAGAGGAGAAAGAGAAAATAAAAGTTTGTATTACCATTTCAGTAAGCAATCAAAAAGCGGCAACAACAGCCAAATTTTGAAAAGTTGCTTGTATAAAACTTTAATTACAAGTTCTCAACCCTTTGCTCGTCGTATATCTATCTCTTTCGCACACAGAGTGTTACTATAGCTAACAAAACTTTAGCTATTTACATATGTAGACATTGTATAATAACATATTAAATGGCATTCAGTGGAAAAACAATACAGAAAACAAAAATAAAATAAAAACAGCAGCAGCAACAGCAGCAACAACACTAAAAAGAGAGGGGAAAATACCCACAAGGAAAATGCCAATTCACATCACAAACATCATTCTGTTTATTCATACGTACAAATATGTTTTAGAAATCCTTTGATCCTTGTGCAAAACTTAGACTCGTTTGCCTGTTAATTAAGATAGCTCTTATTTTTAATCATTTCAATTTTGCTTCTTTTTTTTATTCTGTAGAGGTTTCTTTGGATTTAATGATTGTTTTTCTAAATGAATCCTTCTACTTCCATTTTTAACCCATGACATGAGAAGATTTGAGGAAATATAGTTGAAACTTGGGAGCTTGTCTTCAAAATCAAAAAAACTAATAGAAATATAACTATATATATATCTATAACTATATAACTATGTATATAACTTATAATTTTTTTTCACCATAAATCATTTAGTGTTGGCCTCTCGACCAAGTGTAGTTCCTCTTCCATCTTCACTGTCTTCCTATTTCTCGCCTTTGCTTCATGGCTCTTGTCTAATTAATTCAACAGAAGAAAAAAAACTTACAGTCTAACTTTTTGGCATCTTATAAATTTTAAAATACTTAACTGCAATAGCTCAAACTGTCTCCTTTCTGCTCTCTCTCTCTCTCTCTATCTCTCTATCTCTCTATCTCTTACTCTTTTACTCTCTGACAGAGTTATTTTAATGGCATGTTGCTAATCGAATTTCAAGACATCTCCAGCTGCTTTTTTTTCATGTTGTTTTTCTTTACATTCTTATTTATTTTTATTTTTTTCCGTCATCACAGTTTAGTTGGCAGTAGTTTACATTTTCGCTTTCAAGTTTGAAGAAAATCCATTTAGCGTAACTCAACACGTTAAGCATATTGCTTGTTCTATTAAGTTTGCTTATTTCATTAAGCAACAAAAAAAGAAAAAAAAAATGAAAACAAAACAGAAATGTTAAAGGAAATGGCAAACTATTTGAGATTTTAGCTGTTGCAGTTGATTAAGTATTTAGTTGTGCATTTAACGATCAAGAGAAGATAATTAAATGTCATTGATATGATTAACCTTTAACAAATTTATCCTCATCCTTCTCCTCCCGCCACCCGCAACGGTTTATCCACTTGCTACAGCTGTTGGGTAAATGACTGACTTCAAAAGCACAAAAACTCATTGAAAAGTGGAAAAAGCAGCAACAGACAAGCAAATAAACGGAAAACAACAAAACAAAAAAAAAAAAGGAAAACGGCAAGAGCAAATCTGCACACTTGACTTTTCCCACCACAATGGCCCGCAGGCATAACCCACCACCACCTAACTCACCTCCCTCGCATTAGATCGTCTCACTCACTCCTGTGCCAGCTGCCAACTCAATTAAATCTTATCAAATGGAAGGGTAAGAGTGAGATTCAAAGAGAGTGAAAGCTACGGGAGGAGCATGGCTGGTGGGGGATAGATAAAAGATAGAGAGTAAAGGAACAGTTAGAATGAGGCAACAACACAAATATCAAACAAACTAATGTCAGTTGTCATAATAAAGCGCAAATACTTTTGATGCCACTTTTGCTGTTTTTTTTTTTGTTTTGCCCTCTCTATCTCTTCTAGACGAAGGGTACCACGTGAAGAGGGAGAGGGGGATAGATGGGTATGTGGCAAGGAGGAGAGCTGCCTGACACGTACACAGATACACACACACACACACATATATACAATAAAGTGAAGAGCAAACAGCTGCGCAATTTAACGTCGAAAGTGGAGCCAAGGGCAAACAGCAGAGCACAGCAATGGATAAAGTAGGAATAGGAGGCGAAAGAGCAGGCAGCAAACAAAATATACAAACAAATATACAGTAAATATGTACAGACATATAGAAATACCCACACATAAGTACATATATACATACATACATACATCTCTATGTGTGTGTGTGTGTGTGTGAAACGCCGTGACTGTTGCTCTTCCTTCGTCGTTTCGCTCTTGTTCATACACATTTATAATAACTTTAATTAAGATTTTACAAGTAGATTATTTCTTAACAACAAAAGCAACAACAAATGTAGTTACAACAACAGCAACATCATGTTATCATCATCATCATCATCATGATAACAACTACATACATATAATATATATATATATATGTACATATACATATATATGCATATAATACAACTAAAGCAACAACAAGAGCAACTTTGCGATACATCAAACACAACATCTGCTAACAATTTTAATATCATTTTTGTTTGCTCCTCTATGGCATTTTGCATAAAATTTAATTAAATGCCTCTATTTTTTCATATCTGTGTGTTTGTATGTGTTTGTTAAACATTCAAAGGACATGGATAAATACATACATAAATATTGCATATTTAGTTTTATTTAATCAAATTAATTTGTATAGATTTACTACATATAGATACATACATATATGTATACATACATATGCACATCTATTGTAGACCAAGCCATAAAAATTGACTGCTAAATGTCATAAAATCCAAAAGTGCTTATTATCAACTTTTAAGCAAACAAAAGAAAATTGTTGCAAAGAAATAGCAAAATTAGTCAATAAGATTTAGCTGAAATTTAACCTTTATAGCCTTTGTAAAGGTCAAAAAATTATTATTAATTAACTAACTATAAATTGAATTAAGTCAATTTTTGGTAAATTTATAGATTTTAAAGTTCTACACAGTTGTAATATCCTCTTCTCGAAAACGAAACTCACTCCACAGATACGGAACTATAGAAAGCATACATAAGTAAAAGTAATATAGACTCCTTTATTTGAAAGCTGAGCCAACCTGCGATATACACACATAAACTTATTGGAATATCTGCTATTGGATATACATGATTGTAAATATCTGCGAGATCTCTTCTATAGAAAACGGTATTAAACAGGCATTTTTTTTGAAAATTCAGGTATAAAATACATATGTATGTATGTACAAACGACAGCCAAATTTTGAAACTGTAAACTGATCTACTTTGTCATCACAAAACCTTAATTTAATCCTGCGAAACCCAGCCAAAAAGTAAAACAAAATAAATTATTATATTCCAAAACTCTGGTTTAACATTTTCGATTTTTAATTAGTTGTACATATGTACATACATATGTGTGTATATATGTATGTAGTATGTACATTTACTTTCTTAAAATGTGTCCGATCTTCAAGAAATTTTACAATCCATCATCACCACCGGGTAATTCAGCTTCTTCGAATTTACGGATTTCTTCCCAACTCTTATTAGCTACTGATATCTGACGAGTCGGTGCTGCACAATATGGGCAACAATAAAATTCCATTAAATATACCTCCGATGTATGCAATGGACAAATTTGAGATAGTCGCCCGTTAAAGTAATGATGACAGCGTCCACATTCATAGGCATTCCGTTTACGGTTGCAAATGCATATGAGTTTCCCCTCCTTTGGTAGGTCACACTCTTGATTGTTCTCATCCTTCTTTTCCTTAGAATCGATTACATTGACATTTTTACATTGATCTGCGTACATCTGATTTTTATTTCATTTCAACTGGATTTTTTAAAAAAAAGTTCCAGGTATTAACAGTGTAATAACAATCCATGCGTAAATCCGGACCATCCATCATTTTTCCACTGCTGTGGCTGCTAGTATTGTCGTTCATTTTCGAATATACAATAGTAAAAGCAAAGTGTTTTTGTATTCAGTTGTACTTTTAGTCAAAATTATAATTTAACACCTTAGCACACTTAACCTTTCAATTTCAAAAAAAAAAAATGTTCCAGGCATCTAGAGGTGACACAAAATTTGATTGCATATGAGCTTACTCGATATCGATTTTTTTTTTATCGTGGCTAACTATCATCACTAGCATTGTGAAAAATCAAAAACCATTAATATTTTTCTGATAAAAAAAAAAGAAAAAGTATTATTCTTAAATATTTCATACAACATATGAACATAATACAATTAAATTTATTATAACAATTTATTATGAAGAAATTTGGAATAATTATATCATTTCAATTCTAATAGCGGAATTTATAAAAATGTATTTGTAAGTTTTTTTCAAGATTTTATTATTAATTTTTAAAAAATTGTTGAAGTTATTTTCATAATAATGGATATGCTTTAAATAACTAAAAACTATTTGCAGGGACTTTTTTGGTTGGAATATATAGAAGAAAATATATGCATACATACATATGTACATAAATAAACATACATATTTGTATGTACATACATACTTATGTATGTATATATGTATGTACATATGTATGTATATGTGTGCATATGAATGTGGGTATGTATGTATATGCTTATCTGGGCCACACTTAATAGTTAGTTATAGTTGGCTAATTTCCAGCAATATATGTTAATAAATTTTCATTAAAACTATGACCATCTAAGCTTGCATATGAACAAGCAAATCTGTAGCTTACCGGTCTAACGGTATACACATTGCTCTTCTAAACTTATCGTTGGACATTGAGCAAGGGGGGGAGGGTAAGAGATCCTACATTCGTAGGGGCAACAAACATGGCTAACAGCGTCTAGAATACAACAACTTCTAATTTCATTATGGCCAGCAAATCACATGTACATAATATGCCGTATGTGTTGGTGTGCGTGTGTGTGTATGTGTGCTTTTTTTTTGTTTTGTCTTGTTGTTGTTTAGCATTTAGCCACAGCTGACTGCCATAGGAGAGAACCTTGGAACTTGGAGAGTTCTAAGTATGTGTGTGTGTGTGTATGTGCATATGAGTGTTTGGCTGCATCCTGCAAAGTCATGTCCTTCAGGCAGTTAGCAGTGGCACTTAAAAATTAATTAGAGAACTTATAAACAAGTGCGGCATGTGCAAACTAACTCGAGCGGCAAATCAAACGCACTTGACGATGCCATGCCACATCCTCAACAGTGCAACGGCAACGGCAGCGGCAAGAGCGGTACGGTACATTACAGTACAAGGACTAACTAACTCTAAGGATACCGGCAAACGGTGCAAACATTTGGCGTCGTTTATTTAATGAAAAATTGTGTGTGTAATTATGCATTAAGCTAGGTGGCAAATGGCGTCGTTGTCGTCGTCGTCGGCGTCGTCGCCGTCGACTTCTCTGCGCCTACTTCGACTTTGCATAGGCTCGCACACACACACACATACACTCACAAAACTTGTTAAAAAGCATATGTAAAAAAAAATAACAAAAGCATACCTTACGGCGCAATGTTAGCATGAAATTTTAATTAGTTTGGCATACACACAGATACTACTACCATATATACATATATATATATAGGATAGATAGATATGTAGATACATATAGTATATCACTGACAAAATGAGAATGTGCCAAGAGAAGTTTACAATTTGCGGTCAATTAGAACAACTTGAAAATGCATTGCTACGAGCCTTTCCCTACCCCCCTACCACCCCCTTCTACCTTCCAGCTCAATTGCAGCAATTGTCGAAAGGGTCTTGGCATAGTCTCAATGATATCAAATTTGAAATGAGAAGCGAAAATCTTCTGGCTAAAACCTCATCACTTTCAAAACTGTCTGTGTATGCGTGTGTGTGTGTGTGTGTGCAATGGTATTTTGTTAGTAAAACGAAATGTCGGACAATTAATTTACTATAACATGTAATCGTGGTAACTTAAGTAGTTTCCTTTGTAATGCCTCTCGGACTATGACAATGACAACTCGAACTAAGAAATAGAAAGACAGAGAGTAAGAGAGAGAGAAAGAGAGAGAGAAAGAGAGAGAGAAAGAGAGAGAGAGAGACGGAGAGCGAGACACACACAAACAGAGACAATATAAAGTCGACATTCACATTGATGACGATGACAATGACAATGACTTGGGGAAAAAGGACATGGGACATAAGACATGGGACACGGGACACGGTGCGACTTGTAGGGCTTCCCATTTCTAATGAAATTGTTGTCGGTTCTAACAACTATCTATGGGCGGGGCATATTGACGTCAACTTGAACACATCTGATTTTGCTTCGTTCATGTAGACACAGACATACATATACAAGTATATATGTATCTATATGTGTAGATATTTGTATAATGTGTACAATCACTATATATATATATACTTTTACAGTTGTAGAAATGTCTATGGCATTCTCTTGTTGTCATGCCAATTATTTAATTTGTCCTAAGAAAATATAGCATTTTAGAAATGTGATTAGTCAATTGCTTGCCATGTGAAAATGAGAAATTTTCCCTTTCTATTGAAAGTATTTAGAGAATAAGGACATCATAAAATCAAATACCAATTGGAAGGACAAGTTATTAAATTTAACTAATTTTTTTATTGCTTTAACTGGTTTAATTATCTAGCCAAAGATATAAACAATTAAGTTCTATCTTAGATAGGCGATAATTTGATCTATGATAACCGAATCAAATTTTAGGCCTTTTTGCAATATCGGATCGATTAGTTTTAATAACTAATAATTTAATATTTATTTTAAAATTAATATTCAACTGATCATTATCAATATTCATTTCTTTAACATCTTTAAAGAAGATTCCTTAAAATGATTAGAATTGGAAATTCTTAAAGACTTTTGAAAGTCCTTCAAGGTATAATCAAATTTAACCAAATTTTCAATTTACTTTTAAGCCTTTAACTTTTAAGATTAAGCTGAGTAATTTGATGCTTTAATACAATATTTTGATGTATACACATATATCTTCAAGAATATTTATTTTTAATTTAAATGCTTTTTGCTCTATTAAATTTGAATCGGCTTATTATAATCTATTCATATCGAAATAAGTCTTAAGATTCAAGTTACACCTTAATTGTCTAAGATGAATTTTCAATCACAATGTTATTCCTCAGCTATTTGAAATTTTATATTATAGATTTTAGATTAGATTATATTAAAATATATAGAACAAAATAAATCAATCAAAATCTTTTTTTTTTTTGTTAGAAAGCTAAGATTTATTCAGTATAAATTTTCCTCTTTGGTTTTTCCTGTTTTTTTTCTTCAAAATATTAAAAAAATCAGTGCTCATATTCAATGTTTTCATACCGGAAAACAATAATAAAGCTACAGAAAAACGCTTCACATCACACTCGTAATAATGTTTAGTAAATATATCAACAATTTCAGTGTCTGTTTTATGTGTTTTGTTTTGTGTTCTTTTTGTTGTGTGAGTGTTAAACTTATGCCTGAGACATGCCTCCGCATAAAGAGCACAAATCTTGTTGAGAACCGAAACAACAATTTATTTATTATTATTAATAATTCACTAACGAAAAACAGAACCAATACCAAACTGCATAACTAATAAACCTGCCGAAGCAAAACAAACTATACAAAATAAATAGGCTCCAGAGTCAAGGAATTCCAACAAAACGTACAAAAAAAAAAAGTAATAATAAATAACTAAAACCTTGTAAACATGTGCATAATCCGACAGACCTTCATAGCATAAGGCTGAAATGGGGAGGATGAAAATAGTTGAAGGGGAATGGTGTATTGGGAGTGATAATAAAAGCGACTCCCTTCTCAGCCGGTGGCCGAAAACACTTTTAATCCTCGACATACAATCGACACATTAATTTATCACTCGATGTCGAGGCAAAACAAAAAAAAAACAAAAAAGAAGTAAACCCAAGCAAACCGAACAGAGGCGAAAGCCTCTCAACTAATTCCAGAGCAGGGACTTTGATTTCAAGAAGGCAACGTCAACAAATGGAAGAGAGAGAGAGAGAGAGAGTGATGAGTATGGGTAGGAGTGCCCACAGAGGGGTTGAGCTTGGGGTAGTAAAACAATCGGGTAGCAAAACTCTATAAATAGTTTATTCTGCAAATATTTTTTCTTTTTCTACTTTTTATACTCTTTACTCATAAAAATGAAGAGAATAAAAAGATCTTTAATTTATAGAAAATATGAGAAAAGTTTTGAATTCGTGTTTACTGATTTTCAATAATAAATATATTTTTCTTAATTTAATTTTTTTATTATTATCATCAAACTATAAATTAATAATAAAATATTTTTCTGTTACATGTCTTTTTATTTATATTATACAAATAATCTATAAAATTTGTATTTGTATTGAGATTTTATTTAAAACAATTATTTTTAATCTAATCAACTTTTTTTTTCTTGGTCTAGAATACATTTGAGAATAACCAAGGATCGAATAAAGTTGTGTTCAAATTAGCTTATCATATCCTTAAAATTTAATTTCCATAAATTCCATTCCATTTTATATATATCATAGGTAAGAAACTATATATATCTTTCTTCAGCTTAACAAAAACTTTAGTTTCAAGTTATTATTTCACGTTCAAAGGGACTCTTTTTAAAGGCCATTTTGAAGTCGATGCATTTAGGTTTATTTGTTTTTTGGTCTTGGCATCGATATATTGACTTATGAGCTCTGATTTGTAAGCAGATTCCTTTGTAATTAATTCATGTCCAGTTTCCGAGCGAAGAGTTCACAGTATTTGGTTAGAAAATGGATAGAAATATATATATATATATTTTTATTTTTTTATATGTAGTAATTCATATAGAAAAGTGCACTTTTGGCAAACACTCAAGGGAAATGCATTTTTGTGGCCTGCAAATGTTTTACTGCCTACTTAAGCCAGAGACAAGAGCCAAAAGTCACAATGGCTAATGTAATTATCAAAGATTTTTTCATTTTCACGATATTTTTCAACTCGATACTTATTCTTTTGGCAAGGTGTTTGAACCCATAAAGGCAAGATTGGTGGAGAAGAAATGGAGATGGAGATGGAGATGGAGATGGAGATGGAGACGGCGAGTGTAAGCTGAGACAATAAACGGAAATGTTATTCCATCAGGATGACAACAATGTTGCAAAAGGATTCTTCGTCGGTGAGCTGACAAAACAAACCGTTGGATACACTTTGGCTTATTGTACATATGCAAATGCTGACAGGCTGTAAAAAGAAGGAGTAATACCAAGCAAAAGAAGATGCTGCCATAAAGGATGTGGTAAGTAAATACTAAATTTAGTTGGCTTTGCCACACAACCGCAGCGACATTTCCTCTCTTGGCAAGGCGTCGACATTCTCATCTCTCTTTCTTTCGGTCGTTTTCTATATCTATTTCTTACTCTGTCTGTCCTTCTGTCTGTTTGTCTGTCTATCTGTGCCTCAACTTCAATTGTATGCACTTCGGCTTCTTTTCTCCAACAGCTACATCAGCTCCTCCAGCTTTCTCCTTCTCCTGCTGCTGCTTTTAAGGATTGCTCTGCATAAGAAAATTATGCAAAATAGTAGCAAAGTTTCAATTTCCTTCTCCTCAAACCAAAAACAAAAAAAAAACCGGAAGGAGAAGGAGAAGAAGAAAAGAAAAAAACCAAGGCAATAGGATGGGCAAAAGGAGAGAAATAAAGAATAAGCAAAAAAAAAACACAGTGGTGAAGCAGTGGCGGTTGATGGAAATGCCAAAAACGAAGCGAAAATCTGAGGAGAAATGTTGGAAATAAAGAAAATGCAAAGTACAAAATTGTGGTCTCGTATAAATAAGCGTAACTTATGAAAAGTTATGAAAAACTTTTTTCCCTTACAAGCAATACGTAATTTGGAATATGTAGATGTATGTGTGTGTGTGTGTGTGTATGTGTGCATATGGATGTGTATATGTACGTACGATTATTTGAAAGAAGAGTTGACTGACTGCTGCCACTGGTTACCCAGGGCGATATACCAGTACTTACAATATAAAATGAAAAGAGGCAACCGGATTGTTATCACAAATGGGCGGGGCAGTGCGACAACAAAAATTTTGACGAAAGAGTTTTCTTGATTTTCCCTTTTACTCCACATTTAACATGAATAAAATGATATTTTGAATTCAAATAGATAGCAAATTGTCACGAAATCTTTTCAACTCAAATATAGTAAAATATTTGGCTAGTAAAATAAAGAAAAAATACTTCAAAAGCTATAGAAATTTGATAAGAAAATATATATATATATATATATATATATATATATATATATATCTATAAGAATCATAGATAATTTTAAATTATTTCTTTATATCAGAGATTACTTATTGAAAATGGAACTTGAAAAAGGAATCTAAATCAAAGTTTAACCTTGTTCATTTAGTTTTCGAAACCTATTTAAAACTAAATATTTTCAGAATATTATACATATTGCATAGATTTAACACATTTTCATATCACGAAAACCAATTTTTGTTACTACAAGACTGATCAAAATAACTTCGACTTGTTTTAAAATTTGGTTTTTTTGTCTCTAAAGAGTAAAAATAATATTACTTATTTTCGAAAAAGTTTTGAAAATTTAATTTAATTTAATTTACTATGAACCCTGAACCTTAACTCCCCTTACAATTTACTAGTCTGTACAGATCTGAAAAAAGCTTATCTATTACCTCGAAAACTGAAAGAATCGAAATTTACTAAATAACCAAAATAAAAAACTGAATTTTTTTATTAAATATTATAATATTTTTTATGAACGAAAAAAATTTACTACCAAAACCATTTATTTGTAGGTTCTTATTTACACAAAAATTACAAATAATTCCATTGACAATCAAATTCCAGCAAAAAAAAAAATATAACTTCTACTTCTAAAAGATTTTTCACTTTTTTAAGAAATTATGTAATTAACATAGTTTTTGTTTTAAAAATAAAAATCATTTCTAAAAAATCTTGCTTTGAATGCTATTTCCATTTTATCTATCTAATTAAACAAAAACTAAAGTTATTAATTTCGTATCTTTAGAAAGACAAGGAATTCAGTTTGTATTTTTTTCCCCCATCTATTTAATTTAATAATTTAACTTTGAGAATAATGTTGAAAATAATGTACAATAAATTTTGTAGTTTTCGTAAACTTCATTTCATTTCTCATGCTCGAAACTCCAACTTTAGTTCTCCATCAAAAGCAGACACACAAAGTTGCCAAAGGTCTCCTCCAACACACAGAATCGCCCTATGGCATTTACGTACATATGTATTTCAACTTATACTTGGAGCCATTACAAAGGCAATAACCTCCAAGAGAAAATATAGTTTATAGTTTTAATTTTTGGCAATTTTGCTGGCTGGCGGCACACACACAAACACACACACAAAGAGAGATAGTGATAGATAGATAGAGAGGAAGAAAAGGAGAAGAGTAGAAGAGTTATAGAGATAAAAAATTAGCATACCACATAAGACAATTGCCTGTCAAGAATGGAGACGTCCTTTTTTGGGGGTCGCCAAAAGGGTTTTTGGGAGTTTTTGGGTGGGCTAGGGCTAAAGATACATAGGTTTCTGGGCCGGTGGGTTGGTTGGTTATTTTGGTTCGGGTATTTGATTAGGCCAAAAGCTTGTTAAGAAAATTTGACTGCCAAGTTGAGTGGCTGGCTGCTAGCTGTTTGCTGCTAGCTGCTTGGTTGGTTGGCAGCATCATTTGCATATAGTTTTGCCATATTTTTGCATTGACTTCTTTTTTCTTCCTTTCCTTCTCCTTCTCTCTCTCTGACATGTTTCATGTACTTTGTGTTGAAATTTTGTTAAAATTTAAATTTAAGTTGTTCGGTTCGTTGACTGCTGCTGCCGCTGCAGCATAAGAAAATTGAAAACTATTTTGAGTGCTAACGAAGGTAAATATTGTTTCATTATATAACAGGAAGAACCAAAGAGTTTTCGAACAAAAAAAGAGACAAAATAGAAAATCAAAAAAAAAAAAAAAAAAAAAAAAGGAAAAGTCTCGTTGGTTGCATAATAAAACTGCAACAAATTGTTTGCGCATGTGTGTGTGTGTGTGTGTGTGTGTGTCTGTGTGTATATGTGAGAAAAAGCATTGTCTAAATAAAATTTGCACAAATTGTAATAAGTCTTTGTTCTACACTTAATTGCCATCTGCAAACTACTGAATGAAAAACTAAAAATGAAAAAAGGGCTTTGTATTTGCATAACTTTTTCTACATTCGCGCTGATTGCCGCTCTCACTTGCATGTGTGTGTGCGCTTGTGTTTGGGTGTGTGTGTGTGTGTGTGTGTGTGTGTATGGTGCAGTGCAGTGAGTGTTATTGTTTAAAAATTAAATGCAATTAAAAGTTTCAATTAAAATTAACAACAGCATAAACCGACTGATGCATTTAACAAAGTAAACATTATGCAATTATAAATAATTGAAGTGCTAAAGTCACGTGCCGCAAATGCATAATTTTTGAAATATCAATACAGTGCGCGTCATATACATATATACACATTATATATATAACTATAGTTAAATTATTTAATAAATATTTTATAACTTTTAAATATATCCAATTGTAGATTCTTTCGTGAACTAGTTTAAGTAATTTAAGTTTTTTATCATCTATATTAAACAAACTGTTTCTAATATGAACTTAAAAGATTTTAATTGTTTTAGCGGCTATTAGAACTTAATATTGCGGCAGGATGATTGGCTTAAACTGTAACGATCATTTAAGAAAAAACTTATTTACTTGTTTACTAACACTAAAACTTAACGGATTAAGATCTTAACAGAAGCGAGTTAACATAGATTTATAACAGGGAATCATTCAGCAAACAACAAGATAACAGAAAAAATTCCTACTACAATATTTATATAAATTGTTTTTATATTGTATTAAAATGTATAAAATTAATGGAAATTTAAAAGAGATATTTTAAAAATTTCACATATGACTCAAATTCTAGATTTTATGCAAATTTTGAAACAAGGTTAAATTTAACTACAAATTATTCATTTCTATAAGATAGATTTGGCAAATAAATAAATTTATAAAAAGTTGTACATTTTCTTGGTCTCACAATATTTTATACAAATTACAAAGAATTGTCTAAACTAACCAATTACAAAATAACAAACTCTGAGCTTTAAACTAATTAGTTTAATACTTTAACTTTCATATATAAAATATGTATTTCCTATAGTCATTTTTTTCTCTCTCTTATATAATTATGTAATATACTGTAGTCTTAACTGTGTATAAACTGTCACATTATGCGCATTTCATTGTTTAATGATATTAAATTCACAATAAATAAAGTACAAATATTGCGCATCCCAATATGCTTTATATGATTAATGAAATTTATGTATACATACATACATATACTTACATACATATGTATATAGATCGTATGCAAATGGGCTTCAAAGTAAAGTACTTTGGTAAAGGTTAATAAAGTTAAATTTCGAAACTGTTCAAATTTCCCTCAATCTCAATTTCAATCTGTCTCCCATTGATAAACTTTCCTTTAAAAAAAACACAACGAAAAAAGGAAAAAAGATGAACAAGTTTCATATTTCGCATAGGAATGTCAATTTCTTATGACCCCCTCAGATTTCTCTCTCGTTTCCTAAAACCAAAAACATTTTAAATGTCAATTTATAAGTGACAATTGGGCCACACTCTACACAACCTACATCATCTGGTCCTTACTCTCTCTTTGTGTGTGTGTGTGTGTGTGTGTGTGTGTGCATGGTTGTATATGTCCTATCCCATCCCATTCTGTCCCTTTGTGATCATCTATTGCTTGTTACTCTTACCACGGCTGCATAGCTTGAAGCATGTGCTAACCGTTTTTGTGGCCGTAATATAATATGCACAGCATGGCTTATAATAATAAAAACGGCCAAAAACGCCATCAGGGCCTGCAGCACTGTTGAAACGATGGTAGTACATGATAGTAGCAATGGTAGCGATGTCAGTGAATGCCATGGCCGAATGGCCGAATCATTGACAGCCCGCGGCTGTCATACGCGTGATTGTCCCTTTGAAATATGAGCAGCTCTTTTCAATAACATTTTACTGGTGAAAAGCATCCCCAACTCTCACCTCCCTCACACAAATGATATTTCACAAGCACAGTGTGGCAAAATGTTGCTAAAAAAAATCTTGTGCATTACTTTGATTTTTCTTTTTCAATTCTAAAATGAAATCTTTAGATTATATTACATTTTTATGGTATACATTTACATTCAATTTACTTCAGTCTATGCTATCCTTTCAGATTCAGACTCATTCTCATATATTTATATATTTATCTAATTTCTACATTAAATTTAAAGCTTTTGGTCTTAATAATGAAATTTGGACTTAATATCAAATAACTAAAAAATTTCGATTTTCATTCTCAATAAAACGAAGTGCTGCTTCCTATATTGAAACATTAATTTGCGATTCAAATAATGCATTATCTTAATCTCGTTCATATGACCATTAATAGAATGTCCATTAAAACTTACTTAAATTCTTTAAAGAAAAGTTTTAATACCTAACAATATATCTCAAGAATTTCTAATCATTTTAAATTTCTTTACCAAAATTATGAACAGTCAAAAATATTAAGAACAATGTCTAATTAAGTTAGTTAACATTATTGCTATTAGAGTTTTTCTATATAAATTTTGTTTGAGATGTTGGTAAAATAAAATAAATTAAAACAGAAGAGTTTAAAAAAATTAAAGGATAATGTTTGGCGGGATATATTAGTTAGTTTAAGCTTTAAGTTTGAACAAAAATTTGATCAACTTTATTATTGTTTTTATGCCAGGCTTAGATTAACATACTATTTATAAGCTCTCAAACTAATACAAATTTAATCATAATAACTTATTTATTTTTGATTTCAAAATATATTTAATTTAATGATCATATTTTATTTAAAATTACAAAACCACTGTGCATGGAGTGGTTGTCTAGCTGGCTGCTGTCGACACTATGCTATACACGCACTTTTTCCGTCTGTCTCTGCCTATATTCTCTCCGCTCTCTCTCTCTCCCCTCTCTCTCTATCTCTCTTTCTCATTCTCTACAGCTTGCTGTATGTGAGGTCAAATACAATAAGGGGGCCAGGGATGGCATTCAGCATGAAAAGAATCAGAGTTATGCTAGCATTTATTATGCCGCAGCCGTCGCTGCTGTGGTTGCTGTTGTTGCTCTTGTTGGTTTTTTGTGTTGTTGCTTTTGCTTTTTTTTTTTTTTTTGTTTTTTTGGCCTGAATCTGTATCCCGGAATCAGTATCCGCTGAACCCAAACCCGAACTTGTATCCGAACCCTCTTCGATTCCCAGTTCGAATGTTTCGTTTGTAAATTAACTTTACAGCTCGCGGCGGCACGCATTTTTTAACGCCGTTATTTTTTGCCATTTTTTTTCTTGTTGTTGTTGCTGTTGTCCTTGTTGTTGTTGTTGTTTTTTTCCAACTTGGACGTATCAAATGCATGCGTCGTTGCCATTCCCTTCTCCCTCTCTCTCTCTCTCTCTCTCTCCCTATTTCTTTCTCTTTCTTGCAGCAACATCATCATCGGCGGGCGGCATCTTTGTACCAACATAAAAAAAAAAAAAAAATTCGAACAACACAAAATTTTTTAAATTAAAAAAGTTTTTCAGTTGCCATTCGGCACGTACCAATACGCAACGACGACAAATGCCAGCGAGATATATATGTATATATGGATACATATATATATGTATGTATGTATAGATTGTCGTTCCACATCAGCCCACACCAACATAGCATTCTCACCCTCTTACCCCCTTCCAGTCAAGCATATTGACAGCAGCGAATGGTCTTGGTAATAAATGCGACAGCACTCGGCATGCATAGCATGTCCATTTTCATAGAACCAATCCTATTCCTGCTCTATGGCTTCACGTTCTCCTCCACCTCTGTCATCTCCAACCAGCAATTTTTCAAATTTTTCTCTTTACTGTTTTGTGCTTGCTTTATTTATACTTTAAGGGGGTAACAATGGGGTGGGTGGGTGGTTGGTTAGGAGAAAGGCAGATTACGGAAAATCAGAAAGTTTTGCGGACAGCTAATATTTCCGCGTTTTTGGCTTAGGTGAATTTTCTTTTGCGAATAATAATGATGTTGATGATGATGATGATGATGATGATAATGCTGATGAAAGACATGGATTTTTTTTTTAAACAAAATCTTTGATTAGGGTTAACATTTCAACTACCTTGGTTAAGAAATACAAATTTTAGAATAAATATACATTTGTATATATTTAACCCAATTGCCAAGGCTTTTGAATCCTTTTTAGATTATCATTTTTTTTTTTTTTTTTTTAACAATTTGAGTTAATTATTGGGAAATAGTAACAACATTATTTTAGTTATTTTTTGCCACTTAGTTTTTTAGAAATTCAGAAGTATTTTCTTTTCAAACATAGCAAACCATTTAAATTTCCATTATCTACAAAAATGTTGGCTTTTTTCTTTAATTCTTTCAAAGGGAGGCTCTCCATTATCCAAAAACATTGCCGAATTCTATCAAACTAAATATATTTCACCTTAAAATATTTCCACCATCTTGGAAATCATTTTTTGAATTATTTAAGTTATCTAGGATTGAATGTATTAAAATTAATTAAGGTTTGAAAATTTAGACAAAGATAAATATACATACGTACATTTTTTAATAAGGAAGAGAAATATAAAATAAACAACATTAAAAAATTAAAAGATATACATATATATATATATATTACATTAATTTTACCTCTGCTCTATAAACAAAATCCATTACTTGGAAGGAAATATCCAACTTTATTAAATAATTCATTTTATTTTTTAATAATTCATTTTATTTTTTTATACTAAACAAATGATTACAAGGACTTTTGTTTTTTAACTTCAGACTATCATAAATTACACCTTAAATTGGTTAAGAATATATCATAACAGTTTTACTCATATTTCCATTGATCAATTTAAAATTTGTGTCAAAATCAATGTAAAAGTTATTTTTTTAATTCGATTGTGACAATAATGATGCCTTTTGAAATCGATTTCAATTTTTCTAATTTATCTTCAAGTGAGAGAAGATACTTTTAATAAAACCCTCGTATCAAGAAATGACAATTTTATTGCCAGCGCAATCCCATGGAACTTATTAATATATTTCGTTTTTCTACTCTATTTTTCTTTTGCTTTCTTTCATTTTGTATTATTTATTTTGCTGGCATACGCGAAGAGAAAAATGTCATGATAAAAATGAGAAGCAAAAAAAAAAAAAAAAAGAAAGTAAAAATGGAGAAAAATACTTTCTATATTTTGCTAGCTTTGAATGTCGCAATACAATTTCATTGCCACAAAATTTTATGCCAGTCAGTTATGCCATCAGTCACTCACTCAGTCAGTCACTCACTCAGTCAGTCAGTCACTCAGTCAGTCAGTCAGTCAACGCCTAAAGTTTTATTACTTTTGCTGCTGTCAACAATGTTTGTTGTTTGGTTTGTTGTTTGGTTTGGTTTTTGTGTCTAAGCATTGGCCTTAGGCAAGAAAGGGGGTACATAAGAAGAAGAAGAAAAAAAGAGGCAAAATGCTGAAAAATAATAATAAGAAACGCAGTGAATATTATTACATCGTATAGTTGCCAAGCAGCTTTTTGCTTATTTTTAAATATTTGAGCAAGGGCTACATGTCGTATGCGCAATGCTACAACAGACCAAGAGCCAGATCCAAGCAAGAACAGCTAAAACTGAAACTGAACTCCTTGGCTCCTCTGGCTTAAATAGATGAAGTTGCTGTTGTTACTCTTACTGTTGCTGTGTTGTTGTTGCTGTATTGTTGTTGTTGCTGCCTGTGATAGAGATAGAGTTGGGCAAATATTTAAGCTTTGTACGTCATTTGCCCGGCTATGATAATGTGCACAATGTTTGCACTTTGGTTGCTTGCCAAACGGGAGGAGAAGGCACAGAAAGGAGATGGTTGTATGTTTGAACGGTTTTGTGGCAACTCAACTCTCAACTTAACTCAACTCAACTAGACTCGAATCGACTCAAACTCTATTTGCCCATTGGCATTATTATTTTCTATATGTGTGTGTGTATTACATCTTCTTCTTCCTCTTGTTCTTTACAAGGCACTTCATTATCAACTATCTGACAAATAGAAAATGTTGTTAAAGGAAGCCAAAAACTAAACTCATCTACATATGCAAAAATCTAAACGAAACCAAAAGCATTGACTACTTAAGAAAATTGTTTGCCAAAAAGGGGAACATCTTTTTTCATCTACCTCCCTCTCATCATAAATCTCTCTTTCAGTGTGTGTGTGTGTGTGTAAATGTGAGTGTAATAATATTCAAATTGGCAAAATCCATTATGATCGCAAATATTATTTCAACAGGCCAAAAAAAAAAAAAAAAAAGAAATAACAAGCCAAAAAAATACAGCTAGCAAAATTTTCAATGAGTTTCTCTTGGTTATGCCACTCGAGAGAGACAGAGAGAAAAAGAGCTTGAAGAGAACTTCAATTGGTCTATGATAAAATGCATTCTCTTTGCTGCCTATAACAGTGAACACTCATTAACAACAAAAAAACTATAGTTTTAATTCAGCTAGCTAGTTTTTTTTGTGAAAAGCTATTCAATCACGTTTCGCATATCGAAATTCTGAGAAATAAATATTCATATTTGAGATTGCTAATTTTTTAACTACTCAGTCCTCCAACTTTTGCGTAATATCACTCAATCAAAGGATCTCTGTAATATGTTTATTATCTTTTATATATTTTTGGAATTTTTTCAAGATTTGTCAAAGGTTATACCTTCATATATGTATATAGATTTACTTAAACAATCAATCAAAGGTACTAAATAGCTTACAAAAATTATTATACTTATATACCAAAATATTTTAATATATGTATGCATTATGCAATCTGAGAGATATTTCGTTTAAGCCACAAAACAAGTAATTTTACTATTAAAATTATCTTTAGGCCTGATCTACTGTAGTTTTAACCAGCAGAAAAAAAAATGGGTTAAAAGTGTTGACACTTTGTGAAAGCGCAAATTATACAATCTGCTTGAAACTGGGATTTTGGTATGGCAAAAAAAGGAGGCGTGGTAAATATGCTAGCCAGCATTGATTTAGCTGGACGTCTCTTACTACCCCTCTCCCTCACTCACTTCTATTACTTGCAATGAAAAGTTACAAATTTTCGACTTTGGTGGAAAAGCTGTTGAAATATTTGCTTACTATATTGGCAATTGAGTTAACAATGAACAAAAAAAAAAAAAGAAAAATGGAAAAGAAAGATTGGGTAAATATGAAATAAATGGGTCAAAAACGAAGAAGGAAAGCCATGAGGAAAGCATATTTCAAATGGGAGCGAAGGGGATGAGAATAAAATAGAAATAATAAAAATACTAGAAAATTAAATTAAGTCGAGCTCAGAGCTGGCGATAGGCAAAAGGCAAGGCGAAATTATGTAAATTTAATCAAAATAAGTAGCAGCAGACGCGGATTGTCAGAGCCTGGCTAAAAGCGGCTTATAACAAGAGTCGACAGCGGCAGCATAACAACAGCAACAACAACAACAAGAACAACAACAACAACAGCAGCAGCAAGGACTAAGGATGCTAAGTAGCCGGCAGTTTTAGCCACATGCTGTCAACGCGGAAGAAGACCCAAAAAACAAAACCAAATGGACAACAGCAACGACAACAACAACAACAACAACGGCAAAAGCAACAAAAACAAAAAATAAAACAGAAAACCAAAATCTAGATGAAGTAGGAGAAATTACGTGTAATAGACAGGATGACAGGCGGGTGACGGGCACCAGGCGAAGCTTGTAAAAAGTTGGGAGTGAATCCATGGGTGCTAGGATTGCCAAAGTCATAAAGTAACCACAAACAGGACAACAATAAAGAAATTTTTAATACTTCTTCCTTTTATTCCATTTCGAGTTCATCCCATTGTTTTTCTGCAACGGTTTTTAGGAGATAATTCAACATAAGCATATTGCTCAAGAAACTAAAGAAAAGTGTAGTTCAAAATGTCTCATAATTTTTCAACATTTACAATGCACATAATTTAGTTTAAACAACTGAAAAACATTCAATGAAAAATAAAAATGAGAGTATATAATAAGGGAAAATATATTCTTCACCTTACAAAACCGATTAAATATTCGAAATATGATTACACGAAGGTTGAATTATCTATAATAATTATTATTAACTAAATATACTAATAAATTCAATATGTAATACACTTTTCAAATTTCAATAATTAAATATTTCTATATCTGTATTTAAAAAAAAACTCCATAGCCAATTGTCTAGTTTATGTTCAAAACAACTTTAAAATAATTCTAAGCAAAATTCTAAGAGTAAATCATATGACTCTCTCTTTTTATTTGGTTACCGTTTCAATATAAAATACATATATATAAATACTTGCCCAGTCCTTCTTTCTAATCTTTTCGAATAGATTCGTTTTTTTTTTCTTTTTCACTTTTTATTTCCATTCCATTCTTAAATATTTGTAGCAGTCGCATCCAAACAATTGTAACTCAACTTTAACTGTTAATTCTTAATCAATTGATACCTGCACTCTCTCTATTGCTCAGTCTTTAACTCTCTCTAAGTTCCTCTGACTCTCTACAAAACTACTAAATGCAACGGCACATGTTAATGGAACTCACCTTTGGATAATGGCTTATGCTCTCGCTGCGTCGACGCCGATGCCGTCGGCGCCCGTTTTTTCGCACATCACGAATAGAAAACATTTTTTTTATAATTTTGCCACGCAATTAGCTCACTAACTAATAAACGGATTTTAATGATGTTAACAGCATACAACAGCTAAATAAATTGATTACTATAGCACTAAATGGTTAATATATTTACGCGTTAACCGACTTTGAAATCGAATATAAATTAATAATAATTAGATGAAAAAATTTTGTGACACACAACCACAACCGGCACATTGAAACTGAACTGGTTGAAGAACAAACACTGAGAGACAATGAGAGGGCGACTGTTCTCTCTTTGAAGAAAAGATCAAAGTGTGAAACAGAGAGCGAAAACTGCGATTGCAATTGAAAATATATTTTCTTTCAATTGCAATCGCAGTTTTTGCTCTCTGTTTTACACCTTGATCTTTTCTTCAAAAAGAGAACAACTGTATTCCTTCGATTGATAAATCCACAGGGTGATTCAAGTTTCCATTTGAGAGTATTGAATGCGGAAACCAAATATAAGTTTATAAACGGTGAAATTATTTTTGGGTATTACATTAAAAGTTAAGCTAGATACTTATCGACACTCTCACTACTATATAGATATACACATATTATATAAATATTTAAATATAAAGCTGAGTTCTTTGTTGATTTCAAAAATGCTTAACGACTATGTATCATCTACTAAATTCATATGATCGTGATGCCTTGAAGCAATAGATGCACTTAAAAGACTTCCTAGCTTAGAATTTCAATGAAATTTCAGTATTGCTATAGTAAGCTATATATCTATATATCCAACTCGTTTTATCTTTTCATGCACATATTCGAAACTTTTAATTAATGTACACAAAAGCATTTTTATGGCTATACCACAAAAATTTCCTAATAAATGCAAAGTACATTGCCACAAACACATAGGCACACAGCACACATACAAATACATATGTATATCTACTAACACTCAAACTTCTGTGCCTTCTATACTACTCTTTCACACATACACACTCATACACACAGGCACTCACACAGTGCCGAAAAACCAAAGCCATTTTGGAGCACATTTTAATAGCATTGTAGAAATTTTTTGCACTTAATTAAGTGTAATTAAATTTGCGCTGCTTACTCGCACATTTTTCGACACTATGTATGTATGTATGTGTTGGGTAGCAGAAGAGTTTCTAAGGGGATATGCGGGAAGAGGCTGTATGTGTGCGTGAGTGTGTATGTGTGTGTGTTTGTAGGGAAAGTGCCTACAAAAATTTCTCTACGCCGTGTTTTATGCAACGAGTTTTCACTCGAAGTTACCAAACGGGCCACAAACTCGAGTACCATTTACATTTTACCAACAAAAGTTTTTCACTTCTATGGCTCGATGTGGGAAAGAGGAAAATATATATATTTAGTTAGTTGGAGAAAGGCCTGTTACGTCATAGGGTAGTATCAGAGCTACTGGTTAGTGGTTATTCTTCCTTTTAATAGATCCCTTAACCATCTTGTTAAGGTCATGTTAATCTGGAGAAAGATTGGGGAATAGATTGAAGTATATATATAATATAATTTAAATGGAAGCCTTAAAATCTTCAAACTCTTTCTAGTTACATTTTGACAAGGGTTTTCTGTCATGGATAATGGGTAGTGAGATATTATCTTTCACTGCCTGACTCAACAGAATCTCTTAGTAACTCTTTAACTCGGTAAGTAACTCTGCTAAAGTTACCATTACTAAGCCTAAATGGCTAATACATTCTTAAGCACATTTTTCATATAAGTTCTCTAATTTATTGTGAGAATTATGTGCAATAGCCTTCAGTTGGAGATGATACTCTTAATGGTTTTCATCATATAAGTTTGGTTTCAATTCTGGCCACTTATTGCCTTAGCAATCGGCAACTGTATATTTCACTTCTATATCTTCTCCATGACCATAATTTGCTTAATGTCAATTTCTAAATCGAGTTTAGTTGGAAAAAAAAAGAAAGGAAAATATGCTATACAAAAGAGTCTACAAAATTGCCGCACATCAAACTGGGTAATTTTGAAACCAGTGATCCCAATATTGCCTGGCAACTTACTGTTTGCCCGAAAACTGCAGCATTTGTTACTGGCCAGTAGCCAAAGGAGGGAAAACAAGAAGAGCCAAAAAGGTAGTATAAAGCAGGCTAAAAGAGAAATGGAGAGGGGGGAGGGGGGGTAGGGGCATTCACGTTACAATATAACCGAGCGAACAAAAGGCGGCACGTCAATGCCTTGGGGACTGTTGACTCGAGCGCAATGGCGTTAAGTATACGCCATGTATGCCGGCCTTTCAGACTCTGTGTGAGTTTTGTATGCGCGCGTGTGTGCTTGTGTATCGGAATATGTGTGTGTATGTGTGTGTGTATGTGTCCCCGCCGGATGTCATATGGCAAAATTGAATTTTTCGGTGCACAGCACTTTTCTGCTCCCACAGCTGTTTGCCTCGTCATCATTGCAATGATTTTGAATTGTTGACATGGAGGCCAATTCTGCACATAAGTTTCTCAATATATATATATAAATATATATTTATATCATATATATATATATATAGATATCTAACTTACGCTATCAGCTTTATTTGATGTTTAGCAATTTCCTGATTTATCCCTCATGTTATTTCCGTTTTGCATTTGTATGCGTTTTGACCAGCGAAAACTCCCCTCCAATCCCCCATTTTTTACTTTCTCTCTCTCTCGCTCTCTCTCTCTTTCTTTCTTTTACCTCCCTCAAACAAAAATGATTATCATTGAAATGAAATTTTCTATTTTCTGCTAGCATAGACCAAACCAGCATACACATAGAAGTCTATGAATTTGTATGGGTGTATTGTATATATCTGCTTGTGTGTGTATGTGTGTGTGCTCATTGTGTGTTGGTCTATGTGATTACGTGATTTTCAATGGCTTTTCCTGCTTAGCCATTGAGCTATGTAGTAAAAACTCTTATCGTTTTTCCTATATATTTGTGAAAATATTTCTATTATTATTGTTGTTGTTGCATTTGTTGGCAATTATTAGTTTAGAATGAAAGCCAAATAGTTAAGGTAAATCGAAATGCAAAGAATTTAAAATACCCTGGAATTAATAGATATATATATATATATATACATATATATATATATACATATATATATATATATATATCTTCAAAGATATATTATGATATATGATATATGTAATATCAAATGAGAAACCTAATTTTGTTGTACTTTAACACTTGGTATTCTATTCCATTTAATTATCTACTCCCATCTATTTAAACTTTTAGTTAAATTACTTATGAATCTTTTCATTAGTTATATAATTTTTCTAATTCTAAATTTTAATTAAATTTATAACAATTAACAAAGAAAAATAAATCTCTACAGCAAACTGACCTGAAGATAGATGGGAAGGCAAATATAACATTTGAAAGATAAACAGATAATGAAACAACATATATGTAGATAAATATATAGCTCCACATAGAGGGGATAGGATTTTATTTAATCTTAACATACCCTCTTTATCTCTCACTAAATACAGGGTAAACAAAGGAAATTATTTTATTCAATTGAAATTGTAATTTTCATTTAATTTGACGCATTTAGCATATATGTATAACAATTTGTAAATTATTTCAATTCTTGTTAAATACAATTTACACTTGATCAGCATCAGTTAGACCAATTTTAGAAGCTAATTTTAATGTTTCTAGACTAACCAGCCACCACAACTCGCACCACAACATGCACCACCCACCCGCTCACTTATCACATGGAAGAAGGAAAAATAAAAAGGAAAAAAAAGTAGCTAAACCTCATCACATTTTTTCTCTCTTTTATTTCACAGTATTTTTATGCAAAACATGAACATTTAATAGAACGTTCTACGAATTTTTAATGAGCTTTTTCCAGCCATGGCTAACAGCTGCATGTGTGTGTGTGTGTGAGCCTTTTTTTTAGAATTTTACATGTTTTATGAGCTTTCCTCTTGCTTGGCTTTTTTTTTTTTTTTTTTTTTTTTACTTTATTTTGTTGCTGGTTTTTTCCCTTTTATACATTTTGTTTTCCGTCCAGGTAAGTTAAGCTTGCTCACTGCCACAACGAGCTCAATTGGCCTTCTCTTGCTACATCACCCACAATCGTGCAAGAGCACACTACCCACATACACATTTAACTCTGAGGTCCCAGCTACACGTACGGATAATCAAATCAGTTGCGTGCGTCACATAAATTTGCCAACATTTAACAGATAATGAGCACAATTAGCTGACAAAGTAAAAGAGAAAAAAAATATAATAATAAAAAAAGAAAACACTTACGAAAAAACCAAATGTATAATAAAAGGCATGCATAAAGATTAGCCATCCAAAATTCCTTACAGTTTATTTTTCTTCAACAAATTTCATGTTGAAATTGAAAAGTTTCCAGAAAAAAAAAGAAACTGATGCAAAGCGGATGCAGGAGAACAACAGTCTGAGAATTCTCCAAAATTTTCGCATTTTTCAAAAATTTGGTCAAGCTGACAAGTTTTTATAATTTTCCCAAAAATTAAAAAACTTTTACAAAGAAAACTCATAAATTTTACGATTTTACTGAATAAATTTTACTATTTTTTAATGGCTATTTATATATAGCTACCCTTTTTTATGAATTTCCAATAAGATATAATAATAACATGATATCGTTATATATATATATATATATTATATATGTATGTAAAGGGCAGACGTGTCAGCCAGTCTAGGTACCAGGCATTCTGCATCGGACGTGCTTTTTGGGATATTTTCCGGATTTTCTATATCCATCTCTGGCCACCTTAGAGAAGAGTCGAGATCTTGCTAAAACTCATTAGTGGGTGTAGTTCCAAAAAATTAAATTAATAATTAAAATCACATATACTTAAATTGTATTTAATGTAATTTATACAGACTATAGATGTTAAATAAACGAATTACATATATATGTATATACTTTTCTATATATAGTAGAAAAATTTTAAAGCATTAAAACTAAAAGAACCCAAAAAAATCTTGGAAAGAGGAAAAGAAAAATTAGATTAAGGATAAACCTAAAAAAGAAATTCAGAAAGAGGACTGTAAAAAGAAGTCCTTGAATTAATTGTAATTGGAATACTTTCAAATTTGTTGCACGATCAAAAACAAAAGATCGTTACCTTTTAGTTACCAATATAGTAATACAAAAATTTATATTTAAGATCATTTCATAATCAAATCAAAGATATCTTAGTTTGCTAAAAAGTCACTTGGTTACCAGTGACTAAAAAAACTAAAACGAATTGAACAACAAAGAAACAAAATGCACTAAGAGATATGAGTATAACTATATCTTTAAATAAATTTCACTAAATTCCTAATACAAAAAGGGTGAAAGAAAAAGTAAAACCAGGAAAACTTAAAGGATCTGAAACCATTCAATTTTTCATTTTATTTGTGAACAGCTGCTACATTTTTGATTTACCATTAATGAATATGAAAAACTTTAGCTAAATTTTTCCAATTCATATTTTAACAGAGCTACAAATATATTCAGAAATTCCAATATCCTTTAGCTATTCAGTTTTTCATTGCCAACTGTTGTGCACATAGTCAAATCGTCTGCATTAATATTTCATGTTTCAGTTGTGGAAAGTCGATGAATGAAAAAGGGTGTGGGGGAGGGGGGGGCGAACGAATTTCACAACTTTATAGCATTTTCCATCTTAGTTTGTATTACCGCATTGCACCTAAGTAAATTATCGTGTTTCATTTGCCACCAGAATATCCCCACCACAGACCGTAGACCGCCTACAGCCGCAGAGTTCCACTCAAGCGGAAGCCTTCAGTTGACCAGCTTAGAGTAGTTCCACATTCTATACTCGGAGCGAACAAAACAGCAAGAACAACACTTAGTCACTTGGTTTCATGAGTAAACACATCTTATAAATTATTCAAAAACGCAAAAAAGCTATTTGCAACACTTTACCGTTAGCATTACAGTTACTCTCCAGCTTCCCCAGCATTGCCATTCATTTTTTAGCATCACTTGCCTGCATTGACGTCGTCTGTTGCCGCTTTTGCCTCTGTTCCGCGTTGTCCTGTCCCATGCAATCAGTCAAAAAATGTCGAGCAACATATGCGTAGGTGAGATGCCGAAGCGGCAGGGCGGCAACGGTGGGGTGTTATTCCTGGTCCAGGTAACGGTACAGCGGCAAAAAGCATGACAAATGAAATGTTCAACTTGCGCTTAAAGGCAAGCAACAAAAGCAAGTAGGGATAGAGAGTGATGGGTGAAGGAAAGTGTATAAGATAGATGAGGAGGGATAGAGGGCTGGGGCAGGGAAAAGAAAAGAAGAAAAAACAAGGTGCACAAAAAACCAGTGGAAAAAAATGGTGTAGTATACTTTTGGGTGCCCAAGTTACTTGACAAAGTGCTTGGGCTTACTGCAGCTTCGCTTCGCTTTGGGGCATGTAAAATGAAGCTACTCTCTGCCACCAACACCCGCAGCCGCTGCCGCTGCCTCCACAGCCACCGCCCCCGTCATTGCCAACGGGCGTGACTTTGGCACTTCCTTGTTGTCAGCTTTTCTTACTTAGTCCTTCTGCAAGTCTATATATGTACACAAACATACATACACATATACATATATATATATATATGTTTCATTTGGATTTTTTGTTTTTTTTTTTTGGCTGTTGTTGTTTTATGTTGTCTTGCAGCAAATGGCTTCGCTCAAATATTTAACTTAAGTAAGCGTTTGTAATTAATTTCACGCTTAACACTGACACTCTTGCCACACTTTTCAACACTTTTTCGCCCATTCCCCACACCCAACTCCTTCCCAACACTCACCACTTTTATGGCATAATAAACACGCATTTTATAATAAAGTCGCCCAGACAAAAAGAAAAAAGTAGCAGAATGAAATTGACTGCATAATTTATGCCAGAGTGTGAGAGAGTTTTGTGGCAACATTTTTCGCTTCCACAATTTTTTTTTTGTTTGTTTTTTTTTTTTGGGGGGGTAATTGATGTTGCAATTAACTTGCCCTACTCAAGATTTATAATGTGCCCAAAGAAAAACGAGAGAAAGTGCGGCTTATGTCATGTATATGGCCAAGAGAAACCATAAGGAAATGTCGAAGGGAACTCGATTACCACTTGGCATGAACATATATACATACATACATATATTGCGTATACGACCGGTAAGCACCTGTAAAAATATTCAAGGGAAAATTGTTTCAACGCCATAAACTGTTCTCCAGTTTAAATATATCTCTAAGCGTCTTAACGATGGCCAAAAGGTATCCAAAAAGGGAACAGGACCAGACAGGCAGACAGGCAGTCATTCGTTCAAGTATCCTTACAGACACACACACACACAAACACACAGAACCTCAGCCGAAATGGGCAGGGCAAATGGAAAATTTCGAGTGATATATAAACACACTTGAACTTTAAACTTGGGCTAAACGAAAGAAAAAATAACAAGCACAACTAAGAAGAAGAAAATATAAACACAAACCTAAATGAAAAGCAAAAAAAATTAACTATACCGTTAACAGGAACATAAATACATTAAATTGCTTATTTTTGTAAATCTTAAAAATTAAGAAATATAATACAAATAAATGTGAACAATCGTCTAAGAATTGGGGATAATATTTTTAATAGAAAGAAATTGAAATTAATATACTATTAAGTTGAATAATATAAGTTTCTGGAAAGATATACTAAGATTAATAATAAATATTTATATTAAGTTTGTAAGTCTTATAGTATTAAGTAATTATAAACATATTTAAAATTATAATATTTACATATTAAAATTATACATTTAAATATATAGATATAAATATATTTAAAAATAGAAACAAAGAAAATATATTTAAAATATTCTCTTCTATTTAAATTTTCTTTTGAAAAGCTCTCAAAATAGAAATTAAAACATTTCATAAGGCACATTGATCTTTTTTTTTGTATGATCAACAATATTTTGAAATTTTTCAATTATTGTTTTTCTACTCTTAATCATGAATTAATGAAACAATTTTAATTTTTCATTCAAATGATCGAATTTTGGGAATACAATTTAGGTATTATTGCCTCCATTTCTTGACAAACTTTGAAACAGTTTGTGAGCAATTGGGAAACGGCATAGAAAACCTAAGATTTTAGAAAAACTAACAAAAATGTAATGAACTTTTTATTAACAAAACATTATTCCTTAAACATCAGAATAATAATGAATGATGTATTATACATCAGAATTATGATGTTAGGTAAGAATGGTTTCAGTATGAGAAAACCTTTGAAAATTTAATAATAATTAAGTCATCATTAGTTGTAGATAAATTAACAAATATAAATATTTTGGTCTATATATCTATATTTCTTTTTTTTCAGTATAAAATTACCATAAGCATAAACAGGTCTAGTCATATAATTGCTATTACTTATCACTAATACTAAACTAGATTAAACAAAACCCTATTTGTACTTGCATTTGTTGTAGCATTTCATATAATAGCTAACTAACTTTATCATTGTCATAATCAAGAAAATGTGTTTAATTACAAAAACGAGCATTCATTTTGGCAATTAAATATATTTATTTACTACATAATTTTGATGTTCCTTTTGGCCAATTACTTGGACACTTGAGGCGTCATATTTCACGGTCTCTCCCACTGCCTGTTTGTTCATATTTCATATAATTGTGTGTGTGTGTGTGTGTAAAAAGATACAAATTCATAAACAAAATGGAAAATGCAGATACAAATTCAATGAATATGTTAACAACTTTTGCCTAAGAGGCAGCAACTGTAGGCAAAATCTGTAAACTGAAATGCATGGCCTGCAGTGGCAAATCTTTTGTATATATCTATATATACATATATTTATATATATGTATATACACAGCAGTTATTTGCATAGAGTTTACTATATTTCATTATGAGATAAAACAACCTGCACTAAACACAAAACAACAAACAAATAACACTGCCATGGCAACAACAGCAATAACAACAACAACAACAACAACAGCAACTTATTAGTTTAGACAAAAATAAATTGCATAAATATTTTAGGCCAGGATATGGTCAGTATGTATATGCATGAGTTTGACTATTTGTGTGTGTGTGTTTGGGAATTTATTTGAATGTGTCTGTGTGTGTGTGTGTGTGTGTTGGTAAATTTTGGGTCAAGAACTGACTGAGTGACTGCATAAGATACATTTTACATTTTACATTTTACAGATTTTAATTTGTCTTGCCGTTAAGCAAAGTGTTTGAGAGGGAAGAGTTGGCATGATAAGGCTGCCTGGCCGCACATCTTGCTAATTGTTTCATTTTGCCTTCAAGCCATGCAAAACATTCTCAAATTGTATATTTTACATATATGTATAACCATCTACCTAACAACCTACCTACATAGATATATATATATATATATATACATACGTTTAGGCAGACGATAGACAGATACATTTTGCATTCTAACAAAATTCAATTTGCTGTTCCTAACACTTGAAGCTTGGCAAGGGCAGCTCTCTCTCTCTCTCTCTATCTATCAGTATCTCTATCTCTCTTTATGCTAATTGCCTTGGCCAGCAATTAATTAAACATGGCATTTACACACACAAAACAAAGAAGGCCAAAAAAAAAAAACAACGACAACGACAACAGGAAACAGTTAATAAACTCAAAAAAAACCAAGTTAAAAGGAGCAAAAATAAATTTGAAAAAAAAGAGTAAAATTGTGGTAAAACATTTTTGTTGTTTTTTTTTTGTAAACTTTATGAGTTTGCCTACTCATGCAAAAGATTTGGCCAGAACTGAGATTACTTTTGCCAAAGTTATTGCTTGTCGAATAAATGCAATGGCATTTTTTTTTCCTTCTCCTCCTTCTATGTCTATGTATATGTTTCTGTCTCTGTCTCTGTCTATCAATATATAGCTTTCTCAATCGCACATCTGCCGCGATTTATGTATGTATATAATACTGATCAATATGCGCTGTAAACATGCGATGCGTGTGAAATATGCGAAAATCATGCGAGATGAGATTGCCAAGCGGATGATGATAAAGGAGTAGCAGGAGGACGAGGAGGAAAAAAAATGGAATGGAAAACCAATTGATATGCGGCAACAACAAACAGCTGCCATACATATATACTTATAAACACAACGAAATAAAACAAAACAAGGGAAAATTATGTAACACAGTGACAAGAACTTTAAGAAAATTTATAAAGGGGCTTGTCCTAATTTTAAAACTAAAGTTTAAGTTCATTGGAATGAAAATGGTTCAGTTAAAAATTCCAAAAATTAAAACTACATTGTCCGGAAATTGTTACTCATAACTATTTTTATTATTACTAAAAATTATTTGTAATATCTAAATATGAGAATACAGAAATTGTATTGGTTTAATTTAAAGTAATTTTTTTTTAATAATGTAGACTATTTAAAGATGATTAGATAGGAATTGTATTAATTCTACTTTATCTAGAATAATATTTATATATCCCTTACTGATGATCTAAGGTGCCAGTACCACAATGCCATAATTTTAAACTCAATCAAACAATAGCACCAATCTGATTGATGTTTAGTTGAATACGTAACGATCGCTAATAACATTACAGTTGCACGTTAGCTAACATTAGCTTTAAGAACTTAACAGAATTCAGCAATAAGAACACACTTAACAGAATGTTGGCACTTAACATAGCAATAAGAACAAAAACCATCATGATAAATAAAATTTAAAAAAGATCTAGGATTTATATCCTATAACACTACATAGTATTCCTATACATATATATATGCAAAAAGGCTCACATAAAAACCAGACAATTTACCTCCTACAAGATTTCCTAAGCTCTAAAAGCTTATACTCTTAATGCGATTGTTATTTGCTTACTTAAAACTCTTCTTCATTTTTTTTAACAATTACTTAAATATTAGAAATAAGTTTTCTTTTATATCTTTCAAACCAGAATTATTAAGAAATTTTTTTTACTAATTATAATTTTGATAACTTAACTTCCGGAATTTATGGGGTTTTATCTTAATTAATGCAATTTCAATGGGTTTTCCTTGTCTGCGGTTTCTATGGCTGCAATTTATTAATGTTTCTGGAAAACTTTTTATTTCAGTTTTAAAAATTTGTTGTAAGGTTCAGTGGTGCTGCTGCTGCTACTGCTGCCATTGGTGTGATTCATAAGTTACCTTATTTCAGTGGCTTTTCATGATACATATATATTTTTTTTTTTTTTTTACTTTTTTGTTTGGTATTTTGTTTAAATAAATCAACTGGCACCTAACCGCAACACCGACACTGGTAGACAAGAGTCAGTCAGTCATTTGCTGCTGCTGCTGCCACTGCCACTGCCACTGAAGTTTGCCACTGCTGCTGTGGTTTTCACACTTTTTGGCTCTTGCCACACACACACACACACACACACACAGTAAGAGTTTTTTTTTGGCAAACACCGCGTCACAGTTATCTCTGGTGTTATTTCAATTTGTTTGTTTGCTTTTCTTTTTTTTCTCCTTCTCTTCTCCTTCTTTTTTGGCTCTTAGCCCACCCAAAAATGGAGCTCAGTTGAATGACCTCCATCATTGAATGGTGAAAAAAAAAAAAATAAAATTTTGTCAGTGTCAATTATTGAATTGCTTTGCCCTAAGCCTTTTCTCAATGAAATTGAATTGGTTTTGCTGCCTTTGAGACATAATCTTGATACTTGGCTAATCGGCACACAGTAAGCCAATAAATTACCGTTAAGGATAATAGTGGGAGGGGGGCTTAAAAAATAAGGAATATCTCATGACCATAAATAAGCCTAAATGTCAGTGAAATAACAAACAAGCTCAGCTAAATGAAAGTCTATGCCAAATATTATTATAACAAAGGACAGAGATAGATGACAGTAAATACAACAAAAGTGAGAAAGAAAGAGAGAGGCAGAGAGAGAGTGAGAGATAAGAGGATAAGTTGCGGTAAAATATGGGCGTAGCTATGCTTTAACCTTTTTAAAGATAAATATGTTTGCCATTTTCAAAACTGTCACAAACATAAAACTTGACATTTAAAGCGAAAAAATGTAAAAGGTAAATTTTTGATACCCTGTAAATGTATGTTGAGTGGGTATATTAGACACATTGTAATGTATTGAAAGTTAATACATATATTAATCATAGTTTTTTATAGATTTTTAACGCACTTTCTTGATTTTTATCTAGCATATAATTTTACATACTACAGGGTATTAGATTACCCTCACTTTACAAAAAAATTTACCATTTTTCATTTAATTTATATTTAATTTAATACTTTATTTTTCAGTTCTTTGTATGCCACTCCAACCACCCAATAGAGACTGCCAATTCCATGCACCCACCTGGGCATCAATCCAATTGCGAAAGGCAGCCACATTTGTATAGACACCAGGATATTGACGATTGGCACAGCCCAGACCCCAGCTAACAATGCCATATAGTTTAGCCTGCTGTTGTCCTGGCTGATAACCGACCAAGGGTCCACCTGAATCCCCCTGGCAACTGTCATGACCCTCACGGCCAGCACAAATCATATAACGTGTGATGGGCAAAACTTGCCTATAGGCCAAACGGCACTGTTCCATATCCACATGGTCGACATCCACATAGCGTAGCACAGGTGATATACCCTCCAAACCCTCCTCATCCTGATAACCCCAACCACTGACCATGAGACGTGTATCAACGGTCAATTCATCCACCAGCTGTGGAAACTGCTGTGTCGCCATTGGCACTGCCTGAAGCTCTTCAGTGTAATTGAGCCTGGCATTGAGTATCAAAAGAGCCAGATCATTGTCATGGGTTTGACGATTGTAACCACCATGCTGTATGATTCTCTGTATGCTCAACAATTGACCACCATGGGCATGCTTTAAGGTGCCCAATCGGACACTATAATCAAGTTCCGACCAGGGTTCCTCAAAGCAATGGGCAGCTGTCAACACAAAATGATCACCAATTATGGCACCACCACAGATATGTTGTCCATTTAATTGCACCGAAACTTGATAGGAGAAATCTTTTATAGATTGGACCACTTCACCACCCACAATACGTCCATCATAGGGTAAACCGAATGCGACAGAAGACCAAGCAAGACAGAGATAGCAACTAATTAAAATAAGTAAACCCATTTTGGTAAAATTTTGAACTATGAATGACTGGCAATAGTTCCCTTCGATTCGTCTTTATATAACTCGATTCAAGGTTAAACAAAAAATGAGGTAATGAAATCTTTTGTTTTTTTTTTTTTTGTTTCTGTTTTTCTTTATTTGAGTTCATCTTATCAGTCAACTATTTGCTATCTTTATCAGTTGTGTGAATATATATTAATGTACTTTTATTTTTTTCTTGTTATCTGACTTTGACCTAAAAACCTTGATAAATTGGTTAACAAAAAAAATATATGAGTGTAAGCAAAATGGGGAAGTAATTGTCGGAAATACGAGAGGAAATAAGTTAGCTCAAAACAAGGTATATAAATAATATATAAAAATAGATATAATAATATAAATATAATGATAAAAAAATATATATATACTGGGAACTCTATAAAGTTAGAAACAGAAAGTAAACGAATCTGGAAAAAATAAATATATCATAATATATGAATAGTGCCATATATTGTTGAAATGGTAAACTAAAAACTGAACCAAAATGAAACCTAAACTAAAATATAATAGTCCGATAACAATCTAAAATATCAAAGAGACCAACTTCAGCCGTGCCAGGAAAAAAAAGCATACAATTTCAAGAACAAACTAATTTTGCCTAAGGTACCTCTAATCTTTCCTATTTTTCTATACCTTATAGTTGTCCGATCATGCAAATTTTAAACTTACTGCATATATTCGATCAAAGAACAGAACTATATGAGTTTCATTCAAGTAGCTCTAAATTTTGGTCTAAAACAAACAATGAAGCAGACAAATGGACATGGTCATATGGACTCGGATATTGGTGTTGATCAAGAATAAATAAGGTATATATTATGGCGTCGGAAACATTTATTTCTATGCGTTACGCATATTTGATGAGGGTAAAAAACTAATATTTATATATCATTTAATTAGTCTATTTTCTATTTAAATTTTCAATATGTACAATATGTATAATTTAAGTTACTTTGCATCCAAAAAAAATGTAAATAAATATATCAAATTTACTTAAGCTCCTATTAATGGCACAAATATATATATATTTATTTATTTTTAATAATATAAAATTTTAAAAATGCCTTTCGATCACAGTTAAAGATTGTAAAAATATTCCAAAATTTAAAATAATAAAATGAGTATGTATATAAAACAAACAAAAGTAAATAGACTAGTAATATATAGATATATAGTCAATATTAAATTGAAAGCTTTGCAATAAAGTTAAGCCACTTCAATAAGTCCCTTAAAAAGAAACTAATTAGAAAACTAATTAGCAAATATATATGTTTTTAAAAATGTATGAATTTCTATAGAATTCTTCTCCTCTACTTCATGTAAATAATTTAATGAGCAATGAGTTTCCAAAGTGCTTAAAATAACCTCCTAAAATAAGTCTAAATATAGCTTTTAATTGTATTAAATTTAGGTCCAAAAACAAGGCAATATTTGAAATATATTGAAATATATCAAAGTATGCTTTTCAGACTAAAGTAAATTATTTACTAAATTATTGTTCAAAGTGGATATAATTTGTTAACCTACATACACACATACACACACATACACATACACACATACAAACATACATAAAGTAATTTGACACCCTTAAATCGCCTTAACTCATCTCAAATATCATCCAAAAATTCCCATTTCCTGGACACTTTTTTTAATAATGTCCAGTCGTTTAGTGAGTGGTTTAGTCAATGGATTACTTTGCGGTATTAGTTCATACGGTTGCTATAGGATTGATCCTTTGAGACAACCCTTCGGTTTTGCATCCTGTATAATTTCCGGCTCGAAGGGTATATATGGTTTATTGAATGTCATTTACAAAGTTCCCGAACGCAAATATGTTAACAAGGGACAATCGAAGAGTATATTACAAGTGGGTCATATATCACTAATCAATCTGGGCCTATATAAGCGATCCGGTATCACTGATAGTACAATCATATATAGTCTATGTTTAGCTCCATTGATCTACTGTATGGCTATTGGGCCGGAAAAGAATATCTGGCTGGATCTGATAACAGTATTAAATATTATCTCATTGCTACATCTAACCAGAGGTAATGGCAGTTGGAGTTTTGTTGTAATGGCATATTTGGCATTATTGTCAACTTTTGGTACAGACTATATGAATCAATTTGGCTATAGAAATATTCAAGAGCCGATCAAATGTTTATCCATGACCGCCATCACCTTGATGGGTATTAAAGCCCTGAAATAAGGAAAATATATATAATACATTTAATATGGGAATATAACTATGATAATGACTCAGTAATAGTAATACATATATATTTTTAATTGTGAAAAAAATAAAAATGGCGTTTTACAACACTATTTAAAAAGAATTACTAAGCAAATAACTTGTGATAATAAGGAATCGGGAAGAGAACAAAAAGATAGTGCCTAATTATAAAGAGTTAAAGGTAAAGATCTAAGGAACTCAGAGAAGTTCTTCTAATTAGACAGATAGAGAAACAAAATTTTCTTTAAAGGGACACTTACAACACTATTAAAAAAACCATAACCAATATTAATAAAGTTCAAATTAAATGTAAATATCAAAGAAGCTAACTTCGGCCGTGCCGAAGTTTGTATACCCTTGCAGATTAATTGATTACTTTCTCCGTCATATCGGATTCAAGATATTTTAAAAATTGGAAATATAAAATTTAAAAAAAATTTGAACCAAAAAAAGAATCAGTAAGAAAAAATTCGAGTTTGCCAAAGGCCGGCGGAATTGAACCCTCGATCATGTCACTTCTAGAATCGATCTCTACCTATTGCGCTACCAAACTTTAAATTCACGGTCGCGCTATTTCGGTATACATTGCAAGCGTCCAGCTTCTCGCTCTCTAAATTTTCTGACGAATTCTAGAAAACAACACAATACAAATAGTTTTCTGTCTCTTTCTGTTTCGCACTCAGCTTGTAGTTTTTTCAAGCACGTGTTCGCATATATGTATGTATGTATGTATGTTTGTATGTTTCCATGTATGTTGTTTGTGTACGAATATATAAAAGCAAATACATATAAACGTATTTAATTGGCTGCATATGCAAACATACTGATGCTGATGGGGGTTGATTCATTGATTTTATTGATTTATGTCGGTGTTTATTATCCGATCTGATTCAAACTTACTGAAATGATGTAAAAGTATAATTCTCATCTGATCACCAAATTTGGTTGAGATAACTTAAAAAACAAAAAAGTTTTTCTCACAAAAACATACTTTTTCTGATGGGGGTTGATTATTGATTTTATTGATTTATGTCGGTGTTTATTATCCGATCTGAATCAAATTTGCTGGTAAGGTGTAGAAGTAGAATTGTCATCTATGTGCCAAATTTGGTTGAGATATCTTAAAAAACAAAAAGTTTTTCTCACAAGAACTGTTTTGAACAACTCACATTTTGACCGAGGTACCTCTGATCTTTCCTATTTTTCTATAACTTATAGTTGTCCGATCCGACCAATCTTTGAACTTAATTTGCTTGCAACATCAACGGACAGAATGATATAACTTTTATTCACGTAGCTCAAAATTTAAGATCGATTAAGTATGTAGAAACAGACAGACGGACAGACGGACAGACGGACATGGTCATATCGACTCGGCTTTCGATGCTGATCAAGAATATATATACTTTATGGGGTCGGAAACGATTATTTCTATGCGTTACAAACATCTGACCAATTTTATTATACCCTCTGCAAGGGTATAAAAACAACAATAAAAGACAATTAAAATTAAAAACTTTAAGATCAATTTTAAGTAAAACGAATTTTCAAAATTTAAAGAAGCAAATCGTATAGATTTTATTTTATTGCTCTGCATCGAAGTACAGTCACCGCCAATTGTGTAAATACTAAAATACAACAAATTAAACCAGACACCGTAAGAGGGCAACCTCAGCATGCCACATTTTCAGTACCCCCTGAACTAGTAACCTCCACCTGACCGACCTATCCTGCCCCCGCTCTGTCTGTCTTCGTCTCTGTGTGTGTGTGTGTTGCCACATGGTCTGCAATGCATTCGTTGCTCTTACTAAACACGTCTCGATGTGTTTTCGAGTTTTGTAACTCATTTGCAACTAAACTGAGTTCATTAAAGTTAATTTGAACGTGCAACATTGGCATGCCACCGAATGGGTATAGAAAGCAATGGCAACAAGGTGAAGACAACCCAAAAAGAGGTCGCTAGATAAAAAGGGGAAAGAAAGATGGCCACACAATGGTACATGCTACACAACCTACTTGCCATTGCCTGCCACCTGCCACCTGCCACCTGCCCCCCTGCCACCCTACTATCTTTTTCTATTCGCTTCTGGCACGTGGCTTAGCGTCGATAAGTTTGACATTTGCACAACGTAAAATGACAACTGCAAACCCAAGCCAAAATGCAAAATGAAGAAGGGCCAACAACAACAACAACAACTACCATAATGGTGAAATGCAGAAGGAGAGAGAAGAGAGCTAGAGGGGGAAAAAAATGGAAAGTTGGCAACGCCTGTAATTCTGCACTGCGTTCACATTTGCATTTGTCCTGACAAACACGCATAGCATAGGTAAAGTGTGTGGGGGGAGGCAAAGAAAAAGCTTTCAAATTAGTGACAGCTCCTGAAGGTTCCTTTTCTCCTCCCCCCTCTCCACACTATTTTCTTTGTTGTGGTGAAACAAAAAAAAAGAAAAAAATGCATGTAATTAGCATTCAAATGCAGGAAAAATGTTTTATATTAAAAATCTAATTAAATTCAAGTAGAAAAATAATTTCATATAATAAAAATAAAATGATACAAACAGATGGAATATTAAGTTTAGATCAGATACAAAATACTGGTTATTGTTTTACAGTTACTTGATTTATATAGTACTCATGGAGTCAAGCTCCTTATCAACATGCCAGCCAGCACCAACTCGACGAGGAGGAGACTATTCAGGCGAAACACCAACGTGGAGGTGTACCAATCTTGGCTTCAGAGGAATCTGGATCCAAACATTGAGATTTCCTCCAAAGAAGATCTGGAAGAAGCAGTTGAACGGCTCAACATTAAAATCCACAACGCCGTAACACAGGCTACACCACCTCTGAGGTCCAAAAGAAGTATGCCTCGACGAGATGATTTCCTCTGGTCCCCGGAAGTGAGGGCTTTGGTAGCGAAAAAGAGGCGACTTCGTCGAGTCTGGCAGAACTCACGCAATCCAAGAGAGAAAACCGAGCTGAACAGAGCAGCCAAAGCTCTCAAGGAACTGCTTTACTCTCTCCGAAAGCAGTCTCTGGAATACTTCCTCGAGAAAGTTGAACCTGGTGACCAGCAACACAACCTGTGGAGGCTGACCAATGGAATAAAAAGGCCCACCAAAAGAAAAGAGCCTGTTAAAAGGGCAGATGGCTCCTGGTGCAGATCAGACAGCGACAGGGCAAATGCCTTCGCCACCCATTTGTCTGATGCCTTTACCTGTGAGAGTCAATTATTGCCTGGTGATATTTTTGTTGACATGACTGTATTTAAGCTCAGAATTAAGCTCAGAACTAAGCTCACAATTTAGAATAGAGTTAAACTCAGCTTTAAGCTCAAAATGAGTGGAACCTGGAAGGTGCGGAAGCCAAGCTTCAAGATAAGCTCCCCTCCCACGCAATTGAGTGCATTGCTTCTGAGTGACTTTTCAGTGCATTAAAGACCAAGTGACAATTCAGTCGTGTGTTTAACACGTATTATTAAAAAAATAAAAAAATAACCACATGCAAACGATATGTTCTCAGACCACGAGGTCTGCATCCTAATCTAAATTTTATGAACATTAAATATCACAATCGGGTCATTATATTCAGTGAATAGCTAAATGGAATGCAGCAGACTCTTGATGGCTAAATTATTTTTAGCAAATTGTGAATTTTTTCAAACTAGCCCATTGAGGTTAAGCACTCGGAAAAAGTTTTTATATAAAATTTTTTTTTTTTTTTATTTTTTTTTTTTTTAGTTAAACGACTAGGAAAATCGAGCCCAAAAGGATGGCTAAATAAATTCGAGAAAACTGTCCCCTTCGAGTGGTGCCACAGCGATGACGTCATCAACACACGTGTGTCGAGACATAGCTGTTTGCATGTTATTAAAAATTATCTATTATAAAAAAATTTATAATAAAGTCCTTGGAAAATCATATCAACTCCTAGTTCCTTGGAGTTTGATAACAAAGGATTCGGAAACCGCTGGATGTAGCAGCCGATTTCCTATATTGAGAGGTTATGCACTCTCCACTTATCAAATACCACCCACTTTCTCGATCTGGAAGATATTGTGATGTGGAAATACTTTCTATCCGACTCATCAAGAAGTAATCGCGGATGTATATAAAAGAATTAAGAGAGAGTCCCTCCTCGTCGATTCACAATTCCACAACCAACGACTACCCAGGATTTAATAGAGTCCAATTAACTCGACGTTGAAGATCACGTTGTGATCTTGTCTTTTCCAAAGTTTAATTTTTGGAATCCCTTAATTTTAGTTTGTATACTATATAGAATTTTCTTTTGTTTTTTTTTTTCTTTCCTTTTTAAATTTGTTAAGAACATTAATTCTTATAAATTTTTTTCCCTAATTATAGTTATGCGTGCAGTTTATCACCTTTAAAATTTACATAAAATCATTTATACAGAGAATCCAAAAGTTCATCAAACGTCATCAGGCCTGCTGACATCGTGGGACTTTGGTCGTAAGTACGGCATAGCCGCATCATCATTTTAAACAAAAATTTATTTGCTTGAAATTAAAAAGAAAAAGGTAACAATGTACCCTCATCTGGTGATAACTGTTCTCTAACTGCATTAATCCATATAAATAGAAATCAAAATTTTAATTATGCTAAATGAAAGTTCTGTTGAAAGTAAAATCTAATATCATTACCTAGTTCTTTTGAAATTGTGACAGACTAGGTCGATCCCAATATTTAGTATTTTCCACATAAAGTTCCCTTCTGGAATAGTCTCATACATAGTTAAAAATGTATTAGAAATGTCATTATAACTCCTTTTTATTTTCGAGAATGGTTATATGAATTATTAATTATCATATAAAATATAATATGTTTGACATTGAATTTCTTTATCATGAAGATAACTTATTGAAACTTTGTATAAATAAATTAAGTTTTGCAATGGAGTAATATCGGTCATTATTCCTTAAGGAGGATGCAAGTGTGATTAGAATGACGTGAATTTCGTTTGGGATTTTCCAGAGTTTTTAAGCGCTGCAAGGAAAATCATGGTAGGGTGGGTAGAGAGCGCGACTACTTTAATATCGTTGTAGTCAAAACAATCAATGGCACTGTTCTTCCTTTTCTTCTAATTCTATCCTTTCTTGGCATTTAATTTTAGGGACTTTCTTTTTTTTTATTTGTATATATACTGTGTAAGTGGGTTGGGCATAACTTGTCAACGAACCCCCCCAGCCGATTGTTTTGCTAGCCGCAATAAGAGTCCCGCAGATCAGTTATGTCAACGCCGATATCTTACACACGTAGCGTATCTCCCCTTTGTTGTAATTTTTGTTAAAACATTTGCAGGGTGGGCATGGTACGGTACGACTGCATCCAGTTGTATGTTACATAAATTAAAAAATGGCGCCCAACGTGGGGCAGAGCCAAGGCAGAGGCCGAGCAGAGCTGACATGTTGCTAGACTAGACGAAGATAGCTCGAAGTCAGATTTCTCGAAGTCAGATAGGCACGGAGCCGATGCTCAAATCAGATAACGAAATCAGGTTAGGCACCTTCGGTTTTCCTATTTGGTTAAGCTCCATCTCTTTGGAAGTCCTTTTTTCTATATCTCCTTTAACTTTATTATTTTTCTTCTATCCTTTAAATTTATTGATTCCAATGCTGCGATCATTCGGAATAACCATATGTTGCTGTTAGCGATGTAGTGGTCCATGGCGCAAGTAATTTCAATAATAATCTTTGATCTTTTCCTTATCTCTTTATTCAAATTTTAGCTAATTGTTATGATTTGAAAATTTAGTAAAAGCGTCGTTTGTCCCAGTTTGGAATTATGACTTTTGACTCAAGATCGAAATATCATCCACTTGGACAGCGTCAAGAGCATTTGAAACCCTAATGTAAATTGGTTTTATTCAAATCTAATTCTTCTGTTTTGTTAACTTTTGAAAAACTGTCTATGAACTACGATATGATAGTCTGATTGGATTTTGCCATGAGATAGTTGTATCACACGGTTACCGCAGATATCTTATTGTATAGGTTCATTAGAATTGTGCATCAAATGAATAACAAATCCCTTATTGACAACACTACCTTAATTGTCTGCCAACTGAGAATGGCATAGCATTTAACAATAGGAAAGGAATTTCGAGATTGGCTGGTACGCAACCCTCAACTCGACCTCCTACATGTTTCAAGTTATGACTCGTTGGATTCTTATAATTAAGGAAGTAATTGCCTCAAATTTTCCTGAGACCAAGCAAGTCAATGCGGCTAAGCGGTAATACTTTTTGCCTGGTACTCCCTAAAAAGAACAGAAAAAAAAAAAAAAAAAACGTCATCTTATTTCATCACCTTGCTAATCCGAAAGGGAATGTATTTATATTATTGAAACTTATCTATTAGAATCAGAAAACGTTCGCTTGTTTATCCTTATTTAACAAATTTTTGTTATAAATTTTCAAAAAATTATTAAGAGAAAAAAAAAACCATAAGAACTCCAAAATGCCTGTGGAGCATAGTTTTGAAGAATCTCAGGATCCTTCACAAAATGCTTCGGCATCCGAAACGAAGTGTATTATTTGTGCGCAACTACTTCTGGATAACCAGGATGTAGCAACGACGAAATGTGGTCACTATTTCCATAGAAAGTGCATTTCAACTTATTTAGAAAAAACTCATGAATGTCCCGTATGCAAAACTTTGTGTCATGTGAGGGATTTGCAACCTCAAATAACCTCTCAGGCAGATGCAACTACAGGAACCATTCCAAAAATACATAATACACGAAGTAAATCTACTAGACAATCAGAAGTCAGTAATGAGGCAGCAGCTCATTCACCAAATATATCACCTATTTCGCTCGGTAATGGAAACGCTATTAGGCAAGAGGAGCAGGTAAAGTTTCCAAAACCAAAACGACCAGGACGGCCATTAAAACAACAGTTTCAGTCTGTTCGGTCCGAAACGACTAATTGGCGGGGACGAAATCACAGAGGTCCGGTTAGATCATATGTTTCTCAACCAACTGGATCAGAAATAGATTATGAGATTATTTTCCAACGTATGGAAGAGATAATGGATCGGCGCTTAAGCAATATGAATTTAACTAGTGCGGTGTCAGGACGACGTATTCCAAACACGCAGAGTAGGCCTTTAATATCACCTGAACAAGCACATAGTTCACCTCGGTCTTCAGCTTTTTCATACTCTGGCAATAATGGGGATAAAGCAACCCAAATCATTCAAAGTTGGGGTATTAAATTTGATGGAGAAATGAAAGGTCCTACCGTTCAAGAATTTTTGTATCGAGTGCATGCGTTAACCTTGGATAGTCTACATGGAGATTTTTCCTTGGTTTGTAAAAATCTGCATATTTTATTATCAGGCAAAGCTAGAGAGTGGTACTGGAGGTACAGAAAAGGTACACCCGTTGTGGAATGGGAGGAATTTTGTGACAGTTTCAAGAGTCAATACTATGACAATAAGGACGATGATCTTATACTTGAAGAGATACGGTCCCGTAAACAACAACCTGGTGAACCTTTTGATGTTTTCTATGATGATATTTCCTTGCTTGTGGGGAGACTGACTATACCATTAGAAGAAAATAGAATCGTGCAACTTCTACAAAGAAATCTTATACCAGAAGTTCGCGAGGCGTTACTATATGTTACGGTGAGTTCTGTTAATCGACTTCGGCAGCTAGTGCAACGACGAGAGAACCTATTGGGGGAGACGTTAGTAAAGCGACCCGTAAAATCACTAAATGCTTCAAAGAACTTTGTGAGATCAGTCTCAGAGATAGTTGAGGATGAGTCTCCGAATTTAGATAAAATAGACTCGGAGGTAAATGCAGTTAAATCAATTATTAGACCCGGAAAATCCATTATATGTTGGAACTGTGACAGGGAAGGACATTTTTGGGATATGTGTGATGAAGTCAGAAAAATTTTCTGTTATGGATGCGGAGCGAAAAATATTTATAAGCCGCAATGTCCATCGTGTTGTAAAGGGGCGGAAAACGATCGCCAGGGCCCATCTGTGAGGAACAACAGAGGGGTCCGCCATTAAAAACCATCCAATCCTCATTTACTAATTCGTACTCGTCATTAGAACAACGAGCACCACAAAACACTACCGAAACAATAAATACACAACTTACTAAACAACCAGACTTTCTTAATCAAACTCTCGAAGGAAATCTTCGATATCGACCTTATCCTGAACGCGTGGATAATTATATCAAAGCGCGTGAAAGAATTTTTGGCGCGACAATATCTCTCATTGAGCAAAAACCCAAACGATCAACAGTTCGTATGCGATCTTTTTGGGGTAGAATTAAAAACACTCGGAAATTACTTATAAATTCGGTAATCAACGAGGCTGCCGATGGACGCTTATATGCATCCGTTAGTTTTCTAACTTTCTCAGAAGTCGGATTGCTAGACACAGGTGCAAATATCAGTTGTCTCGGAGCAGACTTAGCGAAATGCGACTGGTTTAATAACAGTCAATTTTCTAAAGTAACTTCCCAAGTTAAAACGGCGGATGGCAATAATCATGTCGTTAGTGGATTTGTCAAGTTGGACGTTACTTATCGCAATCAGACAAAACAAATAACTTTTTATATTATCCCTTCAATTAAAAATCGAGTAATACTTGGAATTGATTTTTGGAAAGCTTTTCGATTAGCACCAGGATTGATATCTTCTTTAGAATCTGCAGAAAATTTCGATTCAGAATTGCGACCCTCTGCACATAAACAATTTCCATTAAGTATCTCACAGCAAAAACAATTGGATACAGTTATTAAATTGTTCCCAAATTTTGATGAACAAGGGCTAGGTAGAACTTCGGTGTTACGACATCATATTGATGTAGGTGACTCGGCTCCTATCAAGCAGCGATTTTATCCAGTATCTCCAGCTGTGGAGAAACTGTTGTATCAAGAAGTTGACAGAATGTTAGAACAAGGTGTGATTGAAAAATGTAACAGCCCGTGGAGTTCACCCATGCGTCTGGTGGTAAAACCAGGTAAAGTGCGTCTTTGCTTAGATGCACGCAAAATCAATGAAGCAACTAGAAAAGATGCCTATCCACTTCCAAATATAGATGGCATATTTGCTAGACTACCTAAGGCTAATATAATAACGAAAATCGATCTCAAGGATGCATTTTGGCAAATTGCACTGACCGAGGAGTCAAAGGCGATTACGGCTTTTACCATCCCGGGACGGCCTTTGTATCAATTCGTGGTAATGCCTTTTGGATTATGTAATGCTCCTCAGACAATGTGTCGTTTGATGGATGAATTGATCCCGCCAGAGCTTAAGTATTGTACCTTTGGTTATTTAGATGATTTGTGCGTGGTTTCCGAAGATTTTGATGAACATTTGTCAGTTTTGATCAGATTGTCTCAACAATTTCGTAAAGCAAACCTTACACTGAATGTTACCAAAAGCAAGTTCTGTGTTACCGAAGTTGCATATTTAGGATACGTTATAGGTAACGGAGGCATCTCAACAGATCCAAAAAAAATTGAAGCTATTCAAGCATGGCCTGTGCCAAAGACTCTTAAACAAGCAAGAGGTTTTATGGGCATAGTAGGATGGTATAGGAGATTCATAAGTAATTTTTCAGACATAACTTTTCCTATTACTGAATTACTTTCGGCAAAGAAAAAATTTGTTTGGAATGACAAAGCTCAGGAGGCTTTTACAAAATTAAAAGAGGTACTTACTTCTGCTCCTGTGCTTCAAAATCCTGATTTTGCGAAAAAATTTTATATACATTGCGACGCCAGTGACTTTGGTATTGGCGCCGTTCTCGTCCAAATGTCTGATGAAGGCATTGAAAAACCAGTGGCATTTATGTCGAAAAAACTTAATACGGCCCAACGCAATTATAGCGTTACAGAGAGAGAATGTTTGGCAGCCTTAGAAGCAATTGAAAAATTCCGATGTTATATTGAAATGCAAGAATTCGAAGTAATCACTGATCATTCAAGTTTGGTCTGGCTAATGAAGCAACCGAATCTAAAGGGGAGATTAGCTCGCTGGGCTATGAAATTACAGTGTTACAAATTTTCAATTAGTCATAGACGGGGTCAAGATAATATTGTGCCAGATGCATTGTCTCGTATGTTTTTAGAAGAAATTACCACTTTGGAAGAAATTACTCCGGACATCGACTTAGACTCGGGGGCCTTTCTCGAATCTGAATATGTTCATTTAAAGGAGAAAATACTCGCGAATAAAGACGATTATCCAGATATTAAAGTACTAGATAAATTTGTATATGTGCGCACCGAGCATGATGATGGAACGCAGATTGGTGGACAATTCTGTTGGAAACTTTGGATACCCTCAGGATTAAGAATAGACATCATAAAACGAGCTCATGACAGCGTAATAGCTGCTCATGGTGGAATGGCAAAAACTATCCATCTGATACGAAGGAAATTCTTTTGGCCAGGTATGGTGGCTCAAGTTCGTAACTACGTTAGAAATTGTGAAGTCTGCAAGAGTACCAAGGCACCCAATTATAGTCTAAAACCACCTATGGGAAAAGCAACCGTCACCATACGCCCATTTCAACGCTTGTATATCGATATTCTAGGACCATATCCACGTAGTAAAAATGGAAATATTGGATTACTTATAGTATTAGACCATTTCTCAAAATTTCATTGGTTGTGTCCTCTTAAGAAATTTACCTCATTAGCGATTAAAACATTTTTGCAAAACCACATATTCTTTATGTTTGGCGTGCCTGAATGTATAGTAAGTGATAACGGCTCTCAGTTTAAAGCAACAGACTTTAACGCTTGGTTGACATCCCTGGGTATAAGGCATATTTTTACCGCTTTATATTCTCCTCAATCAAATGCTTCTGAGCGCGTTAATCGGTCCATAATAGCGGCAATTAGAGCGTTCTTGAAAAAAGACCATAGAGAATGGGATGCTCATATTCCGGCAATCAGTGGTGCCCTTCGCAATGGACTGCATCAAAGTTTGAACTGTTCTCCTTATCACGCTTTATTTGGATTCGATATGGTTACCCATGGAGCACATTACAAATTACTGAATAAGATTAATTTGTTAGATGAGGCCATCAATGTACTTCCTCGTGACGACCAACTTCAACTATTACGAAAAGAGTTACGAAAAAATGTAGCACAAGCGGCAGAGCAAAATGCTAAACAATATAATTTACGAACTCGAAATATTATGTATAAAGTAGGCCAAGAAGTATATCGTAGAAATTTTAGCCAAAGCAATTTCGGCAAAAATATCAATGCGAAATTTAATCTGCAATGGCTCAAATCTAGAATAAAAGAGAAGCTTGGTAATTGTTACTATGTTTTAGAAGATTTACACGGTCGACCTCAGGGAACCTATCACGCAAAAGACATTAGACAATAATTGATCTAGTTATTTTTTTTTTCAGTCCAATTCCCTGTAAAAATAAAATTTATTTTTGAAATTTGACTGTGGGTGTGAGAGTCAATTATTGCCTGGTGATATTTTTGTTGACATGACTGTATTTAAGCTCAGAATTAAGCTCAGAACTAAGCTCACAATTTAGAATAGAGTTAAACTCAGCTTTAAGCTCAAAATGAGTGGAACCTGGAAGGTGCGGAAGCCAAGCTTCAAGATAAGCTCCCCTCCCACGCAATTGAGTGCATTGCTTCTGAGTGACTTTTCAGTGCATTAAAGACCAAGTGACAATTCAGTCGTGTGTTTAACACGTATTATTAAAAAATAAAAAAAAATAACCACATGCAAACGATATGTTCTCAGACCACGAGGTCTGCATCCTAATCTAAATTTTATGAACATTAAATATCACAATCGGGTCATTATATTCAGTGAATAGCTAAATGGAATGCAGCAGACTCTTGATGGCTAAATTATTTTTAGCAAATTGTGAATTTTTTTCAAACTAGCCCATTGAGGTTAAGCACTCGGAAAAGTTAAACGACTAGGAAAATCGAGCCCAAAAGGATGGCTAAATAAATTCGAGAAAACTGTCCCCTTCGAGTGGTGCCACAGCGATGACGTCATCAACACACGTGTGTCGAGACATAGCTGTTTGCATGTTATAAAAATTATCTATTATAAAAAAATTTATAATAAAGTCCTTGGAAAATCATATCAACTCCTAGTTCCTTGGAGTTTGATAACAAAGGATTCGGAAACCGCTGGATGTAGCAGCCGATTTCCTATATTGAGAGGTTATGCACTCTCCACTTATCAAATACCACCCACTTTCTCGATCTGGAAGATATTGTGATGTGGAAATACTTTCTATCCGACTCATCAAGAAGTAATCGCGGATGTATATAAAAGAATTAAGAGAGAGTCCCTCCTCGTCGATTCACAATTCCACAACCAACGACTACCCAGGATTTAATAGAGTCCAATTAACTCGACGTTGAAGATCACGTTGTGATCTTGTCTTTTCCAAAGTTTAATTTTTGGAATCCCTTAATTTTAGTTTGTATACTATATAGAATTTTCTTTTGTTTTTTTTTTTTCTTTCCTTTTTAAATTTGTTAAGAACATTAATTCTTATAAATTTTTTTCCCTAATTATAGTTATGCGTGCAGTTTATCACCTTTAAAATTTACATAAAATCATTTATACAGAGAATCCAAAAGTTCATCAAACGTCATCAGGCCTGCTGACATCGTGGGACTTTGGTCGTAAGTACGGCATAGCCGCATCATCATTTTAAACAAAAATTTATTTGCTTGAAATTAAAAAGAAAAAGGTAACAATGTACCCTCATCTGGTGATAACTGTTCTCTAACTGCATTAATCCATATAAATAGAAATCAAAATTTTAATTATGCTAAATGAAAGTTCTGTTGAAAGTAAAATCTAATATCATTACCTAGTTCTTTTGAAATTGTGACAGACTAGGTCGATCCCAATATTTAGTATTTTCCACATAAAGTTCCCTTCTGGAATAGTCTCATACATAGTTAAAAATGTATTAGAAATGTCATTATAACTCCTTTTTATTTTCGAGAATGGTTATATGAATTATTAATTATCATATAAAATATAATATGTTTGACATTGAATTTCTTTATCATGAAGATAACTTATTGAAACTTTGTATAAATAAATTAAGTTTTGCAATGGAGTAATATCGGTCATTATTCCTTAAGGAGGATGCAAGTGTGATTAGAATGACGTGAATTTCGTTTGGGATTTTCCAGAGTTTTTAAGCGCTGCAAGGAAAATCATGGTAGGGTGGGTAGAGAGCGCGACTACTTTAATATCGTTGTAGTCAAAACAATCAATGGCACTGTTCTTCCTTTTCTTCTAATTCTATCCTTTCTTGGCATTTAATTTTAGGGACTTTCTTTTTTTTTTATTTGTATATATACTGTGTAAGTGGGTTGGGCATAACTTGTCAACGAACCCCCCCAGCCGATTGTTTTGCTAGCCGCAATAAGAGTCCCGCAGATCAGTTATGTCAACGCCGATATCTTACACACGTAGCGTATCTCCCCTTTGTTGTAATTTTTGTTAAAACATTTGCAGGGTGGGCATGGTACGGTACGACTGCATCCAGTTGTATGTTACATACCCCATTCCGCAGATGCACCCAGGCAGAGGCCCAGCAAACAGAGGAGTTCCTGGACGTTCCATGCCAAATGGCCCTTCCCATCCAAGCCGTTGACATGGACGAGCTGCTGGAAGAAATCTCCAGACTAAAGATGTCCAAGTCCCCGGGATATGACGGAATCGACGTGCCATCGGTTAAAGGTATGCAATTTCTTCTCGCCATCGCAAACCAATGCTTCCAGTTAGGACACTTCCCCACCCAGTGGAAGTGCGCCGAAACCTGCAGCCAATCTCGCCTCTTATCGTCCGATAAGTCTGTTGGCCGTATTCTTCAAAGTAGTTGAAAGACTACTTTTGCGTAGATTGCGGCCAACAATGGACGAGGCCGGTTTGATCCCCGATCACCAGTTTGGCTTCAGGGAGTGTCATGGTACTCCAGAACAATGCCATCGGATTAGTAACAAAATTCTGGAAGCATTTGAGGAGAGGAGATATTGCACAGCAGCCTTCCTAGATGTAAAGCAGGCATTTGACAGAGTGTGGCACACAGGCCTGCTTTACAAGCTGAAATCGTTATTCCCGGCTATCGAATTCTCAAGTCCTATCTACTTGGAAGGAGTTTCTATGTGCGATGTGGAGACGCTAAATCAGGGATTGAATCTATAAGAGCGGGTGTGCCCCAAGGTAGCGTATTGGGCCCAATCCTATATACAATTTATACCGCTGATATGCCAGTCAGCTCAGACCACAGAGTGTTGGCTGCCACTTATGCGGACGATACGGCATTCCTTGTGACGGATGAGTCGCCAACGGTCGCCAGCAGTATACTGCAAGAGCAGCTTGACGAGACTGTTCGCTGGCTTGCCAGATGGAACATAATGGTGAGTCCTGAAAAGTCGACGCATATAACATTCACGCTGAGACGAGGGATCTGTCCCCCAATACATATGGACAACACAATTATACCAGAAGCTAACGGAGTAAAATACCTTGGCCTAACTCTGGATAAGAGGCTAACCTGGCGACCGCATATTATGGATAAAAGGAAAATACTGGATGATAGACTCAAGAAATACCTCTGGCTGGTGGGACGTAGATCTACCCTAAGGCTACGTTCAAAAATACTAATTTACAAAACTATCTTGAAGCCAGTATGGACCTATGGGATCCCACTTTGGGGCACTGCCTCCATGTCCAGCCGAAAAATTATCCAAATATTCCAGAACAAGGCATTAAGAGTAATGACTAATGCTAATCTCCTAACAACCAACTCCGAGATCCACCACACACTGGAAATTCCATGGGTAGCGGATGAAGTAAAAAGGCTGACGAGGGCCCATCTGGACCGGCTTGACAGGCATTTAAATCCACTAGCCATTAACCTGTTGGATAACAGTTCAACAACCAGACGCCTAAGGAGAATCCACACTCTTGACCTGCCGCATGGAATGGACGAATAGACTGCTTCTCCAACCCCCCTATTTTTATCACCACTGATTTTGTTGTAAAATGCAAAACTCTCCCAACTTTGTAATTATGAATTGTTATATGTACTATTTGTATCTATATGTATAACTTCCTAAATGTCCCGTCTATCATTAATGTCTGCTGATTGTCCACTTTTCGGACAGATTGCAGAAGGAGGGCTCTCCCCGTAATAAAAAAAAAAAAAAAAAAACTCATAAATATTGGGAATTGTTAAGTAATTTCAATGTTTTCTAATAATATAAGTATTGAGATATATCAGTTAGGACTAACCGATTTAGATTCAGATACATATATCAGTTGGAACTAAACGAATTATAAAATCGATATATAAAATTTGTTATCATAAGAGTATGTATTCAGCATTAATTTATGATTTTTATGACCTAGATCCCCCAGCCCAAATAATGACCAAATAAACCTAATAAACATTTTCGATCACTACATTATAAATATATATGTATATACAGGTATATACATGTAGGTACTACATATATTGTATATATATAAATTTTTAAAATTTTTCATATCTTTTGTGTACACTATTACTAAAAACATTTTCAAGATTAGATTGCCATAAATACTCGATAATCTAATAAAGTTTGGGTTATTAGACATATATCGAAATTGGTTTAATCGAAATATAAAAACTTCATTTAAAGTCCTTTTTAAGTAACAGTATTTCAATATATATATATATATTATATAATTCCGTTTATCGTTGCATCTGTTTATGGGATAATGTTTCAAATAGTCTGCTTTCCCTTTACGTAACGATTGCATTGCCTGCTATTAACTATTTATATACTGAAAATTGGTCAACTATTTCGAAGAATTTTTGGCCAAACCCAATTTCATGTTGCACACAACTGATGCTCTTAAAATACTCTCTCTCTCTCTCCTACCTCAACTCCCTGCCTGCCTCTCTCTCACTCCACCAACAAACCACCTCAATCCCTTTGCAAAAGGTTTTGGGAACTGGCCGGCAGCTAAGCCATTGGTAGTGACACCAAGTCAGGTCTTGGATAGCCCTTAGCTAAGCCAAAGTTATGGCAATGCATTCAGTCGACAACTTTCCACACACACACACACACATACATACTTATATACACATGCATACTCATACATAGATAGAAAATCAGTTGGAAAATTGAATTCGAATTGCAGCAACTCACTTCGAATTCTCATCGAACTGTCTGTCTGTCTATCTGTCTGCCTCTCTCTCTCTCTCTCTCTCTCTCTCTATCTATCTATCTATCTATCTCTCTATGTCTGTCTCTGTCTTTGTCTGTTTGTCTGACTGGACACGAAGTGACTTTGTGCTTTGCCATTGACTAAAACAAATGCGACTTCACAACATCTTTTACTGTCAACTGCAACTAGTCCATTTCTATTTCCATCTCTTACCCTCTCTCTCTCCCTCTCTCTCTCTCTCTCTGTATGTGTGTGTGCATGCGTGTGTATGTGTGTTTAAATAAAATAAATATTTATATTGAAATGCAACGCAATCGAGCGCAACAGAATTGAATTTCAGAGCTTTTGCTCTTGGCTTTTCTTCAAATTCAATTTTCAAACTTTGTTCGGCATTTAATTGCATTGCAAAGAAAATCTAAAAAGATAAAAATACAAAAAAAAACAAAAAAAAAACAATTCTAAAAACTAAAAACTAAATAAATAAAATCATTTAACAATCAATGATGATGATTTTCAGTTACCCTGTAAGCTTAAGCTGATAAAATTGCTTGAAAATTCTCTGAACTATATCAATAACTAATCAACTTGAATATTAATTCTAGGTTTACTTATTTTTTCCTTACTTTAAGGTTATCTGGAATTTCTTTTTATATACTGGCATTTTATTGCTATATCATGCTTAATATAAAGCAAATACAGATATCATACATAAATTATAAATTAGTTAATAGAATTTAAATTTGAATTTTTATCTTGTGATTCGTCAAAGAGATATAAAAAAATTATAGTATTTTTTCAGTATTCGAATATTGAAAAGTTTAAAAAATTAACTAATCGATGGACTCAACCTTATAATATCTTTTATTAAAATAAATATATAATTACAATAATAATAATAACAATATCATAAAATATTTCTTTACTTCGTTTCTAGTTCGACTACTATTAGAGTTTAAAGTTTAATTAACATATTTGATACAATTTAAAGTTTAATTAGAACACTTTAATAATAAAAGATGTTTAATAGATTGGCTTAAAAATATATTTATTGATATCATCTGGAACTGCTTAATGATATATATATCATCTATGTGCCCAACTCAGTCATCAACAGAGGCCTTTCTGTTCGGCACTGCTCCAGGATGGAAGGTCTTGTCAACAATCTGGCCCTCGATCTGCTGGACAACAGCATGTAGACCAAAAATCTCACTAGATGCCTCCCGCTGGACCTGCAGTTTAGACCAGAGATAAACTGATGAATCCTCTCTGAAGTCATGAAAAATGCTGGGGTGCAGTCGCCACAGATTTGAGAATTTAACCTTCTCTTTCAGAGATGCGAATATTAATTGTATATTTTATGATCTCTCATTCATGCAATTTGCCCTCTATTACAGATTACAAATAATTTCCCAACAGAAAAAGGAATCTATATATATCACATTTTTACTGCTAATAATGATTATTTTCTTATTTTTACTTATAAAAAAAACTTTAACATTTATATACATATATATTCGTATAATTATATTTTAAATCGAATAATGATTATTTGCTTATTTTAACTACAAAAATGGATCAATATTCATAAATATTTACATATACATTTATTCAATTATTATTCATACTTTTACATATTTTTAACATTATTTGGCCAATAAATATTATTTATTTTATCTAACTAAAAAAAAAACATTCACTAACATTCATTCAACAATTTTATTGATTCATTTACTATTTGAGATATATACCAATATTTTTTTTTTTCATGATTTTTTTTATAAACCAAGATTTACATGAATAAGAATGAGTTTTAATAATACCCTAAAAAAATTTAAATAAATTACTTTCCATCATCGATTTCAACGATTTTCATACAAATTTTTGGAACCTTAGATCGTTTTTTTGATAGTCCTTAATATGTTAAAAATTTTCCATATTTTGTTAGTCAGACCTTTATAAAAAGTTGCGGTTTTGAAACTTCTTAAAGGGTCCCAAACTACCCAAGGAGAACCCTAAGTCAAAACAGGATTCAAAGAACATAAGTTTAAGGAGTAAGTAAAAATTGCAGATGATTTTTATATTAGATATTTGGAAGTTTGTAGGTATTTCAAATTAACTGCCAACATATCCTCTCTTCACCTACCTGCTACAGGGTATACAAAAATCTGGCATAAAAAAAACGAAACAAACTTCAACAATTTCAATTGATTGCGAATGATTTGGTGTATAGGTAGAGAAAATCTACAAAAATGCAACAAATAGCTAAACTTCATGATGACCAATTCTCTGTCTCGATTTCTCTTTTTCTCGTCAATTGAATTGTCTCTGAGTTATTTGGCCAGAACTTTATTTAGTCGCGAAAATCGTAGAGGAAAAAAGAAAAAAAAAAGAAAAGAAGAGAAAACTTTTATTTTTTGCACAAAGAAAAAGCCAAGTCAAAGCGGAAATACGCATATTATGCATGCATGGTAAGACAAAGGCTAGAATAGTGATTAGGTAGGGGGAGGGGGAGGGATTGAAATTGAGGAAGGGGTTAGGGATTGAAAATGAAGGAAAATGAATTTGGTTAGGTTAGGGGAGTGGCTTGTGTGCCTTTTGTCTATGGTTTATGCATGGCTCTCTCTCTCTCTCTCTCTCTGCTCCGCATAGGAAAATTACATTACTCAACAAACAACGCAACAAATTATCATTTAGATAATACTTTTTAGTGCTTTTCAGCATTTCCATTCGCATTTCCCACTCTGTCCCTCACTTTCTGTTTATCTTTTTTTTCTATTTTTTTTGTTTCTGTCAGCTTGCCACTTATGTATGTAAATATGCATGTGTGTTTGTGTCTGTGTGTGTGTGTAGCACATTTTTCTATCTGCATATTTCTTAGGGTCTATACCAAAATTTTAAAATTGGGTATTTTGAGCTATGCCAATTAAAATCATTTACAATTTTAATCTTGCAATTGGATTAAGATCCTTTAAAATATTAAATTCTTTATAAAATAGTTTTAGCTTTTCTTTAGCTAGTATATTTTTATCTAGGGTATTTTATAAGTCCATCATTTCAAAGGATCTACCACTGAAATGGCTATAAAAATACGCGTATAAAGTAAAATTTAAGTGGCAGACTTCCCCTTTTACCTTCCCTTTACCTCTCTCGCTATCTCTCTCTCTCTCTCTCTCTCTCTGTTCATAGGTAAGATATGTAGGAGGCGGTAGGTGTATGCAGAAGAAGCAAAAAACAAAAAAAAAGCTAACATAATACGCATAATAACAAAAGCGGAAAGTGTGTGAAAGCTGTCTAGCTGAAGGCAACGAATTTCAAATGGGAGTTGCTCGCTTATCCTTCTTTTTCTTTTAAGGTTCCTTTTCTTTTTTTTGTTCTCGTATTTTTTGGGTTTTCTCTATTCTCCACGAAATGGCAATGCAAATGGCCTCATGTTTGGTTTATGTCTTTGTTTTTGCTTAGTTAAGCGGAAATTATATGAGCTCATACTATATATATGCAGAAATATCGTTAAAATATTTTTTAAAAACAGAATTTTATAACTAAGATTTAGTGGTTAAAATTGACATAAGGAAAAGGTAAAAATTTTGGTAACAAAATCTTGGATTACACTTAAACGATAAAAGTATGAAAAATGTTGAAATGAAGCGAAGAAATTAAAAAATTGGATATATTTAAACAGATTGTATTGCTAATGCGATATTTTTAAGAATATCAATATCAATCATCGATGACCTGATTCTTATGAAAGTTGTTCTAGAACATTTTCTTTATGTTTCATGGTCTGAATATTTTAAAATTGTCATTCAAGTCACTGCAAAATAGAAAAATTTCTTAATTAAAAACAATTAATGAAAATCAAGCTTTGCTCTTAATCTTAGTAGCTGTGCTTACTTTTATTCTTTTAATCAAATTTTGTTGACAGTATAAGTACCACGTGTCGTATACGTAATGTAAGTGACGTATACGACTAGTAATCCCTTGGCTTTAGGTTAACAACAACAAGATATACGAGGTTAAATGATAGAGGAAAGTCCGTTATAACTACATTCTTGTAACTATAACTAAGAATCGATGTTACTATTTTTAACCACTTTCTCGTCCAGTAAAATTACATTAATTATTAGAATGTTTATTACTTCACTGAATGGATAGAATTACCAATTACAAAAGTGAATACGAGAAGATATAGACATACGAGAGTTTTGGTATTCTTTTTGTATATATTGTCAAGTAAAACTATTTAAAATTTCTTATTTTGGTTTATTATCTATTGAGTAACAAAATATATAAAAACAATCCCTGAAGCTGTCGGATCCAACTTAGCCAAAAATGAAATAAAAACAAAACAATTATTAAACTAGATACTAAAATCTAGTCTTTGTCTTGGCCAATTTTGAAAATATCAGTTGTTAACAAAACGGCAAACGTTTAAAGAATATAAATTGATTTTTGGTTTTAAAAATTAATCATTCGTTTGCCTATTAAACTAAATCTAAAAAAGAAAAGAAAAACCACGATATTTTCTACATAAATAATAATAAAAAACTATCGATTAAGTAGTTTTTAGTACAGAGTTAAAAAGTTCGTTTAAGACAAATATCTTTAAAACTAAAATTAAAATTCTAAGTAGAAATATCCATTTGGCTTGAACTCTTAATGCATAAATCATATTAAATTTAAAGTGAAAATAAATATTGTATTGAATTGAAACTAAAATGTTTCATGATTGCTCCATTTTAAAAAGGTTTAAGTTCTCTACTTATTCTTTGAAATATTACCTCGTCCTTTTCGTTACCGATTTTACCGATTCCTTGATTTAAACTGAACAGTTCCTAATAGTCGATTTCATTTGTAACTTTAAATGTTTATTTTTTAAAATTAAGAAATCATTTGTTTGTGGCATTAGTATTGTAAATAAACTTTTTCCTTGAAGTTAAGGACAAACTGATTTAGATATAAATTATTTAAGAGCTTTCATGTGCAAAGTCAAATAAACAAACCCACACACACACACACACACACACACACAAACAGCAGATTTTCATATAAAAATAGGTAAATTCAAGGCGCATTAAGTTGATAATGATGTGTCTGTTTGTGTGTGTGTGTGTGTGAGTTTCTATAAGTGTAATTATTCTTTGTTTAAATATTTTACAAAGATGCACTTAAAATGTCAGCGTGAAAAAGTGACACACACACACACACATAAAATTATATAAAAATACTCTTACACACAGACACACACACACACCCAACCTTTGCCTCGAATATTTGTTTCTGCCCTTTTCACACATGCTTTTATTATGATTTCTTTCTCTTTCGCGCACCATTTTGCACATTTGCATTTTTATGAACATTTTGCTGCTTGTTCGTTGACTGGTTGTTGTTGTTGTTGCTGCTGTTTTTTTTGTTTTTTTTTTGTATCTCACCTAACCTCACTTTACGTTCCTCAACGCTCTCTTTTTGCCAAGAGTCTTACTTTAGCTCAGCTCTCATAATGCATGTCTTTTATATGCGCATATACTAACTATGCATTATGTATGTATGTGTGAGTGTGTGTGTGTGTGTGTGTGAAAGAAAAAGAAAAAGGGGAATGTAAGAGTGAGCTGGCATTAAAGTATATTAAATTACTTAAGCAAAAACAACAACAACAACAGCAAAAGCAACGAAGACATATGCTGAACTTTTAAAGCATAATTTTAGTACTATAAATCTTTGTGGCAAAACAAAAATTAGTTGCACTCGGCAAAAAGGCACACACACACACACACACAAGTAAGAGTAAATTATGCCACGCTATATGTCAGTGGGATCCCCTTGCACCCCTTGCATTTGTCAACCAGCATGCGGTAAAGAGCGAAAGAGACAGAAATGGGGGGTGGGTAAGAGTGGGCGGAAGAGTAAAAGAAAGAGCTTAATCAGAAATTATTTGAAAATGTATAGTCAACATGTCGTCGTTGTACGCACAGCACGGCGAATGCAACTAACGCTCTACCACCCCTTCCTCCACCTCTTCCTCCTCCTCCTCGCGCTTCCTTTTTTTTGTTGCTTTTCTTGCAATTTGCACACACCACGACCCTGTGACCCACATCTACTGCTACAACAACAATAGCAGTAGCAGCAAACAAAAGGAAGTACAACAAGAAAAACGTAACGAAAAGAAAAGAAGAGAAAAAAAATCGCAGTTGAAGGAATAACCAAAGATGTAGCCAACTTTCATAGACTAATACAGAGAGACTTTAGTATACTTTGCTTGCCTCATGCTGTGAAGCAGCTAAAGGCTCAGTGGCGTTGACGTTGGCGTTGGCGTTAGCGGCGGCAATACCGTTACCCTAGCCCCTGCCACTTGCCGTGTCTATGCCAGCTGATGGAGTCGTCGTGGCTCATTTGTTTTGTCGACGCACAAAAGTATGCTAGGAAAAATGAAATGCAGACAATTGTCAAGCCATTGATACCGAAGATGGGAATGCCCTTACGATATAAGCAAAAGTGTTGATTAATTGGTATTGCATTGGAAAAGAAAGAGATATATATGAAAAGTGTGAATTAACTGATTTTTTTTAGTATATGAGAACATTAAATGGAGAAAGAGAATGATCCATGTGGAGATAGAATATAGAAGGAGATACCAAATGCGTTCCTTAAGATAGGTGGCGGTTTTAAAGAACAATTTGAGCAAGATTATTGTTCGAACTGCATGAAAAAAACCCGTATAAACGACAAAGAAAATGCCTTATTATTTAATTATTACATAATCAATTATAATCTTCAAAAGAAATTTTTTAAGCAGTAGTTGACTGCTTTAAATTTACTTTTATATCGCTTTGATCATTGTTTTTGACAGCACAAGAAAAGCAAAATATAAAGGTTTCTGGCAAAATGTATTGTTTAATAATTGCCGTTTTATCTATCATGTTTCGGTTTCCCGATAACAACTAGCTTTCATCAATATTCATTAATTCGATGCTTTCAATTCAAATTCTAATACCCTTAAAGGAAAATCAAAGATTAAAAGCAATTACAATTATCAAGAATTGATAAAAGGCATCCATAGTGAAACCTTGGGAATTTTTAGTTAGTGTATGTTAAGACATCTATAGCAGAATGGACCCAAGACAATAGGAACAAAAAGAGTAACACTGTCTCAACCCCCAACCCCCGTCTCGGCCAAAACCTCGTTCTCATTTTGGCTTCACTTTGAACTACATGGAAAGATGTGGCATAGAGTCAGTGTCTTTCTTTCTGCCATTCCTTTCTTTGCAGCACGTTGTCTACCCCCCTCGCACTCTTTCTTCCGCTCTCTTGTTTCTTTACCACACTGTAATAATAACTCATGTTAACCGAAAACCGTGAGCTGTCTTCTTGGTTTCTTCTTTGGGTTTTTCTTTTCATACTACTACTGTTTATTTTCATTTTATTTTTGTTTCCTTTTTTTTCAGCAACAAAAAACTTTTCGCGCACAATCAGTTGCATTTCAACATGATGTTGCCGCCTGCTGCATTGTTGCCTTTTGCTTATAATTTACTTTTACTTGTGCGCCTTGGCTTTGTTGTGCCGGTGTGTGGGTGTGGGTGTGTGTGTTGCACTAGTGTGGTGCATGTATGTGTATATCGCGTGTAAAATATTTACACAGCCAAACAAATGACGATGACAATGGCACAAGCATTAACCATAATAATTTTCTTTGCTGTTTTCCAGCATGAAAAACTTACAAAAGTTATACATATGTATGTATAAAGCTATATACAAGCATACGTCTAGGATATATACTTATGTACATACATTTTACATATATTGCATATTTGTTTATATATTCTTTTGTCTGTCATTGTTAAGCAGATACGTAGAAGTGCATTAAGTTAGTAAACAAATCTGAAACATTCATTGAACTATATTATATTTTTCAAGGAACTTAAAGTACAATATCTATTATATATATATAATTTTGAGCTAACGAAAATTAAGGGTTGTTTTAGATTTTAAAGATTATAAAAGTTTATATTTAGATAAAAATAATTTTAAATATTAATATATTTAAGGAATTCAAATTGGCATGAAAACAAGAAGTGCTTTAAAAACTTAGTCTGGGAGAAATCAACTTTTAAAATTAATAGATACAGTTACTTTTAATATTCTTATATATATATAGTTTTGCTATTTTCATTTTCGATAAAAAATAAGATTTATTAAAAAATTTATATTTACAAACAGAATACATATTTTAAGAGAGAAATAGAAGGGAAAATAATAAACATATGTAAATCTTTTTGAATGAATATTATTACAAAAAATATTATTGGTAAAACCAATTACATTTAGTTTAGCCTATATATCTGTATATGTACAACTAATATTTAGTTAAGCATATATATCTGTATATGTACAAAGTTTGTTTTAATATCTTGCTTTTGATTCACTGTATGCCTGAACCTCTATGCTTACATTTGGAAAGTTAATGTTATGGTAATGTTAATGTTATGTTACATCCAAATTCTCTGTTAAAGGCTTTTGTTCTGTTAAATGCAAGTGTTAGTCAACGATCAACCAATCATTCTGCTACAATGCAAATAACTAAGATCTCCATCTTCCGTCTACATTTTGACAGTAAGCTAAAGAAACAAGAACTGCAATATAAATAAGAACTATAACACATAATCAACATAAGATTGATATTACACCAACATAAGTAAAAAACCATTTTATACAGTGTTTGCCTTAGAATTATTAATGCATATGCTAATATAGGTAACAGAAACGATATTTAAAGCTTGACAAATTATGGGAAACCACGTATAGAGAAAGAAATATGTCCTTATCGAATATTTTTTTCAAAATTAATAGAACGATACGTATTAGAATTAGTATTAGACGTTACTTTTCCAATGGTATCTCCCTATATGATTGGGACCACATCCTACATGGCTTGTCTATATTTCTAAGTGGTGCGACACAATGCAGACAAATCCATTTCCTGTCCACATCCAGTCCTTTTCATTAACCAGGAACGTTTTCGTTGCAAACGACCACTTTGCAGATTCGTTTCCATATCTAAATTGGCATCCATTTGATTTTGATTCCTACGATTTGGCTTGATATTGATAATATTTTGCGATTGATATTCCCTTGGATTCACAGTGTTACTTAACTTTGCCGCTTCCCTTTGAATTTGATTTATAATTGCTTTCCCCTGATCCATTTTTTTATCCATTTTTTTTTGAAATTGAATTTCACTTTTTAAAATATATGGTTGGCTCAAAAAATTTGTCTTACGACTAGATAAACGCATCATCGTTTTATGCTGCAATATTATTGATCGTAATAGTAACGAATTACCCGAAATGGAGCGCAAAGGCATAGCAACAAAATGAAAACACAAATTTTTAGTATTATTATTGCTTTTTTCGGTTTTTTTTATCAATTTTTTTTTTTAGAATTTCTAATGTAGATCGAAAAAGAAATAATGTGTAAACGACAAGTGTGTGAATGAGTTAAAAAAGAAACACATAATGATTGGGGAAAAAAAATATTATGTAAAAAAAAAACTTGAAAGTTCAGCAAATTGTCTTTGACTTAAAAATCAAATGAATGAGATTTCAAGTCATCAATAAAATTTTTCTTCTTTAGCTGACTTGGCAACTCAATTAAGTTTTGTAAAACCAACAAACACGCACATACACACACGGACACACACATACTGGAGGCTTTCATTCAATTCAGAAAATTGAGACCCAAATCGACCCATTTTTATGACCTCGCGCCGAATGAAATGAAATTGCTTACAAGCCAGAAATGTTAACCAAGTCATAAATATGTGGTAAAGTTTTTCTAACTGCAATGTGAGCGTTTTGCAAAGTTTCCAACAAAACTCAAGACCCCCCCCAACACTACCCCCTCAACACATTCACTACCTTCCCTATACCAGCTCTTCATCATTCTATACTCTATTCTACTTTCTATGCTCACTTCCTTGGCTAAAATAATTGATAACAGATTATGTTTTACAATCTAGGCAACGAGATATTATACGAAATTTTAATGGCCACACGTAGAGAGAGGCCCCCAAGAGCGAGAAAGGCAAAGAAGACTAAAGAGAGAGAGAGAGACAGGGAGAGAACGGACAAACATACATATGTATGCATGTATGTATGTATATACATACATATCCAGGCTAAGGATGGAAGTACAATCAGGGGTGGGGTTTGGGGGGTTTGGGGGAATGTAAGAGAACACGATTACAGATTCCCGCAAAACGTTTGGAAAACTTAATTATTTCGTTTTGACCTTTTTGTGTGCTGCAGCAGCACACACGAGTTCGAGTTTTGTACTATGGAAAGAAGGCAACGAAGTCCGAGAGGTAGGAGGGAGTGGAGTATGGGTATGGGTATAGCGTAGAGATGGACAGTTAAAAAGTTATTTATTTTATGGTCGAAAGTTACTTTCGGCTGTTTTATGATAGCAGGCAAAAGGCGCATGGCTCTCAGTTGGTGGTTGTCCATTGCTGTCAAGCTGGCCTTTTTTTTTTGGCCATAACAAACAAAAATTTTGATTTAGCTTGAATAAATAAAATAATAGTACACGGAAAAATAATCATCTTTATTTGAGTTAGAATGATAAATTATATAACATAGGTAGTTCAATTTCTAATTTTGAATTAATTTCAATTAAAGCAGGGACATTGAAATTTTTAACCCATTTGGTATTAGAAATTATTTATCATTTATTAAAAACTCCTTTAAATGGCTAAAACTGGAACAGGAAATAGTTACAAAACCTAACGGAAATGTTAACAAAAACATAACACTAACAGAACTTAACATAAATGTAAAATAAATTTCTTAACACTAATTTCATCTTATCTTAAACTTAACAGAAATGTTAAGCCAAAACATTTACTATTAATTTACTGATCGGAAAAAATGACTTCAATGAAATAATTAAATAATAAGTAAACGATAGATGCGGCAAATAAGTTGTCAGCCAAAAAAAAAAAAAAATATGGTTTTTGCTTTTTTAACTTTTTATTGAACATTTCATATATATATTTTTTCTAGCTTTTTTTCTGCATCATTTGAAATGCCAACATTTTTAGTGACTGGGCTGAATTTACTGGAGCATGGAGCATAAATCACAAAAGTAAACTATGTAAACGTGGCTTGTGTGCGATTTTTGTGATATTTTAATTGTGTGACCTCATGACTCAGCCCTCAGCAGCAAATTCCTGAGCATGTTCGTGAGCGAATGCGTGTGTAGATCCGGGAGCAGGTCCGTGAGTAGATCCATGAGTAGATCCATGAGCAGTTACGTAAGCAGGTTCGTGAGTAGATCCGTGACCAGCTAGGTGAGCAGATTCGTGATCAACTTCTGCAACTGCCACTATGACTCTATGTTCACCAACAGTAGGGTCGGCAGCAGTTTCTGTGGCAACGACTGTAGGTGATGCATCTGCAGTTTTAGTAATTTCAGTTACCGCCTGATTATCTGCATCTTCGGCTGGTATAACAAGTGTGACAAGACTCTTCTTTTTAATAACATTTGATCCCGAACCGTCTGCACTATGCCTATGTCCGATAATGCTCACAGAACTTGGTAGCACTTCGATTTCGTCTTTGCTTTCGGTATGATCCTGGGCCAGGACACTGTCCAAAAAGAATTGCTTCTCGTCTAGTTTTTTACGATACATTCCAGTTGGATGCTCTGGATCGAATACAAGATCTGGACGTATATCGCTATCGGTGACCAAGACACGTGCTCCCGGTATGGGTAGAAATTTGAATAAACGTTTACGCAACTTGGGCAAATATGTGACCTTCTGATGCTCCGGCACATGGAACAGTTTGCTGAAAATTCTGGAGGAACGTAAATTAATTGGATGATCAACGAGTCGCCGTTCAGGCGGTAAACTCTCCTTAATGGCCTCTATTTGGGCAACTGTCAATTGTAATGGACGATCGCCATCCTTCCAACGCTCTTGACCGCTATTAAAGGCAATTTTCTTATTGTTTCTCAATTGTTTACGAGCAATCCTCTTGGCCACACAATTATAGACAATCTTTGGCACCTGTGGCGGCAAGGGATAATCCCTACGCGATATCTTCAAATGTCTCGGATTATTTAACATATTTAGATATTTGCCATCGGCAAAGAGATTCAAATGTTTCTCAGGCCTCTTCTTGGCATCGACACCTTTCGGTTTTGGCTTTGGCAAATCTCGTTTACCCATCTTAAATATATGCTCATGACCAGCACCCGGCACATGCCGCCAATCTGGATCACAATATTGCTTCGGATTGATACGTTTAAAGGGCAAACGACGGAATTTCAAACGTTTCTGTGCATCGATCTTTAACTGAAGTCCCGGCATATTAATTTTACCCGTTTGACATGGGCAAACATTTGAAAATCTTGTCTCATAACGTCCGGGACCCGGCTCAAAGGATATATTGGGTGGTATAAGGTTATTCGGTTGGGCAGGCACACATGAGTAACGTAGAAATTGATGTGGATTGGGTCTTGGGGTCTTTTTAATAGGCACCAAATTAGAACGCAATTCATGTCGTCTCGTATGGGTATCACATGGTCCTGGATCGGTAGGATCACGCCAGCAACTATTCAAATTCGATACCATAATACGTGTTGTGGGACGTCGTTCCCGGGCATCTTTAAATGCATTAGTTAAGTTAAGGAAAATGCAAGTCCTAGTAGCTACTTACTGGATAGAAATACTCCTTTATGTCTATTCTCACTGCTGGTAATTTTATCAAATCCCGTTGGTATCTCATAGAAGGCATATTGCGGATATTTCTTGGAGATACGAGGTCGCTGTGTATGCTGTTTGGGAAATGCCGTGCCCTTGGAACCCATTCTACTTAAAAATGGTTCTGGTGGTACACCATAACGATTTGGTGCCATTTGCCAATCCCTATTTGTGGTCAAATCACGCTTCTGGCGAAGAGGACGCTTCTCCGGATATGGTTTTGGAATCAATTTATCAGTGCCAGTTAAATGACGAAATTTATTCAAAGTTCCAACACTATAACCCATGCCACGATTCTCATTCTGACAATCTTTATTATAATGCTTGCCAGCCAATTGAAATTGTCGTTTTACCCGATCCAAACTATCGGCCCTGATGCGATTACCTTTGCATTTGATGCAATTCAATTATTAATTAATAATATTTATATTATTTATTATTTATAATTTTGCACTCACGTGAGACCATAAAGAGCGGCATGCTCATGGGCGTGGCCACAAAATTGAGACAATCCTCATTCCGTAATTTTTTTGGCGTCCTCTCAGCCATTTTAATGATGTTAAAATTTATTTCAAAATGTTTTTTTTTTAAATATATTTATTGATAAGAGAAGTATACATATATGTATATATAACTAAATATATATTTTTAGAAGCTAAAGTTCTACATCGAAGAGGTGAAATGTTTAAAATATACTGCAAAATATGAAAATATTTTGCTGGATTGAAAATGACATAATATGCAAGGAAATAGTTTCAATATTAATAATTCAAATCGTTTTTTAATTAGACCGAATTTTCGTTTTTATGGCAGGTTAAAGCAAAGAATTTTTTAACATTTTGAAATATTTTCAATTATTACGAGTAAATTACATTATTTATATAGAATCATTTACTTCAAAAGAAATTGTTTGTATTGAATTATGATTCAATCAAATAAATTTTTCATATTAGCTTTTTGAATGAACTAATAAACAAAACTAAATTATATTCAATAAATTTTAAGTGGTTAATGCCAAAATGTTGTTCAAAATGGTTAAAAGAGTTTCAAAAATCCAAAAATCACTGAAATATATTCATTTTTCTTAGTGGATGCAAGCTAATATCTGAAATCCTTCGTTATAGTGGATCGAATTTGATAATAAAAATTTATAGAGACGCGGGAACAAATACATAACAACAGACCAGTATACGGATACTACTTTTAATTACGAGCTGAATAAGATAAATAATATAATAAAATATAAGTTTTTATTATACGAAGAGAGAGTTTGGAACTGATTACACTTTAAAAACGATTCTAATTAGAAAAAAGGACTCAAAAAGGTAAATCCAACGCATAGTTAGTAGAACGACGTAGAAGAGATAAAGTTATATATTTTCTTTAACTGATAGATTTACCCGAATCAATAACCCAAGCGAGTCTATATCACCATTAAAGGGCTTGTGCATGGAGATCACGCCGAGCACTTTTCTACGCTTAGTAGGAGAAGGTAGGTTAAGTAAAAAAGACCTTTGCCATCTAAATTAAAAGCGATTAACTTTTGAGTTAATTAGTTTCATTATTTTTTTTTTTTAAATTACATTAATTGATTGATAAAATTAAATAAATATTTTTAAATACTTGTTAATTCAATTGAAATATAATTAACTTTTGTTTTCCCTTTTTGTTTTAACGCCCACACACACAGAAGTCACATCACATTAAGAAATGCAATAAATAATTTGCCCCTATCTATATATGCATATATAATTTTATAGTATATATATATATATATATATATGGGATAATCATTTTCCGATTCCTGTTGCCGTGTATGCTGATTACCATTTGGCCACATAATTAGCGTAGCGAAGCGAACTGATTAACTTGCATTCAACGATTTTCAATTGAATTTTGCAGTTCGTTGATTTGTGCCAAACAAAATGAAAAGAGACAGAGACACACACAGAGAAAAAAATATATGTATGTATACATATATTTATATATATATACTATATATAATAAAATTGAAGAAAACACACGATTGCAATCAGCAAGGGGTTGATAGTGGTTGGGGGTGGGCATCGGGTGGCATATATGTATGTATAATGAATATACAAAATGTTTACTTCACCGTTATAAAAGAAGACAAGTAAAAAACGTATGGCAGAGGGGGTGGTGGTGTATGGTAGAGCGGGGGCAACTGAAGGCAAATGATGAATGTGAAATGTGCCACTAATTAATTCGATTAAATGCTGCAATACAGGCAATCAACCAAAAAATTTGATGATTTAATCAAGATACAGACTTGTAAGATACCCTATATTAACTTACTTTTAATTTCTTTAATTTCATTTATTAAAACTGTGGGAATTTATTGAAAATATTATAATTTATTACAAATGAAATTGTTTAATATTTACATCTATTACTAATTTTCTTTCCCTTGTGTCTTCTGTTGACATTAATTTTTTCCTGCTGTTAAGTTAACATAATTGTTATTAGATCTAGTGCTAGTAAATGTCAGTGTTAAAAAATTCGAGTAACTTGCTTGTAACATTTCAAATTGATCTGTTAAGCACTTTGCTATGAAATGTAATGATCCAATGCAACTAACAGTTCAATTGTATTAGAAGAAACACATGGCATAAATATTATAGAATAGGATGTCTAACAAACAATGACTATTGAGAATTCTTATAAATTTTAAGTATAAGATGCCCTTAATATAAAGTATCATAGAGAACTCTGTAATTGCTTTGGAACTACATACGCTTAAAAATTTAGAACCAAATTTTTATATAACATTGAAGAATTTTGTATAGAATATTAAATTACTGATATCTTATCGTAGCTTTATAAATATTAAAATACAACTAAAACGACTATAAAGATTACTGATATAAGGTCTTAAATTAACCTTTCACATTTTATATTTTAAAATATTCTTAAAAAAAAATATAACTATTTGAATGCGGGTACTACGGATGAGAAAAGGGTGAACCCGACCTGATAGATCTGATATTATCTAAATTAAGTTAAAAGAAAAGATCACAAAATACATAACTGTAGTTTACTAAAATTGTAGATCTTCGCTTAACATTTCAAAATCAATGCCCAATGATTATATGCCTAATTTGCTCATTTAAATATCAGTTAACACGGTATTAAACATGCCAGAGGTGTGTACTTGGACGAGTGTGTGTGTTATCTGTGGTTCGAGTCCAACGGGAAACGAACCCTTTTTGAAACGGAAAGTCAATTAGCAAACCAATTGGCGAATATTTAAATTATAGTATGGTTTAATTTATTCCTTTTCTTTTTTTTTCTCTTTATTTATCAACATTTTTATACGTTTTGATGACTTTTGGTTGTGGTTCGCCCTTTCCCCCCTTGCCTTTACCCTTGCCCTTGCCCTTGGCTTTGGCATCTTTTTTGGCCTTTTTAGCAGCCTTCTTCTCACGTTTACGCCTTTTGCGCAACTCCACTGTAAAATAATAAATAATCAGAAAATGTAGATTTCTTTTCTTATATTTCAATTGTCAGCGGCTTACCTTTGATAATTTTCGCCTGGGCCAAATTCACGGGCAATGGTGCACATTTGAATCCAGCTGGTTCTGCCATTGCCAAACGTATGAAACGATGTCCTGTGGCATAAAGCATGCCCAAGCATGCCTGCGGACGTATACGCGATTTTGGCATATTCGTAAAATACAGATCCTTGCGCTCAACATGTGACATTTTTGAGCCTTCAATATCACGCCAATAGGGCATCACCTGACTGGTCGATTTATTATACAATTTCCAACTATGACTTGCCGGATACTTTTGATAGCTATTCATACAACTCGGTTTATCGACATAAAACCAAACATCTGCATCTGGATAGAACTTCATTTTGCTATCACGAATTTAAATATATAAATAAATAAAAAAAAAAAAAAAAAAAAAATTTAATTCAAACAAAGCCAAACAATTTGGAAAAACTAAAATATTAACTGACCGATTTTGGGGGCAATTTGTGAAAGAAAACTAAAAGGAAAGCTGAATTAAAATAAGTATTATAAATAATTATAAGGTAACTATATATATGTATATATACATATATAATACATATTGTTTTCTTTATGTGAGACTTTCTTATTAAGCCATTAATTAATTAATCCATTTTTTTTCGAAAAATCATTCATTTTCTACAAGTTCTTATTATTGCTTGTGGATGGATAGAGGAACTCCATGCGATTTGATTCTCTTACTCGATTGCTAGAAAGGTTTTAAATAGAGAACTTCTTGGTGAATCAAATGGCTCTTCTTCTTTATGGACTTCTTACATCTAAGTGTTTTACAATTCACTCTAGTTTTTGGACTTCTCCATTTTCCAGTGAAAAATTATCCTTTACTCCTCTTAAGGATAACTCTCAAGAAAGCAAATCTAAAACCTCTTGTGAACGCATCTGTGTAATGCTTATAAGAAATGTTTGTAAGTGTTGTAAAATTTCATTTAAATGGCCTTTAAATGAAATACGAATGATTTGCAATGAATTTAAAATTTTTGTTTTTATACCGACAGCCCTAAAGTAGGCAATGAAAATGTGTTTATTATAGACAATAATTCAATTTATTATCTGCAGCAATTAAGCATACTTAAGTTGCTTTTTAACTGCGTAAATTGTAAAATTTTATCAAGTGCTACTCGTTTTCTTTCAATTTGAATTACAATTTCAATTGGTTTTTCCGTTTTTTTTTCTTTTGTTTTTAATGTTCTTTTAAATTTTAATATCTTGAAATTTTCTTGGCATAGGAATTGTTTGATTATGGGAATGATGCAAGTGACGGCAAAGGATGGTGTAAAAACTGTAACTGGGATACAGTAAAAACTAAGCATGACTAAAAGTTAAGCTCATTAGAAGGCCAGGACAAAGGTGATGCCGAAAAAGTGCCAATTAAGTTTAATTATTTTAGGCAGAACCGAAAAGGGAAAGGGAAAGAGAGTTTACTTGGATGTCACATGGGAAAGCTAATACGATGATGAGGTTGATGCGACAGGGGGAGAGTTAGAGAATAGGGGGCTTGGTTAGCTGGTTGGTGTTCGCTAAGCAAAGTCAATTATCCCAGCTGCTTTGATGCAAGTAATTGGCATAATGAAATTTTCTCTCCGACAAGCGACAAGGACAACCGCAAAAGAATAGAAACCACCAGTAGCAAGAGTAGAAGCTGAAACTGAAGCTGGAACTGATGCAGTAACCATAACCGTATTAGCATATCAAGAGGCGGGACACGAAGAACATGAATACGAGCTATGGAGCAGAGTTTTCTTTACTTCCTCTCTCTTCTTTTTCATTTTTTTTTTTGCTGCGTATTGAGTAAATATTTAAGCAGTCCAACAGCTGTCGCATAATATTAATAGCATACGCCAGGGCGCAACTTTCAACTTATCCGAAGAGAAAACCAAAATCAAAAATAAAATGAAAAAAAAAAAACGAGGATGAAAGAAAGAAAAAACTCTTGTACTTTTGCCCACTTTTGTTGCAAATATGTTGCGACCGAAAAAGCCACAAAACGTTTAAATATTTTATAAGCCAAAAGGCACTTGGCAATGGCAAAAACCAAACCAGAAAACTGAAGACCAAGAGTTGCAACTCGCAAATGGTTAAGGAAGTCACAGGCATAGGACAAGCAAAAGGGACAGAGGATACAGCTAACTGCTGCAGTTACCAAATCGTCAACAACTAAGAAAGACGACACACTCTCACAACACACAAACTGCGAGTCCATTGGGCAAAGTGTTGAATTTTAATGGGTATCTTTGAGTTAGTTAGATGATAGTTAGATTATATAAATTGATGAAAATAATATTTGAAATATTAGAGGGGAATAAATTATTATTATTATATATATTATTATGCACAGAAATATTATTTACAATACTAAAGAAGAAGCAATTCAAACGTATGAGAGATTGTAGATTATCTGGTCTGTTCCTGGTTTCTGAACCGACCCCAAATCCGAACAAACAAATGGCTTAACCATTTGTTCATTTATATTTTCAGTTTTCTTACATATTAAACATTAAAGATTAATACAAAAACATTTTGTTGTTAAAACATTTTTGTAATTAAGTGTAAATTGGAAATTACTTTTCATTCCACTGGTTAAAAGGCAAATTATATAAGACTAATTATATAATTGATATCAATTTGTACGGAATTGAAAGGAAGAACATGCCATATCAAACATATTGAAATTTCTTTTTATCTAACGTTGTAATTAATCTTTATCTTTATCTTTTAGGAATTTTCATTACCTTATCTGTATTTCATATTCAGCTTGTCTTAAATCAATTTCCAATGCTATGCTCTCTCTATTAACGGGTATCACATAGTCGTTCCTTTAATAATTTTTAGCTTCAATCATTGCTCCAGCTGTTTCTTATTTTATTTTCTGTTGTCTTGTTGCCCAGCTCGTTTGGCATTCCCCTAATGCCATGAATTTTCGTTGGTTACATTCAACCATTGTCTTTGGTGGTGGCATAGCACCCCCCTACCCCCACCCTTCCTATTGCCACTAACCATACCCTTCTCCTAACAACTTTTCCTGTTTGGCTTTGTGGTTTTGTTGCATTGTTTCGCTTGCATATGAACGACAGCGTTCAACGCTTTTTATCGTTGCCATCGTTGCTGCCACATCCTTCCACCCCTCCTACCTACCATTTGCCTCTCCACCCTATTGTTCCTCTGCTACTGTTGCTACTTATTATCATGCATATGCCATCTATTTTGTGTATGTGTTTTTTTTCTTCTTTTTTTGTTGTTGTTGTTACTTTTTGTACGCGAAATTTCCATGGGGATTTCCCTTGGCCAAACTTTTCTTATTTTCAAAGTTAAATTTTTATTTTTGGACTTTAAATTTTTGCTTTCAATATAATCTATAAATAGATATATTTAAATTATACTTATATATACATCATGATAAGTAGATTTTAATTCAGTTTTTGTTCTTGGCTTTCTTTTTTATGGAAACGTAAAAATTTTGCCTTACCATAATTAAAGAGGGTGGGAACATTGGGGGGGAAATGGAGTAAAGGGGAAGTTGCTGCTTGATGGTTTTTACATATTTATCGATGCGCATTAAAAGGCTTTTAAAATTTATTGATATTACCGACTCTATTAAATTATGCCACGCCCATTTATAGCACTCGCCCTACTCCCACCATCCCCTACTCTACCCAAACCCACCCACAGCAACTGAGTGAGTGAGTGACGTGGCAATGGCAGCAAATTTTCCATGTCCTGCGATGACTGGCAGCAAAATTGGCAATGCCAAAAGCAGGAGCAACAGCTTTCCCCCCGCAGCCCTCTCCACACCCCATCCCTCCTTTCTGATGATGACGAAAACAGCGACAACTTTTTCTCTTTCACAAGCGACACCCTCCTCCCCTCATTCAGTGGAGGATATTGTAGGAAGAGGCATTGGGTTGTGGGCGGTTGGCTGTGTGGGAGAAGGGGAGGGACAAACTCAATTTGTGTGAAAAATACTTTTAGTTGCTGTGCATATTTTTAAAATGTAATACAGCAGCAACCAAACAGCAGCAGCTCAACAAAAACAACAACAACAAATAATAATAATAACCATAAAGAAAGTCTGTAGGCATTATCTGTTAAAGATCGACAATAAGATATCCTAAAGTTTATTGATGCTTTATAATTAAATCTTAAATTCTTGCGGTTGTTCTCTTGCTTGTCAGAGTAAGGGAGGAGACCATATACGATTGCTCTCTTATCGATAAGATTTGCATTCGATAGTTCTCATTGAAGCGATGTTATCGGAACAGCTACAACTTAAGCTAGGCAACAAAACCAGGGCTTGCAAATGATAATTCATTTTTCAATTGGAAAAACCATTGACCCATATTAACTTTAAAAATCGAAAAATATTCCAATATATAAAACACAAAACGTTTAATAATTTAAGCTTACTTTTTAATTTTTGACTTACTTGCATCAGTTAGACAATTTTAAAATAACGCAGGTCCTTGTAGTAAAACAAATAATTAGAGTAAACTGTTAAATTCCAAACCTGTCACATTTGATAATCAACTACATAATACATACTAACAAAATTGCAACCGTCTATATATTAATGTACCATATTATAGCTTAATATTGATATAAAAAATACTTTCTTTTGTCTGTAACTTGTATTTTTACCTTTCTTATATACTCATTGATATATTAAGTACAGGATATCAAATATTGAAAAAAATATTCAACGTTGAGCTGAGCATATAAGGGGGTAAATTAATGCATAAAGACAGCCCAGTAAGCGTGCATTGAAAGCAGTCTATTATGCACACATTACCACACACACACACACACTCCGACACCAGCATATGCATACGCACACACACACACACCCATCATCATATACTAAACGTTGGTTGTTTGGCCTTTGGCATATGCGGCGTATGATTGATAAATTTTCTTACAAAATTATAAAGCACATTTTGCGGCTAAAAAGAAAATTAACAACATATAAAATAACTTTCCATAACATTCACTTATTTTATTAAAAATAATTTTAAAGGACAAATGATTGATTGGATAGGGAATTCTGGGAAATTTTGTTCCATTTATTCTACTGACTGATGAAAATAGAATTCTTTGGAAAGATTTAGCTAAGGAATCAAAGCAGAAATCCGCTTTACTAATATCATATACGTTTTATTCTCCTCTAAGAGTATAAAACTTTAAATATTTTATCATTTTTAAAGCATTTTGAGAACTGCATTTGAAACATTTTTAAGTTGCCATTATAAATATAATTTTCAAAAGCCACAATTGATCCAATTTTTTCAATCAAAAAATAAATCCCAACTAAGTGACTCTATATATACATACATATATAAAAACACTCTTATATCTTTTTTATAATAAAATTTAATTGGTCTTTAAAACGTGTGTTTCTTTTATTTTATCTGTTGGTTTACATTTATATTTGCCTACAAGTCAAATTTTATATTTGACGAGTTGTTGTTTATTTTTGTTAATTTTATTTTTAGAATACTTATTTCTTTATATGGCCAAACAAAGTTAACGATTCATCTGCCATACACACACACACACACACACATAAAACATAAACCAAAGATGGTAAGAAGAGAGAAAAATCATCTTTCCACACAAAACATAATTTCATTATGACAAGCAGATGACTATGTATCTGTAGAGGGTATGGAATGGGGAGGGTGGAGGGTGGAGGGTTATTCCCTTGCTATCATTCAACTTGCCGCCCGCGGCAGTAATTGTCAACACGGTATGCTGCCACTCCCCCACTTCCCCACCACCATTTCGACCCAACTTTAGCCCAAGGGCCAAAGTCAGATAACGTTTCTTTACTTTCTTAATCTTTGTACATAATTTTTTTGTTGCATGTGAGGTCTCACTGTCTGTTCAGTAGGTCTTTTGGTTGTTTTACTGTTTGCCCCATCTCTCTCTCTCTCTCTCTCTGGCTTTTTTTTCTTATCTTGACTTTGTGTTTGTTTTTAGTGGCCTTGAGCACATTTACACACATGAGTATCTCTGTGTGTGTGTGTGTGTGTACCAACCAGGTGTCTTTGTTGAAAGGTTTTCCTGTCTTTTTCTCATTTCTTGTTTGTTTTCTTTCAATATTTTCTCATCACAGTTGACCCTGGAAAAGTCAAACGCAAATTTTCTTCTTCTTTTTTTTTGTGGGTTCTCAGAGCTTTCAATTACCAACTTAGCGCTGATTACTTATTCCCCTCTTCTAACCACTAAGCAAAGATTCCCACAGGCATATTAGTCAAAAGGAGTTGCCTCTTCCGCTCTTAGCCATCTTTCTCAATAGACACTTTCACTTTGCCTTCATCTTAGCCTTTTTATTTTATTTACTTCTTTTTTTTTTTTTTTGTGTTGAGCTCCTTTTGCACACTTAATCTCGCCTCTTTGGTATGCACGGACTGTATTCAAATGAATTCTGATTGAATTCATTGAAGCTCATCAGTAAGAAGCGATTTTTTTTGATCTAAGAGTCCTGTCGCTATCCTGGTCCTGTTACTGGCTCTCTCTCTCTCTCTCTCTTTCACACTTTGTCTCTCCTTTTCTCATCCTAAGGCACATCCTTCAGACATTTATTTTCAGTAATGGAAAAAATGTGTTCTGCAATTTCGCTCATTTTTATACATAAATTTGCCAAGCAGCGGAATGTGAAAAAAAACGTAAAAGAAAAGCAAAAAAATAAAGACAGAGATAGAAAGAGAGAGGGAGAGAGAGAAGCAGAGTGGGCAAAGAAAAAAGTAAAGTAAATAAAGGATAATGCAGCAAGGATATAAATTACATAAAGCAGCATGAGATGACTAACTGTGGCAGGCCGCTGCCCTATCTGCCAACCAACTCCTGCCGGACGACAAGGACGAGGTGAACGTGGCCAGCATTAGCTTTCAGCAAACAAGCCAAAACCGGCATATTAGAAAATGGCCCGCACAGGAAACGGAAGTGGAAGTATTTTTTTAATGATTGGTAAATTTTTTGACAGCTCTCTTTCTACTTTTTCTTTCAATATATTCCATTCCTCTTTTGTTATTGATGGCAAGGCAAATTGAATTTGGAAAATTTATTTTCGTTGTTTGCTTTAGCAAAAAACCAAACGAATGCCATATATTCCTTTGGGTAATATACATCGACATCGTTTTTTTTTTCGTTATCAAAATTATTAACGGCAACCAAATTTGGCATTTATCATTAACAATTTGTGAGGAAATTTTATTGCAAAAGACCAACAAAATATGACAATATAAGAAGATAAATTTAAAGCGCTTAAAACTAAGGAAAGGTAATAGTGAATCTTTAACTTGTGGTAAATATATATTTTTGTTAGTCTGTTGTGAAGTTTAATTAATAATTATTTCACTTTTTACCTTTAACTACTGTATATATACATACATGTGGTTCTCTAATATCTTAGCTTTTGATTCGACTTCAACAATTTAAAGTTAATTATTTAAACAATTCTCGGAAAACAAGTAAGTTCCTTCGATTAACTAATATAAAATAATTCCTAGAAACTGCTTTTAACTACTAATTAATACTATCTAAACCAATTAACGTAGAACTAAACAATATTATAATTAAATCTATTAATTAACTCACCCCAAAAAGTATGCAACATAAATCGTTTTGATTTCTTTTTACTTTTCTTAACTTGTTCGTAAGTTAATTAGCTTAAAATATGATAAAAATTAATATCAATTATCAAGGCGCTAGCTGTCAAGGACTCTTCAAGGATATCAGATAATGATAAAGACAACAAGAACAGCAGCAACAAGGACGACAATAAAGAATAAGTATAAGAAAAGGAGGAAGGACACAGATCAAGTAGAAGTGCAAGTCCCTGTGACTGTCATCAATGACGAAGTCCTTAATTATAATGCTATATATATATGTACATATATAGATATAGATAGATTTTTTTTATGCTTGTTGAAGTGAAACTTGGATAGCGAAGAAAAGAAAACAAGGAGTTCATTAGCAGTTCTCTCTCCCTCTCTCTTTGTCTCTCTCTCTCTCACTCTCTCTTTTTGTCTCTGTCTTAGTTGAGCAAGGGCGACATCTTGCCAGGCAGCAGAAAGGAAACTAATAATTAACACTTTTTACTGCCAAGAGTCGATAATTGAATTACAGAGTGCAGTCAATGGCAGTTCAATCCTCCTCCCACCCCCGTGTACACTACCCCCCTCCACACGCACACATATATAGTCTAAGTGGAAGAAGGGAGAGACGTTGCCCTTTCATTTTCTTTCATTCTCTTTTTTTCTGCTTTTTGCAAGCTGCCAGAAAAATATTCGCAAATGCAATCGCTTTGAAGGCAGCGGCAGAGGCCGAGGCAGCGACGCCGACGCTAACAGCGACAGCTAACTAAAGCAGAAGGCAAAAATTCAAATCCAACAACAACAACAACAAAAATGACGAGCAACCAAAATGAATTTAAGCAAAAAAAAAAGAAGAAAGAAATGCAAAAAAAAAAAAAACAAGGAAATCGTATGAAAATGGCAAGAAAAATGAGAAATGCAAGCAGAAGAGGAAGAAGAGGGAGAAGAAGAAGAAGCAGGCAGCAGTGGCGACGGCATCTTGGATCCCTTGCATAAAAACGATTAATTAAAATTCAAGAGGTTTTGTTTTCAAGCTGCAAGTTTTCATCCCCCGCCCCCCTATCGCTTTCTCACTCACCCTCTCTCTCTCTCTCTCCCATCCCCTCACATACAGTGGGTCTCTGGGTTTAACTGTCTTGAGTTATAGTTAGTTTTGTAGATGAAGCGGTATTTGGTGGCGAAAGTGGGAGAGATGGAAAGGGGGGGGATATGGGGGAAGCATGGGACCATCTAAAACGAGGGTCAGCTATGCAAATTGGCGTCTGTTTTGGATCGGCGTTAATTACTTTGAAGTAAAGGCAAATCCTTGAGGAAACAGGCAACAACAATGGCAACAATTGCATTGATGAATTTGAAATTTGATTAAAGTTTTAAGGCAACTTTTTGGAGTTATATAAATGGTTTATCCATTTAAAGCAATCATATTAAAATAGATTCTTAGAATATTTTAATAGAAAATATCTTTTTTCTACTCATTTAGAGTTTGTGTAATAAACAAATTTCTATGGTTTTACATAATGCAATTAATCTTTATAACATAATTAATTATAATTTTAAATAAACAATTATCTTGCTTTAACTTTCTTTAAATTTTCTTTAATTTGTTATGTTCCTCTTTAATAATTATTTAAATTCTTCTTAATAGATTTAGTTGATAGTTTTAACAGTTTCAGCTGGATAACAAAGAAAATTTTGATTTCTACAATTTATTTTTGATCAATTTTTGGGGTCTGAATCATTTTTCAAACTTTTATCAAAGTATTTATATGTTTTATATTTGACGTTTAATTTTATTATATTTTCCTTCATTTAAGGTTTTGTTTATACCTTTTAAATACTTAAACATATTTCTCCGTTTGCTTTGTTGGTTATTTTTGGACTTGCTCGCACATTTTCTCTTTACTTTTAATTATTACTTCTTAAATATATTTCTTCGTTAACTTTTACAGTTATTTTTGAAGATCCTTCCAAAGAACTTTATATTATTTATTATTTCAATCGTTTTTCACTGTATTCTATGTTTCACATCTGCTTAACTTAAATATTTTTTGTCATACTTTCATCCCCTTAATCCGTAATCATATTTCAATATCTAATCATAACATTTTCTACATACGTGACTATTGACTTGATATACTATTCAGCCGAAAACAAAAAAAAATAGGTTATCAGTGTTGATGATTGAGTCCTTTAGGCTTGTCATGGCAAAAGATTTCACGGCTAAGCCTTGCAACCTAAAAACTGCAAGCAACAATAGGGAAAGAGAGCGGCACAGAGATGAATAAGAGGTGAATGTGTTCTGTGGCTCGAATTGAATGCAGTCGAAATTTCGCTGCAACGGTTTCAGTTCGAAGTTGGAGGGCATTTGGGCATCAGATTGCAGTAGCGACTACCGCGTACTGCATAATTTATGGTGCCCAATGCCACTCTCATCTCACTTCTTCACTTCTCTATCCGATTCTGCCTCTTTTTTTCGTTAAGTTTTTTTTCTCATGTTTGGTTTTTCGCTTCGAATTTGTATTTTGCCTTTGACACTGGCTAAAGGGGTTATGTGTTCTGGCCCATTTCTCTTACCCCATTGCTTCTTTAACTCGTGTCTGTCTGTCTGTCTGTATATCTGGCTGCATGTGGAACTTTGCAGTTTTTCCGTGCCTGGGCCTTTGCGTTTTCCCGTTTGCCGTTTTTCAAATGTCTGCGCCATGTGCATGCTAAAATTTCACCCCTGGCACCTACCTCTTCTAAAACATGATTGAAGTAAAGGTATGTACGGGGTGTGAGGTGTGGGACCCATTTCAACGATAACCTGCGCTAATGAAGTGTGACTCAGGCCAAAAAATGGCGACGACCAACAACAAACTTTGCACATTTCTTTTTTGTCCTTTTGGTTTCTTTTACTGATTTAGCTAAGAGTAATGAATTGAAATTCGAAATATTAAAGCGTTATAGGTTTTTAATGAATATATTATACGCATATTAAATATATATTAAAGCTCAATAATTATTATCTATATTTTACTTGAAAATCAAAAAGGAATTGTTTTTATCTAGAGAAAGAGAAAGAATAGGCAGGAAGTACATACATAACGGGCCAAACAAAAATAAGCAGAGCACTTGGCGAAGAGATCGCAATATTAATTTAAGAGCGGGCACGCGGATGCGGTAAGCGGTTCTCTTCTTGAATTATTTACAAATTTAGTTTTGTACAGTGTAATGCAATTTGCATTCACCTTTAAGAGTCGGTGCTCTCTTTATGCCGCAAAAACATAACCAAAAAATATAATATTCTTTTAAAAGTTTTCAATTCTTTATTTAAAAAAAAAAAAAACCCAAAAAGCAATTAGCTTTTAATTATTATTATTTATGTAGAAATCTTAAAGCAACATATAGATTCATTACTTTTTAAAATCCAATATGCATTTATTATATTAACATCATGATTTTCATAGTAATTAGAAGAATTGTAGGCCATGAAAATACCAACTATACCCTTTAGTTATCTTTTTGGCCACTTGAGAATGATATTTTCATGTCCCAACATTTCAGTTCATTCCTCCAATCGTTTTAACCCTCCCCCTCCCCAAACTTTCCAATCATTGACTACATTTTTGCAAACGGGTGGAGAATCATTTACCTGATATCCGATTGTGATTCTGATTACCCTCTCAATGTCTGTTCATCTGTGTGTGTGTGCGTGTAGGTGTTTGAGTGTGTATCTGTTTGTGTGTATCTGTTTGTGTGTGTTGTTTCCGTTTTGCTTCGTTTGATTTCGATTCTAATTGTTTTCCCCCATATCCCTTAACGTACCCTTATCCTTTTCCCCATCATCTCCCTTGGCCATCATCATTTGCTGTTGTCTGTGCAAATTACCTCTAAGCTGGAGCTGTTACTGTTGCTGTTGTTATACCCAACAGCAACAACAACAACAACAGAAGAGAGAAAAAGGAAAACACAACAACAGCAACAACTTACCAACCCCAAATGGGCAAATAATTATTCGCCACTCCCTCCCCCCTTTAGCCTCTCGTAGCCTGGCCTAGAGGCAAAAAAAAAAAAAAAAAAAATTAAGCAAATATCACGTCGTTCACATTCGAACTTTTTGGACAAGCATCAGCCAATGGAGTGAACCACTACAGAATGAGCATGAGAGAAACGAGATGGAGTTGGAGTTAGAAATGGAAATGGATACAATACGATGAAACTTAATCCAGGAGTGACCAAAATTCTTCAACAAAAGTGCGTGTGAAAATTCTTTTGTGTGTATATTTAGCCAAAAAGTTTTCCTATCAGGGGTGTTACCGTGGGAATGAGAAGAGTGGGGAAAGGGGGGGGCGTATCTATGTACTTCTGATTTTGTTTTTGGAAGTTTAATTACGAAAAGTGGTTGGATCAGAAAGAGATTTGGTTTAAATATTCCTGCCAAAAATAAATATACGCAATAATGAGAGAATTTTTTTTCCATCCTTTTTTTGGTTTTGGTTTGTTGTGTAACAGGACAGGATATTTATTTAGAATGACAGAGGATTTCCTCTTTTTCTTTCGATTTCAAGAGTTCTTAATTCAAAGAGATAAGGAAGTGAATTTCTTTTTGGTTTTTTTTTCGTTTACTTGAATTTCTTTAAAGAATATAAGTTGAAAAATATAAATTTAAACTATGTAAATCATAAAAATTACAAGCTTTTATTAGATAGATTATTCCTAGGTAATTCCTAAACAAATTGATTAAAAGTCTTAACTAATTTCATAGTTATTCTCTAACTGATAGTCTTCACTTAATTCGTTTTTCTCTGGCTCGCTCCGTCACTCTAAAAGTGTTTCAGCCTCAATTTGAAGTCATCAAAGATGGCTAAAAAGAGAGTACAGGAGGGGAGGGTAGGTGGTAGGCGTGTCATTATCACCACAGGCCATGTCCTAGTACAATTAAGTTCTAAATAACAACAGAGTGAAGAGGAATTTAAGGCAAACGCCCTCTATATCTAACTCGTTCATGCCCCCTCTTCCATCACTACTAGCCCCCTTCACCCACCCGTAGTGTCCACAAAGAAAAACTTAAGGAAAAAGTCACGTCTAATTACACACATCTTGAAGTTGCTTTTTGACCTGGTTGAGACATGGCTTGGGTTGTTAGAGTGACTTTAAGCAGGGGGGGGAATGAGGGCTGGAGGGTATTTTTCGGTTCACTGTAAATTGGTTTTAAAAGCCACAGTAAGAACATTATGAGAGTGGGCCATAAGCGTGAGAACGTGAGCAATTATTTTGCTTAAATGGAAGACTAATCCCTAAAGCCATTTAAAAAATGGAACCAAGGAACCAAGAAACAAAAAAAAAACTTCCCAAGCACAAAAACATTAAGGCAAAAATAATTCAATTTTTTTCCTTCAACACCAAAAATCAATGGAAAAAGAAAGACAAAATGAATAAGAAAAGAGAAATTGAAGAAAAGTTGAAGTACAGTCAACGCAAACCAAAAACAAAACAAAACGGAAAGAAGGAAAATAGTTAAAATTCACCAATCACGCACAAAGAATTGCACAGAGAGAGAGGGAGAGAGAGAGAGAGAGATTGAGAGCTAAAGGGAAGAGGTGATGAGGGGTTTGGCATGGGGGCAGTCTTGTGAATTAACAATTCCTTTCAATTAAGTGCGCAACCGACAAAAAGAAAGAACTGCAAAAAAAAAATTGATAGAGCGGCCAGCGATATTTTCGTTTCAATAAAAATCAGCAATAGCAGCAAATGAAAAGCGTTGCAACAGACCCCTTACCACACCCCCTCCTCTTCGCTTTCCCTCACATACATACATACATCCCGACCACCAAATTTGTTGGATAACTCCAACAGCAGGTTAAGGATAAAGAGACACAAGAGAAGGGTATAGGGGAAAGGGATAGAGTGATACAAAATTGGAGACAGAGAGAGAACCTGCCTCTGAAATCAGCAGCAAACTGTAACAAGTTTCGTGTTTCCCCTTTTTACAGTTCTTCGTTACAGTCAATCAGTTTTGCATGAGCGATTTCTTTACTCGTTTGCGCCAAACTCTACAATTTACTTACTTTTTTATCCCCCCGCTCTCTCCAACTCATCATCTATCTCTCTGTCTGTGTGTGTGTGTGTGTGTCTTCCACTAAAAAGGAAAAGAAAGATATTGGTGTCGGTACACAACACTGGCGTAACGAATTCTAAAAGGTTTACATCATTTTATAGTATTCTTTTTTTTTATTTAGCAATACAAAACTTGTTTGTTCCGCAAACATTTTTTCAAAGACCAAAGTCTATCTAACAAATTTGCCGTGATACTAGACAGATGAATTTCATTTGCCTAGAAATTAAGTTTAACTAAGGAAAAATTCAAATCTTTTTAGGTATTATAAAATTTTCGAATATTTTAAACGATTTGAAGAGCAAAATAATCCTTTATTATTAGGATATGCTTTAGATATTCAATTGAATTCAAAAACATTGTCTTAAATTCCTCAAAAATACTTTAAATTTAAAATATATACTATAAATACTTTATACACTTACCTAAACTTTAGTTTTATCTTGACCCTCTACTAAAAAAATAGAATATATTTTCCTCAATCAACTAATATCTTTGTTCCACTGTCTAAATCAAATGCCATAACCAGTTTTGAGTTATAAATAATAAATAAACACCCATTTAATATATATATTATTTCAGTTAACCTTAAATTCCTTAAATAATTTTAGTTACCAATCAAAGTATTAAACAATAATATATAATGTACTAATCGAATACTACACTCACTCTCGATCTTTCTACAAATTTGTTGAGATTTTTCATGTCTCGGTTCCGTGCTAAGCTCATTAATGTGCCACTGTCCTCTTTCCCTATAGTAATTAGAAATAATTTAGCAATAATTGAATTATCAATAACCTTCGAATATCCCTTTTATTCCCTCTGTCCCATGCTCTAGACAATCTATTCCGTTAGCTAATTTGTGCAACGGAAATCACACCTAAGAAACGCACACACACACACACACACGCACACACCACATCACAAACACGTCCTGCGACAAGCTTCCTCTACCAGTTCCCTACTTTTCAGGATTACGTGTGTGAGTATGCATGGCGTCTGCGTGTCACCTTCAGACACATTAAACCCCCTTCTTCAACCCAACAGCAACTTTCTCCGGCTCTTCGATTCGTGCAAATTGAAAATATGCCACATAATTATACATTTTTATGGAAATTTTTCAATTTATATGCCGTCAAATGGAAAATGCTCCGTGTATAGATTTCACATTTTTTTTATTATTTTTTTCAAGAGGTTAGCTACCGTTTTATTAACCATTATCGACAGATTATTCATCAGAACTGGTTAGTAAATTTTTATAAATAGGAATATTAATAAAAGTTCATATTTTATAGTGAGAGATAGATGGATCAGAAAGATTTGGAATTTCGGACTTGGTTAATTCAGTGAGAATCAAGATAGTTTCAATCACTGCTTTAATAAAGAATTTTATGTTCTATCAAAAATATAATTAACCTGCATCTTTATTATGTGAAGTGTTTATATTCTTCTCAATTTTCAAACTTAAGTAAAAGTTACCACATAATTTGTGTAAATTTTCACAAAGTTATCATTAGTTTTTCTTTTGAAGTTATCTATTTATACCTTTATAACGGAAATTATTTTTAAAAATATATCACAGTGGCGCCAGCGAACTAAAAAATAGGGGTAAGACATCAAACTGCCAAACAATGGGATATTTCGCAGCTCTATTACTAACAGAGTTCTGTTAACTCTTAGCAAAGTTCACTAAAGCGCCAAATTTAAAAAGCGGAAATGAAGCTTTAAAAAATTATAAATATTGCTATGTATATTATAATATTGGCAATCTAAAGTTGGTATATGTTGGCTGTTGTTATACCGAGTTCTGCACTCTACAAATAAATCCATTTCATTCTATTTCTGCTCCGATAATAAAGTAAAACAAAAAAAGTTAGTTTTTAATAATTCGTATTTTATTTTCAATTTAGTGTAAATTTGGGGGATATTTGAAGCGTTTACAAAAATGTCTTTAATTGTTTCCCCCCTTGAATACTCCGTTCTCCGAGTACACACATATATATAAATACACTTTAAGATATTATTATTATTATTATTTTTTTTTTTTGTTTATCATAATTCAAAATGGTTAGATACAAAAGCAAACGACAAAATGCATATTCCTTATTTATACATTTTCAATGTACAAAATGAAGGCGGGATGGGGGAAAGGAAATAAGGAAATGAAGTTAGTATCAAGTATTAAGTGATAGTAAAGTAAAATGATATGAGTTGAATGTGAGTACACAAAATGAAAGGAAATAATAAAATTAAAAAAAAAAATGATCTCCAGTCCAAAAGACTGGCAGAAAAAAATAAAAAGTGAATGAGTTTTTTTTTTTTAGTGGAAAATGAAAGTGGGATAAAAGAAATGTCCAGAGAATGCGAATTGATATCTCCCTCATTCTAATCAGTTCAAACGCTGAGTGACTGGCAGCTTCTTGCGACGTCGTCGCAATTGTTGACTGCGATCCCAGTACTCATAGTAACGTTCTTGTTTCAACCACTCTTGATATTTATACCACCATTCTTCCCATTTGATGTAGTCCTGTGAAATGGATTAGAAAATACTTAATACTTCATTTCGTTAAGGGGGAAATATTTTGATGACCTACCTTTAAATCCAGATCCCTTAAATAACCACGACTTTTATAGTATTCATAACGAACGCGTACATCATCCCACGATAGCATACCCGACGGCGCTGTGGTAGCCAATTCTTCTGGAAAATGACCAGCCGGTGCTGGTGAATACGAATAACGACGCGGAGGCGATTCGAGACCTTCCTCGATCATTACTTTTAATGCACCGCCGGCGGAATCTTTGGTGATGCGCATATTTTCCATATTGCTACGATCGGCCATTTTGCTCCATTGTGCCATTTTGCCGAAACGTTCCGACAATGTTAGACGCGTTGTGGCCGAAAATGTTGGCAATGATTTAGTTGTCACCTCACTGTCACTATCCGAACCACCCGAATCATCTGAATCCGATGATGAATTAGCCCCATTACCGCCGCTTGCTGGCTTTTTACGTTTCTCACCTTCGATTTTGATGCGCGGTCGCAGCTAAAAGGATGGAAAAAACGATCAATTTTAGATCAATTTTCCAATACATTAGTTAATATTATTAACTTACTTCTTTTTCTTTTTTCTTCTTCTTTGCCTGCTGTGCCGATGATGCTGTTGATGATGGCTGACCGGAACCAGGACCACCTGTGGCAGGCTCTGGTGGCTCTGGCGGACGATGTTTTAGACGCGGATCCTCTGGCGGCGGTGAATGACGTGACGATCGACCCATTTTCATATTATGACCATCATTATCATGATTTATGTGACGCATTTTGGCCTCGCGATATTTATCAACCGTTGGCGGGGTTGTGGGTCGTCCATGGACACGACCATGTGACTCCGGTGGCGGCAATGGCGGTGCCCCAGATCGATAATGCCCACGCGGTTTAGGCGGCGGTGAACGCGGACCGCGAGATCTAAACAAAAACAAATATATATATATATACATAAAGGATTAGCTATTTATTTTCCTTTATTCCCTTTATTTTCTACTTACCGAGATCTATGACGATGGCTGGGCGAGCACAGAGAGCAGGAATCATCGGAGCTGCTACTCATGGAGCTATTTGAACGCGAACGCATCGAATGCTAACGGAGGAATAGAAAAAAGAAATAAATACCTTTAATTTGAAATCAAATGGCAATGACTTACCCTTGGTGGTGGCGAAGGCGGACGCTTGGAACGCGGCAATATATGTGCCCCCGGGGGCAAACCACGCTTATCCGACGGCGGTAATGGCGGCGATCGACGACGACTTAACGGCGAACGCGACGGATTTGTTGGCTTTCCACCGCGCACACCGCGACTATTTGGCTCTGGTGGTGAACGTGGACGACCACCATGGCCATGACCATGTCCATTTCCGGGACGACGCATCATATCGTTGGGTGAGCGTGGTGATCGCGGTCCACGTCCATGCATCGGCATGGGCATCGGTGGTGAACGTCGACGCGTCGGCGGTGACAATGGCGGCGATTTACGCAAACGGGAACGACTACGCGAATGGGGAGAACGGGATCGTCCATAACGCGCCGATGAACCAGGACCCTGCGATGGTCCACCAATTCCTCCCCCAACACCCGGCGGTGGTGGATAACGACTGGCACTGCCATAGGGTGGTGGAGCAACCGGATCACGTTCAGATTCACCAGAACTGCTCTCCCCCTGTATATACATTTTCTTATAACCGGTATGACGCCAACGATTTGGATCCTTTTCCTCAGCTTCAATCAGTTTCTTGTCCCAATAATCATTGGTGGTATTTGCTCGTGCCTTCTTCATCACGTTGTCGATTTCTCGTCGCTTACCAGCGGGCAGAGATGGATCTGTAATCCAAAAAAAAAAAAAAAAATTTGAAAAAAATAAAATAAAAATAAACCCCTTCATTTAGCATATCGAGGGAGGAGATTCGATTTTAATCTCATTTATAGACTAGACCTATGAATTGATAATCCTTCGAATATAAACCAAAACTTAGAACTATATATATATATGTGTGATATGAAATATATATGTATTTATATATGAATGAATACTACACTGACCTACAAAATAAAACAAAAAACATGAATTCTGTAACTTAAACACAAACTTCTTTGTGCAATTAGTGCCAACAATTTTAGTTTATAAACTAAACTTCTTCACGATCTTTGTGGTTGTAATCTTAATTACGAAGCAAATTAAAGAAAAATCGATAAACGATCATAAAAAAAGAAAATGACATTAAAGCAAAAGAAATAACAAAATCATTGAACCGAAATGGTTTAAAATTTTATATAAACAATCTCCAGGCATAGAGGCCAATCAACTGTCATGATCCTTTGTCCATTGAGAGTAACCAAAATGAAAATGGAAATTGTATATACATATGTATATGTTTATATATACATATACTCTTCAGACAAATGTAGGCAGAACAAACGATATTGTTAATTTTATACCCTTGCATTTATTAAGAAATTTAATTTTATTAAGAAATTTGCAGTCCCCTCCAGAAGGAAGCATCTCCGACTATGTATATAAAGTGTATCTATTCCCGATCCGTAGGTACATATATCAACCCTCTTTTACTCCTTAATAAATGTGGTAAATTATATAGAAACAATCTGCAAGGGTATATGAATATCGGAACGACCGAATTTCTTCTAATTTTTCAGTTAAATCAAACCGAAAACAACTTTCGTATCAAATATCACACATATTTCACAGTTACCTTTTCGATTCAAATCCGTGTTTTGAACCGTTAACCGTTAATTTTATTTGGACACAAATTTGAACACTATAGAATTAAGTTAACCACAATTTCGATTTTGTATGTATATTTATTATTAATAATTATTCTTGATATGTTTTACTTGCTATGTATGTAGTTATATATATCTTCTTGACCCTAAGGGAGTGATCTTGCAAATGATTTCGAACTGGACACTTGTGGGCAATTTAAAGGAATATATATAGGTAGGAAGGTAGGATCTTGATCGTTAGTCTCAGCTGCTTCTTTTTTATACGGGGGAAAAAAAAAATTATTTTTAAAAAAAAAAATCCCAAAAATATAAATAATATTAACAAAAACCAAAACAAAAAAAAACCTTCCCTTTTTCCCCTTTCCCTTTTTTCCTTTTTTCCCTTTTCCTTTTCCTTTTTTTTATTATAAAAATAAAAAAAAAAAAAAAAAAAAAAAAAAAAAAAAAAAAAAAAAAAAAAAAAAAAAAAAAAAAAAAAATAAAAAAAAAAAATATATAAAAAAAAAAAAAAAAAAAAAAAAAAAAAAAAAAAAAAAAAAAAAAAAAAAAAAAAAAAAAAAAAAAAAAAAAAAAATATTTATAAAAAAAAATTTTTTTTTTAAAAAAAAAAAAAAAAAAAAAAAAAAAAAAAAAAATAAAAAAAAAAAAAAAAAAAAAAAAAAAAAAAAAAAAAAAAAAAAAAAAAAAAAAAAAAAAAAAAAAAAATTAAAAAAAAAAAAAAAAAAAAAAAAAAAAAAAAAAAAAAAAAAAAAAAAAAAAAAAAAAAAAAAAAAAAAAAAAAAAAAATTAAAAATTAAATAAATTTTTTATTTTGTTTTATTATCGGCTTAACCTTTTCAAAAATATTCATCATCTGTTTCTTCTTTTGAGTATTCAGGTAGTGGTAGTAGTAGTAGTTATCGGTATATATTGGATTTTGATTTTCTTTTGGGTTTTTTTTTGTTTCCTGTCCTTGTCATAACTTTTATATCTACCTGTTATGCGTGCAGCTGTAGGCTGCCTATCCATATGCAGCTTACGTGAAGCCATCGCTCGATGCGATGCGATTATTTAGGACGCGTTTTTCGACGAAAATCGCGCACGATTACAAATAGATAAGGATATATGTATATATTTTATATATATATATATATATGAATATCTATGATATATACTTCGATTTTACACGACGCAGCACTTTTACCATTTCAAATGCGCTTCAATTTAATTACATATATATATTTTTTCTTCTTTAATTCTCTTTTCTTTTTTTACTTTTGCATTCAAAAAAACACAAACAAAAATAGCTGCAAATATATTACAATTATAAAACATATGAGAGAGAGAAGAGAGAGAGATAGGCATTAGAAATGGCGTACAACAACAATTAACAGCAATTAACAACATTAACAACAAGAGCAATATTCAATGAGATGGAACGAGAGAGAAGACATAAAATAGTTATCAAGCGACGCGTACGCGAGGGCAGGTCATAGCGACAGCTGAAAACGTCAAATAACGCGAGAGGGGAGAGAGGGAGATGGAGAAGTTCGAACTCGAGAACCGACCCGACTGCGGCTGCCCAATGTTACATACATACATATGTACATATATTCAATGCGTTGGCGAAGGAGTCACGAGGGGGGTTAGGAGAGAATACATCAAGCCAGGAGGATAGGGGAACGGGGGGCGGTTTGTAATATGCAATGTTTTTAGTTCAATCTCAAGTCGCGACGCGGTTTTGAGAATTTGCATCGTATTTCTATCCAGATCTACAGCTTTATATATTTATTTTCTTATATTTTTAGCTTCTAGCTTACACCCACACACACACTGGCGCACACAACACACGCACACAGATGCACGGCCGCATTTGCTTTGTCAGCAAAGAGCAAGAGCGAGAGCGAGAGAGATAGAGATTTTGAGACACCCGAGACCGACGTAAATTGTTCAAATCAATTGCAACAATTTTTCAAGCGCTTTGCGATAGTGCAACGATAAATAAAACGAAATTAACAATCACTAAACTAATTTGCTTACTTTTTCTCACTTATTTGTGTAGTCTTTGTTGTTATTTAACAAAATTTCAGATACCACGACGTTGCGTTTTCATTTTCAGTATACACATGGAAAATGCTATCGTTGATAGTGTTGAAAATGGCCAAGATCTATGTGTTGGACAAATAAAACGTCTGTTCGTGCGACAGCTTACCCAGCCCTGTCAATACGCGCCCTTTATGAAATTTAAATTACAGTGTTCCTCCCACGTTAAAAATAATAAATAAAAAGTCATTAAAATGCAACTTTATCTTTCACTTCATATTAAGTGGATCCTGGACTTGGATCATTTTAACAATATACAATTTTGGCAGCTTTGCCAATTTCTTGGCTACAGTTACACATTCAAAATAATCACAATTCTTTAACAACAAATTTTGCGAAAAGAAAATAATGAAAATATAAGGAAAAAAGGAAAAAAACATCTCCAAAAGTCAAAGAACAATGAGATAAATTACTAACATAGCATTCTACTTGTTATCCGGACAAGCCATCTGGTATAGAAACTGGATAATTGTACGTGTTGGTCGTCCAGTCATACGATCCCTCAGCAGATACGGCAAAGGATTATAATGCGTCAGTATCCCCACATTACGGATATCAATGTGAGCCCAATCCACACAGGGCACCATCTCATGTAGAACAGCGGCAGCAATGCAGCTAGATGCCGGTCCACGACCACGATTACTGATATCATATGAAGGATTCGGAGTGACCAATTGCTTAAAGTAATGCCACAGTGGGAGACGCCACACACGATCGCCAGTGAGTCCGCCAGCCTTTTCAAATTGCTTATAAACGAAATTGGAATTACTGAAAATTCCAGCGGCAGAACCACCCAATCCACTGCAGACACCATACCCCACAGTGGCAATATCCACCACAAGACGAGGCTTGAAGGTCGTCTGAGCATACAGCAAAGGATCGGCCATGACTACAACTCCAGCCTTGCTAACATCCACAATGCCCAAAGTTTTGCCATTGAGCAAGGTAACCACATCACCCGGTTTAACAGCCATGCCGGAAGGCATATTCTCGCATAGAGGCAACACCGCCGAAATATTTACCGGCAGGGACAAGGCGGCCGCGGCACGGATCGCAGCCACACAAACGGCAGCACCAGCCATACAACCACGATACATATGCAGGCAATCCTTTGGACGAAGGCACAACCCACCACTGTTGTAAGTCAAGCCTTTGCCCACAAGTAGGATGGGTTTATCCTCGGGTGCAGTACCACAGTAGCTAATTTCCAATACAACGGGTGGCTCACAGCTGCCCTTGGCCACCATTAGGAAAGAGTTTAAATGATTCGCCTCAATCCAATCCATGGAACGAATCTCCACTGATACACCACACGGACACAGTGCATCCACTGTTGACTGAGCGAAAATAGTGGGAGTCATTTGATTGGCCGGTGAATCACTCAAACGCCGTGCCAAATTCTGGGATTCCGCTTTAAAAAGTCCTCGTGTCCAGGCATCTACATCGGGTGAATCATATAGATCCAATTTGGGAATATGCGTGCGATCCTGTTTGCGTTTATTGCTATTATAACGCCAAATGGCCAAGGCGCTACCTTCGGCCGCCTGTTCTGGATATTCCATTGAATCCACAAGAATATCTGTACATCCCTGGAGTTGTAAGGCTCTGGCGCCAACACCGGCTGCCACACGTGCATTTTCCATACCCTCGTCAATCATTTCCAGATCATTGAAACCGGCACCCTCTTGACCCAATCCAACAACAGCTACCGCTCGAAATTCAGCATCAATATTCATAAAAACTCTACCCTTTCCCAATTCACCCTTCATACTCGTCTCACGGACCAATTCCGCAATTTTACCCTGTGACCGATCATCGAACTTTTCACCGCTCGATGTCAGCTTTGGATCCTTATCGCCCTCCTTTTTATATACACCAACAACAAGGCCTTTAATCACAGATTTGCTCTCATCTTTGTCCGTGGCAAAGAGACGACGTTCCAACTGTTGCCTTTCCGTTTGCAACAATTGGGAATGGGAACTCGAACGTGCACTCGAATTGGAAGTGGTCAGACGTTTATAGAGATTCAGATTCTTGTTGAAACCGTTCAATATGCGACTGGATGCCATCTTTATGAACTGCTATAGTCAATCTATCTAAGAACTGATTTTACTTTATATTTTTTTTTTATATTTTTTTTTTTTATATAATTTTTAACCAACTAAATAACGAATTTATAGTAATTTTTACGTAATACCAAAAAAACTGTGTGTTCAGATATTATAGAAGATTTATGTATAGTTTTGTATTGTTATACTGAATGGCTAAAAAGACTGAATAAAATATGATGAGAAAAACAAGTTAAACAATTCACACCGAGCCAACTAAGATCAATGAATATGAAATGAATATAGAAAACTGATTACTAATTATGACAGATAACTGAATACTTTAGAGTTCCATATAAGATTTCATTTCGAAAACAAAGAAAAAACATTCCCTGAAAGCAAATGTTGTGAGTATGAATAGGTAAGTCCTTTTTGAATTCTTTAGTTTATATATACTGCATAATTCAAGGTTTTCTTATCTTATTTCTTATCAAATTTAGCTTGATTTCTTATAATCCACCACTGAAATCTACACATTATTTTTTATACCCTTTAATAAAATTGGTCATCTGTTTGCAACGCATAGAAATATATTTTTCCGATCCCATAAAGCATAAATATTTGTGATCAGCATTACTTTTGTCTGTCTGTTTCTTCGCATTTTTCCGATATTAAATTTTGAACTATGTGAATAAAAGTCATATGGTTCTGTTCATTGCTCGAATATCCTGATCAAGCTTAAGAATTAGTCGAATCGGACTTCCATAAGGTATAGAAAAATAGGAATATGCGAAAAACTATATTATTTTTTGAGCTATCTCAACCAAATTTATATACATATAATATCTCCCTTAATTTCTTTTTTTCTGCTTTAATTTTAAAAATTTTCTTGATGGAGAGAGTAATTAATTCGAATACAAGGGTATACAAACTTCGGTACGGCCGAAGTTAGCTTCTTTGATATTTCACTTTTCATTTTTAAATTTTTTATATCTTAAATGGACAATCCTTTTAAAGACTTCTTTTAAAACTTGGTCCGTTTCTAAATCTTCTCTACTCGATCTTAGCAAGACTTTTCAAAATAATTTTTCAAGAATTTATATGTCTTTACTACATTAAATCAATTATTATTTTTATATATAAACAATTTGCATTTTTTTACCTTAAGTTAAGACCCTTAGTTTATTCCTCATCGGAGTCATTCTGTTGATTGTTGGGCTTAAGAGTTCCAAATACCTTGGCCGGTATGGCCTTTTGTTCGAAACGTAATTTTTTCATAACCAAACCTTCAGCATCGGTTTTGGTTGCTTCACTAGCCACTTGCTTAGCCTGTTGCTCTCCATTATTATCATCATCTTCATCCTCCTCCTCCTCTTCATCTTCATCGCTGTCACCAATATCAATTTCATCGGGATTAACAACTGTATTTTCCTTATCTTTAGCCCCACCCTGTGTCTCGCCGCGTACAAACATAATATTTGAAGTGGCTGATGCTGCTGCTGCTGCTGGAAGTTTCTGTTTAGCGGCAGCTGCCTCTGCAGCAGCTCTAGCCGCTGCTTTCTCTTCCAACATGCGCATGGCATCGGGTCCAGAGCCCGAATCATTGGCATTGCCACCATTATTGGTCTGTAGGAATTGGGCAGCCATCATATTGACTTGGGTATTGTAAGTGGCCTGGACTGAGCGTTTAATACGCAGCATTTCTCTCATTGTATCCTCATTGCCATGACGTACCTCGAACTCTTTCCATGTTTGCCAGAAATCAGCTGTTATGCGAGGATCACAAACCTATGCACAAATCAAAGAAAATTAATGATATATAATCGTGAGAAATCGATATCTGCGATTACTCACCTGCGAGCAATGAGCATAGATTGCTCTAGCCCGATCCACTTCACCCAATTTGGTCTCCAATTCGGCAAATTTCACACACATATGACGCATATTTTGCTCTGGCAAGGCTTCAATGGCCTTCTCATAGATCTCTCTGGTCCTGGGCAGGCCATAAATTTCGGCTGCCTTCTTTACAAATATATTAAACATATCAAACATTTCCTCTTCCTTAACAGCAGATGTGGCACGATCATATACGGCCATGGCATGACGTGCCAGACCATGTTCCTCCTCCAATTTAGCATAGAGTAAATAAAAATATTTTGCATGCTCGGCCGGACAATCGCTTAGACATTGCTCAAAGAGATCTCGTGCTCTCTCCAATTTTGTGCCACCATAACGTTCAAGGAATTTGGTTAGATATGAATTCCATATATCATAAACATTTGGCCATTTAAATAGGGCAATACCCTTCTCATATGCCCTGTAGGCATCCTCATAATAGTTATGCTCCTCCAAAAATAGACCATAATTAATAATGATTTGTGGTGTACATATTTTTAGATCAATAATACGCTCATAGACTGCTTTGCATGTCTTGAAGGTGCCAAAGGATTCCTCAAGATCCGCGTACATTGACCACACTTTTAATGATTTATATAGACGCATTTGGACGGTCTCCGTTTCATCATGATATGATACCTTACGCTTGGGCATAACTGTGGCCTTTTGCATTAGTTTAAGAGCTGCCTCATATTGCTGCTGACGCAACTCCATTTCGGCCCATTCACACCAAACTGAGGCTAGATCTTCAACCTTAACATAAGCCACCTCAGTGCCACGTTCAAAAACGACACGGGCATCCTCTATTTGACCATTTGTCTCATAGAATTTGGCAAATTCCACCCATAGAGTATGCAATTTACCTACTGCCAATTTGGGTTGTACTGTCTGTACGGCTTCAGTAAAGGTATTGATTATATCGGTGGGTTTATCCTCATACAATTTGACACGTTTATGCCATTCATGGACATTGTGGGGATTCTGGCGCAGTAAAACACTATTTAGTAATAATAAACGTCGCTCCATGAGATATTCGAAGCGGGATAAACGCAATTCCACCTCAATGTCATCTTCCTCGGTGGCATCTTCTCCAGCTGCAGCCACTTGTTCCATGCGTTTGTTCAATGATAATTCCTCAAATTGGGCATACTCATCGAAGACCTGGGTAAAATCTCGAACTGTGGTAACAGTTTGTATTGCCTCTTCGTATATATCCCTTGCCCGATCAAACAGACCGGAGCGTACATAATAATCTGCCAAGGAATTCCACAAATGACCCAATTGATCGGTATATCGACGTAAACCGCCTCGGATAATGGCATCCACATTTAGTGAATGAACTTTATGGGGATTCTTTGATATTAAATCGCATAATTCATTCCATAATTGATGCTGAGATTTACCATGCTTTGAGGCAAAATGTTCATTGTCTACAATGGAGGCCAATTGCTGGGCAGCTTCATCCAGTTTTCCCACACTTTGCAAGTACTCTACATATTCTTCAGCATCTTCGGGAAATAGTTTTAAATATCTGCGATATACACGTAATGCCGTCTCGGGCATATCAAACTTTTGTACAAATTTTAGATACAATGGCCAAATCCTGCCATGCTGGGTAATGGGCAGTGCTCGCAGCGCCCGATCGAAAACGTGTCGCGTCCGGGTCAGCTTACTCTGCGATGTCATAAATACACCATAATCCATCCAAATGCGTGGCATTTTGTGCATAAATACAAGAGCTCGTTCGAAGGTATTGTTGACCACCTCCCACATGGGATCGGTGGGTATGCGTCCACGCACCTGCTTCCTGCGTGTCCTCAGATAATTGTACCATATTTTATAACTGCCCGGCAGTTCCTTCAATGCCCGCTCATATACCAGATTCACACCATTATTTGGAGCCTTTGCCTTGTGATCAATATAGCGTAGCCAGTGCTTCACGGAGTAGGCGTTCCTTAGAATTTCTTCCTCATACGGCACATCCTCCTCATCCTGCAGAAACAATAAAATTAATAAATCCGAATGACTTAAACAGGGGCATTTACTTACAAAATTCAGTTCTATTCGCAATGCTTGTTTTGCTGTTTTTGCCACCATTTTTTGTAGTTTATCGTAAAACTTAATTGGAAAAAATGCCGGAGAAACGTTTTCGCGTCTTCAGAACAGCTGACCAACAGTGTGACCAACCAGCAAAGCTAAAAATGGCCAAAAACCAGTCATTTTCTAATATTGCAATGCCGGTCTAGAGAAACAAAGAAGTTAATAATTCCATTAAAACTTGATTAATTTTGTTACATTTTACAAGTAAAGTTTAGGATTAGTTAGTAAGATTCCTTTTTTTTCATTTCCCGAACAGCCTTATCATTCTCTTATGTTTCTCGAATAAAAATATCGAAAAACTATCAACAATTCGTTTTCTTATCGAAGTATCGACCAGCACTATTTTAGTGTTGTTTTTGTTTTTCAACCGAGCGGTTCTGTGAATATTTTCTTCGTGAAAAATTTAAACTAAAAAAGGAAATAATATTACGAAAAAATTTACTAAACGATTTCAAGCATTTTTTTTTTGCTTTTGCATAATCAAATATCAGTGGCAGTTGCTTATCAGAGAGCAGAAACGGAGGCAAGGCCGTCCCAAAGAGAACACCACCGCAAAACAGAAACACGGAGGGGAGCAGCAGGCCAGTTGGCAGCAGCAACAAACTAAAAAAAAAGGAGAAAAAAAAGCAACAAAATCAAACTTAAAATAATTCAAGTTCTAAAATTAGCTGAAAATGACGCGATTGAAACATTTTTAACAAAAAATTGCCAAGAAAAAATACGAAAAAGATACCGTAAATCTTTTTTTGGTAAGAGAAATTAAACAGTTTTACGGATCTCCTTATAAGTGTGTGTGTGTGTGTGTGTGTGTGTGCGAGTGTGTGCGGCCTGTGTGTGTGTTTCGTCTGGCTGTGCGTATATAAATGTGTGTGCGTGGGAGTGTGTCATAATATAAAAATATTTTCGCACTTGTTTCTCCCGTGCATTGATTTTTTTTTGTGTTTTGAGTTTTTCTTCTCACGTGCGGCATTCCAATTGGTCCACAAATATCCAATTAGCTGCGTTGTTGTTCTTTTGCTTTTCCACCCCTAAGACTAAAATCAGCTGTTCCTCTTGCTTTTGGAAAATTTTCCATTCACATTTTTGTATATTCGTCCTCTCATATGGAAAAGCGGAAATTTTCGGCTTAGCAGCAGAACAAAGTAATAAACAACTTGAATTGACAATACAGGCGGGTTGTGGAGAGGGGGGCTAAAAGAAGAGGCCTGCCGGTAACTGACATACTAAGCACCGACAATAACAACCATAGAAGACAAGACAAGGAACTTGCTTGGCCGCTGCAGCTTTTGGGCCCCCCTTAGCCACCGCAAAATTTGCCATCAAGCTTTTGCAGTCAAGAGAAAAGCTTTCTTTTTGGCAGGGATTTATTGGTAATACTCTTAAAGGAAAAGTACATGGGTTTCAATTGGAAAATTTTTTAGGAAAATAGGCATAGCCATTAATTAGAAAAAAGAATGGGAAACACTTGTGCTTTATTTCATTCTTATATTCTAAAAATAGGTTTATTTATACATATATTGTCATTTTTTATTATTTGTTTCAATTTTTTGTGTTTTCCATATTGCAAAAAATACTCCTTAAATTTGCCCTTTATTTCTAGAAATTTCCATATATTGCTAGGAAGTTACAGTTTCGAGTAGACTGCGAAACATATCCTTAATTTTGTTTTCGAAAAAAAATTTGTTCTGATTTGCTAAGTTTCACTAATTTCTCAATAAGCGAATTAATTCTTCATAACTGTTCTTAGCCGAAAAAGACAAAAATGACAACAAAAGGAGAGTAGATCGAGAGAGAGTAAGAGAGAGCACGTGGCATATTTTTGAGTGGGAGAGAGGCTTTTGCACTTTCCCCCCTCTTACTACCTGGTGCCGAGCGTATGTATATAAGAAGCTGCACGGACAAAGCGAAAGACAATTGCTGCGCGGGAGTTCTTGTGATCGGTCGTGCGGCTCTATATTCCAGTTCATTTTGATTTTACTTTTACAGTACATAATTCGGTTTTGAATATTAATTAATAATTTACATTATTATTAATTAACAAAAATTTAAACAAAAGAATAAAACAATTCGCAATTTTCCGATTCATTTTCCAATAAGTTCCTGGTATGTGTCATATATTGTAAATACTTCTTGATCAGTCTCAAACATATATTCGGGGATATACCCTTAATCCTACATAGTGTATGGTGCCAAAAAAAGCTTTTCACAGAACTTTTCTTTATTGATTCCTCTTCTTCTATTTACAGCGCCCACCAGAAGTAGCAGCAGCAGCAGCAGCAGCATAAAATTATCCTCCTCCAACATTGTGAAAAATTTGTTCATCATGACGCGTTCAAGTATTTCGTTTAATAATTCTTCAGTGAATTTAGAGACTAAAAAGTTTAATTAACCGCTAATTAAAAGAAGAAAAAAAAGGAAAATATAAAGAAATGTTCTAGAAACTAAACCAAAAGACAATAAATCGTGTTTTAATTGTGCTATTTCGATCATCTTATTATATATGTATATATATATATATGTATATTTGTGTGCGTGTGTGTTTTTCTTTTATTTTTTGGGGTTAATTAAAAAGTGCAATAGGGAAATATACATACATATAACGGAAGAGTGCAATAAAAATTAAAATTAAACATTCCATCGAGCCAAACTTTATATATATATATACATACATATATATAATATATATATACATTCAAATTATAATTCATTCCATTCAGTTTTGATTCTAACTAATCGGTCGGTTAACTGCCTAATGGCAAGTTCGCTCAACAAGACGAGACACAGGCGCAGATTGGCTGCGATCTCGTTTCTATCGAATATCTCATTAGATGGCACACACAGGGATACAAAATTTGGCGCAACATTCGGTAGCAGTATCATCTGCGGCAAGCAGCAGCATCCCAATAACGCAACGCAAACGTTGGGACACGGCAACGGTACGGGATTGGGAGCCGGTGGCTATCATCAACACTATCAGCAACATCATCATCAGCGAAGGCCGCAGCACCAACAACAACAACAGCATAAGCAAAATCATCAAAATAAACAACAACAACAACAACAACCGAATGGAGCTGCTTCAATATTACTTTGCAGTGCCGACATCCATATGGGTGGTGGCGGATCCACTGGTTCCGCAATCTGTGGAAACTTTGGATTGGACGATGAAGGCTCTGGCTCTCAGGCTCCTGCCGGCAGTGATGGTGATGAGCATTTTAGTGAAACTGAAAATATGGGTCAATACCTGATGAATGTGCTAATGCCAGCCGGTAGCACCAACCAGCAGGTGATGATGATGCAGCCGGCCGAGAGACGCAACATAAAGCGACCCACATCGGGCAGTGGCAATAATAGTATGAGAATTAAGAGCAAGCAACAGCAGCAACGCCCCCAAACAGCGGGTGGCAGCGGTGGATCGGGTGCCGAAAGTGGCAGCGATTCGGATAGCATTAAAATACCGCTTAAAATGTCCAATCTGGGCACTGGCGGTGGTGGAGTAAAGCTATTACCACTAAGGGAACGGTAAGTTATATATTATATACATATATATATATATCAAATATCCTGACAATATTTAATTTGATTATTTTGTTAGATCGATAAGAAATCTATACATATAGCTATATTATTTATATTGTTGTTTGCTTACCTCTTCCACTATTTCTACGCATTTCATTCATTTCATTGGTATGTATTTGATGCCAATCATTGGCCAATGGGTAATGGGCAGTGGGCAGGCTGGGTGGGGGGATAATTGACAACTGACGTCAGTCGATAGTCAATTTTCTTTGGAAATATTTCAAGCCGATAAGTTTTTCACTGTTGCCACCTGAGGAAATGTTATTCTTTGTTGCATTATTTGCATACATACGTACATACATACATACATATATCGGAATGAGACGTCAACAAAAATTGAAATTTCCATATAAATTTTAGCCCAATTGACACCTGACAACTAATTTGTTTAGAAACCTTTTCAATGAATGGATTCGTATAAATTTAGAACCAGAGACAATAAAAAAAAATAAAAAAAGGAAACAGAAAACAAGAAAAAACAAAACAAAACCAGATGTTAAAGTCAATCACTTTATCGTTAAATTTAAAAAGTTTTTTGACATTGCGACGCGTTTGTAGTTTCGCATGATGCTAAATTTAGGTAAACATTGATGTGCCGCCTCAATCTGCCACCCCCCACCCCCTTTTTTCCCCCTGTCAACGTGTGCCCACTCAATTAACATTAAATTAAAGAGCGTGCCTGGCAAATTGTTTAAACAAGACAACAACAACAATAACAACAACAATTGCATGTGCTCGGAACATACATTTATAGAGTACGGTACACGGTACGGTGGGTGGTCGGCCGTTGGGCGGTCGGTGGGCGTTGGGGTGTTGGCTTAATTGAAGCTTTTGTGTGCGCCAGACAATTACTGTCTATTGGGGTTTTTAGCTATGCTCTAGTCACGCACTTTAAACGGTTGTCACTAAACTCTAAACACTGAATAATCGAAAATAGTAATTAAATAAACAACAAAACCTAAAAAAAGAAGTGCAAATATTCGCACGCAACAATTGAATGCCTCATCCAACTTTTCTTCTAATGAATCCTTTTTTCCTGTTGTATGAAAACAAAAGAAAGCAAAGAAAGTTTACGCAATGATGCACTTTAACCGCATTGAATGGGAAAAAAAAGCTTTTGCCTTAAGGAGAAAAAGCTTTTACCTATAACACAATGCCAATGGTTACATTGAACTCTTGGTCTGAATTTATATTACAATGCAACTCGTTGCGCTTTGGCAAACTACTGACCTTGTTTTATATATATACATATATATGTGTACATATGTATATATCTACATATTCGCGCTCCGTTGACAGCATGGCATGTGCCGCAATACCCTGCAATTTTCATAAGGTGGAAGAGTACATTAAAACTGTCAGAGGGAGAGAGAGAGAGAGAGAAGATCTTCTTTTAAAATATAAACATAGATAGATCAAGATCAATCACTTCTAAATAATCAGATCATCCTCTTTTTGTATAAGAATTTACATCTAGCAGACAAGTATATATAAATCAGGATATATATGTTTCGTTTATAAAGTTTTTGTATAAGAACTCGCATCTATCAGATAAGGTTATATAAATATAGTTTAAGAACTTAACATCTTTTAGATAAGGATATATAACTTCCGAATTTCTGAACTCTTTATATAAGAATTTATGTCTACCAGACAATGATATATAAACAAGGATATATACTTTCGCTAAGTTATTACATTTTAGTATAAGAACTTACATCTTTTAGACAAGGATATATAACTTCCGTTTATGAACTTTTTGTATAAGAACTTACATATATCTATCAGACCACCAAAATTAGGGACAAGAACTTACATCTATCAGGCCACTGAAACGAGGATATATGGACTCGTAAAACTTTGTTAACTTTCTTCTTAGATAATCTAGTAAATAAAAAAAGGACGTCACCTCTTTTAAAATTGTATGAAACATAAATTTATAATAGGAATAAAATTCTATTATTTAAAAGTAGAATTTAAATAGAATATCTACCGCAAGGGGGCGTTAGACGATTAATATGCATTATCATATTATTTATTTTATTAGAACTTTTGATTATTTAAAATATCTATAAATCTTTTCCTAAAGTACTCAATCCAAGTAAATTTATTATTCAGAAAGATCATCAAATAAAGATTCACCGTTAGGTGATGTTTATGTATTAATACAGGATAATAAAGACCTTGTTATCCTGTAATCCTTTTACTTATAAGATCTCATTTAAGTGTAATCCAAAGTCGTTATCAAATTTTTTCTTCCCTCCCATTGATCAATTTCTTTTCTTTAATTAGTTTTACATATATGCTAAAAGGGCTTAATTTAATTTGATTTGTTTGTTTGCATTTTTGCAATTGTTTGCCAAAAACAAAAAAAATAAATATATAAAAATTTTTTTGATTATAATTTGGCTTTAATCCAATTGGCTTTTCATCGACCCTCTGATGTGAACATTTGTATGCAACATGTCAAACATTTGAATATATTTTTCTTATTCTATGTACATATAAGTATACTCGAAGTAAATATAAAATTTTTCATTACAAAGGAAGTTTATTAATAAATTGTTATCAATATTATAATAATGGCCTTACACATAATGCCTCGACACGGGCTGATAAGATTATTTTATGTACTGTACAAAAGAAACAGAATATGTTTTATTATGTTTTATTTTATTGTACACTTAACATTAGTTAGTTGCTCTATCTTTAGTAGAGTGACGAGCATTAGTTAGGCTATATATATGTACATATACGACATATATAATCTGATTTGATAAGAGTCTAGAGGTTATTTAATATAAATTAAAAAGTTTAGAAAAAGATTGCCAATAAATTAGGAAATGACATTAAAAAGTAAATATTAGAAAAGATCTTTTATATAATATTTGATTCCTTTAGGAGTATGAAAATATAATTGCTTAGTAATTGGAGTTGCAACTAATTCTTGAATATTCTAAATTGAATAATGTTTGTTATTTTTATTTATTTTAGTCATCAGTAATATTTCATAATACACACAATTAATTTGTTGTTGGGTCTAAAATACAAAATGAATCATACTAAAATTTACAATGTTAAATCTAATATTTCGTAATATTTTATAGATAATATTTGTCTTGCTATAAGACTTCTTTGATCCTTAAATTGATATGTGTATGTGTGTATGCACTTATGTATGTATGTATATATACATATATGTATATTTATGTCTATGTATGTACATATGTATGTATAATGAATCATTTATTAGCTTACAATTGAAACTTCGTTTTAAAACTTTTTTAACCCTTGCAGAGGCTAAAATAAAATTGATCAGTTGTTTGTAACGCATAGAAATAAACGTTTCCGACCCCATAAAGTATATATATTCTTGATCAGCATCAATAGCCGAGTCTATGTATGTAAATGACCATGTCCTTCTGCCTGTCTGTCTGTTTCTTCGCAGCTTTTCGAAAATAAATTTTGAGCTACGTGAATAAAAATCATATTATTCTGTTTATTAATCATTTATCTAAATCAAGTTTGACAATTGGTCGGATCGGACAACTATAAGGTATATAAAAAAATAGGAACGACCAGATCAAAACAGTTCTTGTGAGCTCTCTCAACCAACTACAGATAATAATTCTATATACTTATATATACTTATATTATATATGTATATATACTTATATTAAAACCATATATTATTCCATATAGGGAATATGGAATATAAAGTATATTATATATATTATAAGAATGTCCCAATTATCAGCCGACTTATTATTACAACGATATTGTGCTGAGTGAAGAGAAATACGCTCGTTTGTAGTAGCAGTAGCTCATCAGCAGCTTTCCCATTCGGACAAGATTAAAAAGATCGCTAAAGCAACTGAGATTACTCATCGATCAGTTTCCCCGCATCAACGACGAAAAGTCTGATATTATTGGTGCCGTGGAAATCATCCGAAATAACCATCGTCGCCTGTGTGCTCAATTGGGTACAAAGAACAAATCTATTGTTGCATCCTCTAGTAAGGAGGAGGTGAAGGATTATAGTTTCTAGAATAAAATGTCTACGGTATGCTTGGCCCAGGTGGAACAGGTATTTGATGGCTTAATGGACTTTATGGAGCCTCATTTGCCGTTGGTTAATAGTCACATGGTCAACTACTTTAGTCACAAGCATTGGGACACTTATATGGTAGATGAGATAAGGCAGGAGTTACAAAGTGAAGCTGATGTGAAATCGGCAATTAAACTTTTTTTTGATGATACGGAACAGAGAGAAAGTGAAAAATTTCCTAATTGTTCAAACTTTTTAAAGAGAGTGAACCAAGAAATCAAGAATTTTTCAAATTTAACTTGTACACTGGATGAATTGTTTAAAGAGAATGAAAATGAGCCGAAAATAAATATCAAATGGCTTATGAATGCTAAAAAATGTCATGAGGTGAAGCAAACTGGATTTTTAATAGATAAACTCATCCAAAGTACTGAAAATGCCAAAGACTTTTACGTTGTGGATGCTGGCGATGGCAAGGGGTATCTGTCCTCACGCATAGCGCTTCAATATGGATATCGTGTGCTCGGAATCGATTCCAATGCAACTAATACTGAAAATGCCCTGAAACGCTATCAGGAACTAGAGCGATCATGGAAACGATCAACTAAACGTGCCGGAGGATGCGTTGATCCACAGTCAACGGCTGGTTTGTGTAACTACAAAACTACAACAAGAGTTATCACCACTGAACTAAATTTGGGTAAATTACTGGCTGAAGAGTTTAAAGAATTCCCGGTAACTCCCAGGTCTCCCATCTGTCTAAGCGGTCTGCATACTTGTGGTAACCTGGCTGCCACTTGTCTTGAAATCTTCCATACCCAGTCCCAATGCCAGATTCTTTGTAATATTGGTTGCTGTTATCATTTGCTCAAGGAAACTTTTTCGGAGATCGAACCTTTTGCCAATATGTCAGTAATGGATGGGCAAACAAATCCTGGGTTTCCATTAAGCAATTATCTCAAAGAGCGCCAAGTTCGATTAGGTCGTAACGCTCGCATGTTGGCCTTACAGTCAATTGACCGTGTCATGAAGGCAAAGGAATTGCCTGATATAAAAGTTTATTACAGGGCACTAATCGAAGTTTTGATCCATCAGCATGCTCAAGATTCGAAAAACGAAAATCTGCAATTTGGACAAATAAAAAACTTTGACAACTTTGCTGATTATGTACAAAAGTGTGCCAAAAAATTGAATGCCAAGTGGTTGGAAGATGTGCCGCCAACGGAACTGGATACTCTCCTTCAAGACTATTCCAAGGATAAACATTATTTGGAATTTTTTTATTTACTACGGACGATATTTGCTCCCGTACTAGAGAGTTTGATACTTATAGATCGTCTCTTGTATCTAAAGGAATTGGGTTATGAACGTAGCTATATAATTGATCTATTTGATGCTGTTAAATCGCCTCGGCGTTATGCAATTGTTGCCTTTAAGTCGTAGCAAATAAGGAGATTGATTAAATTAGATTGGAATCATTCCCTCACGTCAATAATTTTTTTAACATTATATTTTAATTATTGATAAGCATGCAAAAGTGCAATTATAATATTTAGAATTCTGGTAGTGTTTTTATATTAATACCCCTTGATTTATATTCCATAATAAATGTTACTTAAATTTTGTATGTACATACATATGTGTATATTTGTATATACTAAGTTAGTCATACACCGGTTGGGGAAAAAGTTGAATATATGTACATATGTATGTATCTTCATATGGTATATATATATTGTATGTATATACAAAACAGAAATTGTAGAATTTGCAGTTTTCAACATTTAATAATAACTAACTCCACTACCAAGTTGTATATATATATATATACATACATACATATGTACATATTTACATTCCTCTGCCATCAACTCCCTCTACCTTAACTTGATCTTTGTTTGGTTTTTTTGTTGTTCTTTTTTTTTTTTTTTTGTTTGTGTTGTTTCTTCCACCATTTTTGTTTTGCTTCAGTCTTTCATTTCGCTTTCGTATAAAAAGCTCAATACAAAAGCGCTTGGAACCACTTTGAACCGCTTTCAAAGCATGTCACAAAAACAACAAAATAAAAGAGCCAATGCGAAGTAAGTTGGAAAGGGAGATATAAGTATATATACCTATAGATATGTACATACATACATACATAGATATACATATGTATATACATACATATATACATATACATATGTATGAAAACCAACTCTACCACGATAAGCGGTAATAAAAATATAAACAGAGGCTGACTGACTGGTCATATCAGTCACTATAATAAAATGTCAGCTAATATATGTATGTACATATGTACATATCGTATATTGCATGCAATATATTTTTTTATCTTTCATTTTTGGATTAGACTTTACTTAGGGTTAAAATGTTCATTCCCTTTATTGTTAGAGGGTTTGCGAAAATTGAAAATAAAAAATATATTGCACTAGTGACACACATTTTATTGCAACCCTTTCTAACCCCTTTTGGTTATAAGGAAGAAGCAAAAAAAAAAAAATCAAAACAAGAAGTAAATTTTAAAACTGGTTCTTATTACGCATTGTTTGCTCTCAAGGTTACCCAGTTTGTGGGCAGGATAATGATACACACACACATACATACATCAGGGTCAGGGGTAAAGCTAACCACCACAACAGCAAGAAGAAAACAAAAAAGCTGCGTGTACAGGTTTTCGATGCGCCATTGACATTGACCTTGAACATGGGCCTACAGGACAAGCAAGCACAAGGAAGCTTTAGCCGGTTTGTCCTTGAATTGCCTTCCTTCTATGTATGTACATATACATACATATACACATAAAAGCCTTCTTCCATTTCCACTACTTCATCATCATCATCATCATCATCATCATGATTATTGTGGTCGTTCAGCTGGGAAACGAGGCATTAAATCAAATTATAAGACCCATGACGCAATTTTTGCATGAATGGGAGTGGAGGTAAACAAAAAACAAAAAAAGGAAGAAAAAAAAGACACAGAGAGTTGTTTATGTTTCTCGCTTCATTCACTCCAAAAAAAAAAGAAAAAAAGTACAAAAAAAGAAGAATCCAAGATCAAATTTCAAAACAACAAGAACTGGACATAAGTAGTTTGTTTTGGTTATTCCTGCCTTTATATCTCTTGATCATCACAATCATCATAATCATCATCATCATCATTATCATAATCATTGTAGATGGTTTTTTAGCTAGGCAAGCATATTCCCACAGGAAGTTGAGGGAGTTTCAAATTACAAAATATTTTTGTTTGCAACAAATTTTATATTTTGTTTTGTTTTCTGGAATCTGCTGAATTGATGAATTAAGTTTAGTTCTTGTTAAGTTCTAGAACGGAAATAACAAATTGTAATTGAAGCTTTGTGGGTAAATTGAAAACATTTTGTTGAACTATTATGATAGATGCTGAGGAATAAGTAGAAGTTAGAGAAAGAATATACATAGTAAGTAAATAGAAACTCTAATTGGTTTGGTTAGGATTTTACTAGAATTAATTGAATTTTGTGTTAATTACATTTAATATAATGCGTATCATCTACAATAATACGTTTCTTTTATTATATTTACTATTATTATTATTATTTATTTTACTTTTTAGCATATTTGTTCCTTTTTATTATACATTATGCAAAAAATGTTTGAGAAATCTTAATTCAATTAACAACTTTTATATAATTGTTGCTCCCACTATATATAAAATATATACATGTACAAAATCAAATTAACTTTAATATTGATTAGATTTTCTATTCACAAAATCCGATATAATCGGTTCTATAGGTATAAGTATTTCAGTCCACAGAATCCTTTTGAGAACCTTGATCTTTGGGTTCTAATGTAAAGAACAACTTGAAAGGTTAATATTTTTATATATATATTCTTGATCAGTTTAACAATAAACAAGAAAATAATCCATATCCTTTTAACTGCTCCAAGATAAACATAAAGGATAACTGATTATACAAATAATCCTATAAATGCTAATCTTACTTGAAAGGAAATTGAATAAAGATTCAAACGTAACAATTTAACACTGATCAAGGCATTATCCTTTTATCTAGGGTGATTTAATTGTTTTCGAAATAATTTTGTAAAACAATTTTTTTTGCTGTCTGTGTTGGGCTTTGAAATTGAGAAATGATTTAACTAAATTAAGTTGAAATCAAAAGAGAAACTGCTGAAACAACTAAAAAATAAAGTTTTCTATTAAGTCATTTTATGTAATCGATATGCATGTATGTACTATATACTAAGGGAATATCCGTTAATTAATATAATTGCTCCCCTGAGACACATTTTCTATCTAACCGGGTAAACAATTTACTTACACGTAAACGTGTTGTTATTCCCTAAGAAATTCAAAATTCACTCAGGTGAATATTGAAACATACTAAAGTATTAGGATTAATGGCTTTTTGTTCTCTTCATTCATGAATTTTCACTATATACATATATATAGAGAGAGAAAGTATATACTTTAAATACGTTAAAATAAATGTACATAAATTCTTTGAAATGAAATCAGGCCAAGAACAGGGATTTAGGTTTCTGTTCAAACTCTTTTATATACATACACACATACTTATATAGTAAATATGTTTAACTAAAATCAATTTGTGTTGTTTATTCAATTTAACCCTCTTTTGATGGTACTCAACTAAATGCCAAGTCTCACTCAGATTACCAGCATCTTGATCTTTGTTATTTTCCATTTCATCTTTTCTTATTCTTGGGCAAATATTGTATAAAATGCGCTACTAAATATAAAAGTAAATATGTCTGTATGTGTGTATGTATATATACAGACAGATGTACAAATATATATATACATATAGACATGTACTTTTCACATCTAGACACGAAAGCAAAAATATTGTACTTGATATATATATATATATATATAAATGTGCATATGTTTAAAGCATTTACAAAAACAGAAATAAAAACAAAATGTTTAATTGCTGTTTGCCTCTCCACAAGTTACTTTGTGCGCCTGTCTGTCTTTGTGTTTTCCCGTGTGTAGTGTGGGAGTGTGCGAGTGTGTGTGGCAATCAAATCAACTGAGTCAATTTGCGCTTTTTATCAAAGTTTACTTTTGTTTTGCCATCATCATCATCATTGTAATCATTATTGTCATTATCGATGTGTTGTTTCAGCCTTCTTATCAGCTTGTTTATGAAACCAAAATTTTCTATTTTAACTTATATATGTATACATACATATATATACATATATTCATACATCATATGTGTTTACATATATACAATTAAATCACGTGTGCTTGTCAGATGTGCAAACTTATGGTTATATATAGAGAAGGGTATATAACCAAATTGATTAAAAGTTTTAACAAAACAAAAAACATTAAAATTCATGACATTTTAATGTGTTAAAGCAGCGACTTTTGCTTACCCTGTACAGTGAAGGGTAGATTATACCTTAAATATAAATATATTAAGCGTGGGGTTTATTAAGGGTGGATTATCTATTAAATATATATTAAATTAAAATTAGTTATTCCTAGTCTGGTGAAATTGTTCGGTTTTTTGCCTATTACGTTTTATCATACCCTGTAATTAAGCTATACATAGAACGCTTATGTTACCATTACAAAGATCTTTTCAAGGCAGTTTAAACTGTTTTGGGTGAGATCTCAGCTTAGGAATCTTAAGAACTAAAGAAAATACTGATTCAAAAGTCGAGTATCCAAATTTTGAGAAATTTTGCAATATTTTTCCATAGATTTCGTATCAAATTTGCACTCTACAACTCAAGCTTTAAGACTTTACATAAGTAGAAGCCATGAAAAGTATTTAGGCTGTGGTAATATTATCCCAATATCTTTTTCAATATATTCCATATATTTTTAAACCATTAATATACCTTTTATAGTTATAGAGTATTAAAATATGCAAATATTGTTTGATTTCAAACACGTTTGGTAACCGGTGTGAACCGAATATTTGATTTGGTGGCTCAGGTTTTGAGCAAGACTTGAAAACGCTAGGAAAACGCCCGAAAAAAACGCTAGAAAAACGCTTGCTTCATAGCACTCAACAAAATTTGAGTTTTTTCATACATGTACAAATTTATAATACATATAGATATATATATATTTGGATGACGCAAATATATACGTGTGCGACATTATCAAATCCTCAAACTAGAAACAAATAAAATTGAATTGAACAAAAAAAAAAAAATGAAAAAACACAGAAAAATACCGATAAGACTGCTAGCCAAAAGCGGTCTAAGCTGGCCAATACAAATGCGTTATATGGCGGCCAAAAGCAAAAACAAAACAAGAAAAATAAAGTAATACCAAACACCACACACAATAATCAGGTTAGGAATAGCAAAAACCAACAAATAACAATAATTGCTTGTAAACAAATAGCCAGCACAAAAGGCAAAGCAGAAAATATCGTAAAAAAAACTAGAAAATAGAAACAAAACGAAAAAACGAAATAAAATTGTTTATACAAAAAAGAGAGGAGAAACAAAAAAAAAAGTTGCAATACTCTTGAACATTTAAAAGTCCAATTGAAGGTTGAGAATGAAAACGAAGAAAAGCGAAAAGAGGCGAATTTTATCGCTAACAAAATCGGTGTAGAATACTCGTATTTATATACATAGATATGTATGTAAACATTTCTGATTTCGTTTTTATGGCAATTTTATATTGCAAATTTACAAAAATTCACGCGCTTTTGTAAACATTACGTAATTGTTCAGACGTGAATTGAAAGTGATAAATGAATTATATATGTATACACATAGTTAATTTAGTTTGTTCCTAGATAGATAGAGATCATTGAAGAGCGACGTTTGTGTACTTATGTAAGATAGGATAGGATAGGATGGAATATGATCTTTATATGGAATAAATTAAATTAGTTTAGAATTTTACATTATTCTTGGACAGATATCAGACCGTAGAAGGCTGTATATTTGTTAAGTCTACTATAATTTTTATTAGTTGAAATGATTTTGATTTTGGAAAGATAACATAGGAGACCGTTTTATATAACCGTTATATCGAAGTATTAAATGGATTTAATACAATTTGTTTCAAATTTTTCTTTGTTATTGGACAGTTGCCAGACTGTAAAAGAATGTTTAGAATGTCTAAACATTATATCCTTATAATCGAATATGAAACGGATTTAATAAAATTTGTCTAGAATTTTTCTGAACTTTTGCTAATTTCTTAAGATTTATATAAATTTTATTAGTTAATAGGAGTTTACTCTGAATCAATTTTTAGAAGTATAGAAAGTTTTTATTAAAACGTAGTGAGTTGGTAGTCCTGCACAGTAAAGCTTTGGGAATAAGGTGATCCCTTTTCTATATACATACATACATACATGTGTATGTATGTAGGTATAATTATCTCTATGAAAAGATTATACATAAGTACATACATATACATACATACATACATTTGTACAAGAATTCCAAGATTCGCTTTACTAGTACTCACCATCCTGCAGTTCTTTAAGTACAGTTATCTTTCTCACATTACATTACCTCACATTCTAAGATAATCTCCAACAACTCGTTCCTCACAAAAATTTTTATTTCTACTTTATGATAAATGATTGTTGAAAATTTAAATATTGTTTGTTCAAAGACTAGGCGCCCAGCGTTTTATAGACAGACCGCTAAGAGTTCCACAAACAAAATAAGAAGAAAAAAAAAACCATCAAAAAATGGTCATGCACTCACACACACTCATAGAGCACCTGTACAAACACATATACATACATACATACATCACACACACTCAATCTGAAACACTCAAAACTCATGGTCTAACACTTGCAGCTATGCAGTTGCCCTCTCGCACTCTCGCACTCTGCTCATGTGTCTAATCTGCCGTTATAAATATGCGAAGAGAGTGTGAGAGAGAGAGTTTGGGGGCCCTTCGTTTATTATTATGAGAGTTAGAGGGAGATAGACATACCAGCACGCATACACGCACTCATTAGTGAGTCAATAAGTTACACAACGCAATGCGTGGCCCTTTTTTTTTTAGTTTTGTTGTTGTTGTTGTTGTTTTGGATGCCATCCCCATCGTCTTCGTTTCTTCTTCATTTCATTGCTTTACAGTGCTGTTCGCCTGTTAGAATACTCCAACTAATTAACGAGTTATGACAGGGGCTTGGCGCCACCTTTATCATCATCAAACATTTTCATTTTTCCACGGTTTAGCCTAATTAATGGTTTAGCATGTAACCTCGACCTAGACCAATTATCTCAAGGTACTTGACCAGGCGTACAGCTGCAATCACACAGTCGGTGCCCTTCCAAAAAAAATAAAAAAAAACATAGAAAACCAACAAAAGAAAAAAATCATAGGTTGGACGATCGGCTGGCCCTTGTGCATTTATGTATGTTGTATGTTGTGTGTATGTATGTATGTTTTTCTGTTTGCCTGTGAAAATATCGATCATACGCTGAGGGGTGTGAAAAAATCCATGCAACAGCAGCGTGAAAGAGACGAAATGTTTGTGTGTCCGCTCGTGTCATTGAATTTATAAATACCATAAAGTATTTTTATCAATACACAAAAAAAAAACACACACACATATACACACCCATACAAATCTGCCTCCAAGGTCCTCCGCATTTAATAGAGTGTGCATGATTTTGATTTTGTTTTTTTCTTCTCTTTTTTTTGTGTATGTGTGCCCCTTGTTTCGCTTTGTTGAGCGCCTAATCGTACTAAGATCTTTTTTTGGGGTCTGTTTATACTCTATTCTAATGAAACTTCCTTTCATCTCTCTCTTTATTATAGCACTTTTAGTAATGGGGCCGCAAGTGAACAAAATCTACAGCCCGAGCGACGGGCACGTTTGAATACCGCACCGGGAATGCGTGGAGGAGCTATCACTGGTACTAATAATCCCAGCAATAATTCTAGTAGCATTCTAGTTGGTGGTGGAAACCTTAAACGTGCCTATATATTGAGTGGTTCAAGTGTTAGTCACATCACAGATGATAGCAGTACCGAAAGTTTGGCCCCAATTGGACCACCATTTACTGGCAGCTTTCGCAATAGCCTAGGCAAATCGGTGCAAATAAGCGATGGTCGTCGTGGTACAACAACCCTTCAGGGTCTAAGTGGTCAACGGGATGAGCGTATGGTATTGGTATCACGGAAAGTTCCATTCCTCATATTTTCTGCTTTGCCATATTATAAAGGAAAGAATGGCAGGTGCGTAGAGAATGAACAAAAATCATAATTTAGGAAAAATCGTTAACATATTTTCCATTTCCAGAGCCGAGTTTCGCAAAGAGGATCGTCGTCGTCGTAATCCATCAACTTCACGTCCTTTGAGTTCCATAAATGATGCTCCCTTTGATCCCTTTGATTTACTTGGTATACAAAAGGCTGAAAGTGGTCAGGTAAGCAGTGTTTATATATATATGTATATGTATAGCTAGTCTTATTAATAATATAAATATTTATTTTTCCAGGACATATCCTATGGTCATCTATTGATACCCTCACGACAATACGAAAAGGAACGCAAAAAACATGGCAATGCCTCAACAAATCCTTCAATTTTTGAAAATCAAATAGAAATCACGAGTACAGCAGCACTTAAAAATCATGGCATAGCGAGGTTGGTTCGCCATATATAAAACCACACACTGATCAAATAGGATTTCTGTATAAAATATAGGTTTACAGAACACATAACCGGGTCATTTAATATCCATATACATATATTCTCATTATAACCATTACCATTGTCATTCATTGAAACATATCCATGCCATATTCTTGTCATATATGTGTATAATTCTAAATTAACCAATCCACCCCTCCAAACAATGGTGTCAAAGACTTTATAAGATTTGGATTTATAATGAGTATTATGGCTAAAAAAAAAGTTGATGTCCCCAAAAGATTTTAAAAGATAGTGTTTTAAGGCATCAGTTATTTAATCTATATGTGCTTGTATTATAAGGAATGAAACTTTTAATCCATTAAAGACAAAAATTCTATTTAAATGTTTTAATACAGAGAACTATTTTCGGATTATAAAAGTTTGCAAATCCTTTTCAATGATTGAAATTCTATCTCGCTTATAGAAACTATCTTTCTTTTGTAAATAGTTGAAAGTTTTACAAATTGACTAAATTTAGGTAATTAAATTCCAATTTAATGAGGCTTATTTTATAAAAAAGTTGCTCCCACTTTCGTAGAATAAAAACTCAAGTATTTATTTTTATTATACAACAATTCAATCGATTGAAAGATAATCTATAAAAAAATAACTTAGCTTCCCCTCTTGTTTACAAGGGTCTAATTATGTTTTTGGAAATATAATATCTAAACATTTATTTATGAGTAAACAACATGTTGTTAACAATTTCTGTTGATTGATGAAAAACCTAAGCATTTTTTTTCTATACATAATACATATATGTATATGCATATATAGGCTTGTAATTTAAGCATAATCGGCAATTTGCTGAATAGGCATAGGCAGACCAAAAAAGACTGAGTCATTAGCAGTTAAAGTTATATGAAAATTCAGCACATTTTCAACATTTATATAATAATTACTTAACAACTGCAACGATTTGTCTTTTTTGTTGTTATAACATTTTATTTTTGATTTTTTAATGTTCTTTTTTGCCTACACAGAGTAATCCTAGACCTTCCCAAACCCCCCCCTGTCTGAATCTGCGACCCAAATCCAAACATTATTTGTATATGTACTTACATTTTGTGCCATTAACTTGTATTGCTAATCATTTAACGCTTTGCACTACTTCGTTTCAGCACAAAAACCATAACCAAACGTCAAGGCAAATGGTAAATGTTTTTGAAACAGCAGCTAATCACAAAATTAATTTCTATAACATTTCAGCTTTGGAAAATCAATATCCAAATGCATCAAAATCATCATAAAAGATTACAATCAAGATTTTCCAAAGCTGAAACGTAATCAGTAGATCAATTAATCTTTAATGAAAAAAGAAAAGAAAAAACCAAAAATAAAACAAAACATTATACATATTCTCACATACACATCACAAAGAGCACACACATCCAAAGAAAAAAAAAAAAAAATAATGAAAAAAGAAAAAACGCTTCAACTAACTAACTTGCTTTCTGTCGAGCTTTACTTTTTATCAGTTTCGTGTTGTATTTATTGGGTATATATATTTTATACTAAAATGTAATTATTAATATTTCACAGGTGTTTCACATATGAGAATAATAATCGAAATAATGCTGCAAGTCCAACGCCTGACATTAAATTGGATATGGATATGGAAAGCATTATATTAGCTGGAGGGGATGCAAGGGGCTTACCAGTAAGTTGCTTCAATGTATAAATAGACTAGACAATTTGCTATATTATATATCTTTTTTTTTATATAGTATCAACAATATTCGGCAAGCATTTTGGATGATCCTGAACTTATTGCCGGCAAACATCGTACATTGTTAACCTTTACCTCTTACATGACCTCAGTTATTGATTATGTCAGACCGTCAGATTTAAAGAAGGAGCTAAATGATAAATTTAGAGAGAAATTTCCATTGATTCAATTGACATTGAGCAAATTAAGAAGGTAAGGTTTAGAATTATTGTTTTATATTTATGCCAATTATAATTTAACTATTATTATAATTCTTTTTCAGTATCAAACGAGAAATGCGACGCATTAACAAATTGGATTCTCGCATCGATTTGGTCACCATATCCCAGGCTTATGTCTACTTTGAGAAACTAATATTAGCCAATTTGATCAATAAGAGCAATCGCAAGTTGTGCGCCGGCGCCTGTTTGCTGCTCAGTGCCAAAATGAATGATGTGAAAGGGGATTCCCTTAAATCCCTAATCGAGAAGACGGAAAGTGTTTTTCGTTTGAATCGTAAGGAGTTAATATCATCGGAATTTGCCGTATTGGTGGCACTGGAGTTTAGTCTGCATGTACCCATGTACGAGGTCTTGCCACATTTTCAACGTTTACTTTATGAATCCTAGTATTGTATCAAAAGAATGGATTTATTTACTATGGGACAATATTTGTTCCATAGAGGTAGTCGTAAATGATGCGATGGATTTAGGGCATACTTTACGGATGCGATATGTACTTACGAGGCATTGCCTACTTTTGGGGTGTTGGTTATAAAAAAAAAAGATACACAATACAATAAACTTATATCCATATAGTATACATAATACCTATATCTACGATATTTAAGCATTAGATAAGTTTTGGTAAAAGTCACAAAAACAAAAAAAAAATTATTAAAAAACAGCAAACAAAAAAAAAAAAAAATTGAACACAAATAATTATAAATAATTGACAAACAATTTGTAATGCCACGTTATATATATATATATTGTCCCATTTGCGCCCCCGTTTCCTCGACCCTTCCAATTTCTACATAAGTGTTTACGTTATAGCCAAGTTATAAATTATATATGATTATTATTTAATTTTGGGTTTTTTTGTTATAGACATTTCAAAAATGAATAAAACTATATGCAACAAAATATTAGAACAATATCGTATAGCATTTTTACTCATCGAGATAAGTTAAGGCACTCTCTCTCGCTCTCCCTCTCTCTCCCCTTACCCCTACCCATCTCTTTTTCTCTTATCAAGCGACAAAACGTTAACTGTAGTTAGCTTTAGAAAATGTTAATTTATTCAAATTACCTTTTCGCCCATATAATATGTTGTATAGTACCTTCTATGATCTTCTGAGAGCCGCATCATTAAAGCTAACTAATCCGTTTCTAAAAAAAAAAAAAACAGAAAAGATATTCATCCTCATGTATGTATGTATATATATGACTTTGCCTTACCCCATGGCGCGCTTTTCATTGCATTGTCATTGACAGTGGGGGGGCCAACAAACAATCAATCAAAAATCAATAAATTACCAACGATCGATTATTTGTCAGCGCAACAGGCGCTCAGCAAGTGGCCACAAGTGGTCCAAAGAAGAAGCGGGCGATAACCAAAAATACAAGCCCCAACTGTGTTTTTTTTTTTTGTATTTTGATTGTGTGAGTGTGTGTGTGTATGGAAAAGGGAGCGAAGAACGATAAGTGTGTGTAGAGAGACGGAGGGAGGGGCACGTGAGCTATGCCCATGCCCATTTGCCCTACCTGCTGCACATTATGGCTCTTTGTTTGTTTGTAGCGGCTGTTAACTCTTTTGTATGATAAGCTATTTTGGGCTACCAGCAATTGGACAGAGGTAACTCTTTCATATACATACATATATACGAGTATGTCGGGGCAGAGAGTGTGAAATGCAATGCCAACGTAATCAGTTTTTCTTTTTGCCTTATCAGCAGAATTTCTGTTACACAAGAAAATTGAAATGACTGGTAAATGCCCTTTACAAGGTGGGAGAATATTTCTATTGGGAATTCTATAGGGATTAAATCTTGCCTCAATTTTAGAAAAATGGGAATAACTCTGATTGATCTGAGTATAAAGTATAAGAATTGATTGAACATTTTCAGTTTCTCGACTTTGTCTAAGCTGGAATGAAAGAAAGAAGTTTGAAATATGTCTAGAAAATGATAAATGTTTTGGAGTTCCACAATTGGAATTATTCTTATATATGTATAATTTGGAAAAATTGTTTACTGATCTACTTTAGATGGTTTTATATGTTTATGGTTCTATTATATGATATGGTAAAATATTTTAAACAAATTTTATTAAAAATAGAATATATTTTTTAAAATATTGGCTACTGGATTTGATGTAGAGAAGATACTCTGTAGATAGATCGAAATTGAAAACTTGGAAAATTAAATTAGCCCAAGCACTAGTAAACTTTGGGTATAGTTAAAAAGAAAGTAAGTTATATATATGAACTATATTTTATGCACCAAATTTTGGAACATGTATCGATCGATAATTCCGATAAAGTAGTAATAATGTAGATAACTATATTAGATATTAAATATAATTTCTAATTTTGAAAAGCACAAAGTTTTCTTCAATTCAACCGACATACCTCTTAATCGATTCCTATGATATATTTCCTTTTTTAGTCTATTAGCTTTTAAAAATTAAGAATGATTTATAAAGGAAATTTAATCGAAGCAATATGCTTAGCTTTTCCCCTATATAGATGATGATCAAGAACTTAATATATATTTCAGTTTTCTTCTATTTAAAGCAAAGTGTCACTATAACTCATTCATCTAGGAAGTGTACCCGTTCAGGGACCTACCAACGCATGAAAATGTTATGTATTTCTTTTTAATATGATTCCAATTAGTGCCATTAAATTGAATAATCAGTTTTGGGCCAATCGCTAAACTCATTAGAGCTCCCTCTGCCATGCATGATGTACGTGTTTGGCCATTAACAGCTGATTCTACCCCACCATTACTTTTGCCATGCTTTTGCTGCCACATGGCTCTGCATAATGAAAGAGCTCAAAACTAATTAACGCAAAAGCAAAGCCGGAACAGAACAGAACAGAAGAGAACACCACCGCATCGCACCGCACCGCACCGCAGCATATTCCCATCCCATTTCCACCCACTGGCAGTAGCACTAGGCCATCTGCCTGGGTTCATTACCTCACACATACACAAGACTCTGCCATCTACCATTCATATTGGCCAAATAGAAAGAGATTGTTGCTCGCTTGGTCTGTTCGCCTGACATTCACGTCTGACGCTTGTCTAGGTTACTACAGGCCACCCCCACTAACGGGAACAACGGCAGTAACATCGTTTATTACTCATTAGCACGCACAACGGCAACTTTTGTGCCAAACTTTTGGGCTCATTTATTAAGTGAACCCCCGAAGCCTAAAACTTTTTCATTAAAATTTCGTTTTCATTTATTAGACATTTCTTTGCCACCTCATCATCTCCTCCTTCCCCTCTGGCCATCGTTTCCGTCTCGACCCCCTTTTTTCCCTATATGCTTTGTGTTTGTGTGTGTGTGTATGTGGTTTGGGGTTTTTTTTTTTTTTTTTTGTTTGGGTTCGTTAACAGTTTTAGTTAGTTGCCTTCTGCCTCTCTGATTGGAAAGTTCTTTTCTGCATTTTCATGTAAGGCTTCCGACTGAAACCCCCACTCCCCTTATCACCCACATACCCCTCCAGCATTGAACTGATGAGGGACTCTGGCAGTGGCCAAGCGAGCATTTTCTGTTGCTGCTGCTGCTGCTGCCGGTGCTGCTGACGCGTTTCTTTTGCTACTACTGCTGCTGCTGCTGCTGCTGCGTCGTAGTTGCCGCTTGTCCCTGTCGACTTTCTGCGGTTTTATGTGCGCCTGATACTATGCGCCGAGTTAATTGGTTTGCAAACAAATTAACCAACGTGGGTGTGTACGTTTCCTAATTAGCAGCTTTTGTAATTAAATATGCCCGCAGCCATTCAAACTGTGGCAGAAGTGGTTGGAGATGAGGGAGAAGTAGCAGTATATGGGGTACGTAGAAGCATTTGTTGTATGTAGTTGTAAAGAGGGGGAGAGGGGGGCGGATGGTTGGGGATAAACCACATGCGTGGCATAACGGTTCATATGACGCACAGTGGCGCCAGCTAAGCTATAACACACCCCGCCTCCTCAAGTTGATTTAGCTAATGGAATAACAAGCACAATGGCATACAATTTTAGCCCCCCTTTGCGTGCGACGCCTCAGTCGGCAGTCGGTTGGCTGACGTAGCAAATGAAAATGCATTTTAATTAGGGGTTTTTTGTTTGGGGCTTTTGTTTTAAGTTCTCATTTTGTGTATGTGTGTGTGTGATTTGTAGTCTCTCCGTCAGTCAGTCAGCAGGCAGAATCAGGCATTATGGTTTTTGGTTAGAGTTACCGAGTTATTAGAATAAAAAATACGTCTCGATATTATTTATATTATTATATTATTATATTATTATATTATTATATTATTATATTATTATATTATTATATTATTATATTATTATATTATTATATTATTATATTATTATATTATTATATTATTATATTATTATATTATTATATTATTATATTATTATATTATTATATTATTATATTATTATATTATTATATTATTATATTATTATATTATTATATTATTATATAATTATATTATTATATTAGTATATTAATATAGTATTATATTATTATATAATTATATAATTATATTATTATATTATTATATTATTATATTATTATATTATTATATTATTATATTATTATATTATTATATTATTATATTATTATATTATTATATTATTATATTATTATATTATTATATTATTATATTATTATATTATTATATTATTATATTATTATATTATTATATTATTATATTATTATATTATATTATTATATTATTATATTATTATATTATTATATTATTATATAAATATTTTGTAAGTTATTTAATACGAAATTGTACTTTCTTTTATTGTGTTTTAATATCTAGAATGTTTTCCTGTTTAACTAATTTTGGATATTATATCAACACTTTTTCTTACTGTTTGTTATAAATTATTCTTAAAAAAAAAATTTAATTGTGTAAAATATATTTATATATTACAGCCCCAAAAGGCTATATCCACTCAATTTATGGAATATAATCATACGCACCGTGTGCAACACTAAAATTAAAGTTAGTTTATTTTACCAATTTTTTAATTAATTATTATAGTTACATACATTATTATTTTATATCAAATACTTAAAAATAGAAAAATAAATCTAATAGTAAATTTTCTATTATAATATTTATAATCTAATACTAAAAAACATAAAAAAATTTTAATTTAAAAATTTTATTTAATATTTCAATTATTACATTTCTTTTATAATTAATATTGGAATTGAAGAAGATATTACTTTAAAAACTAAATTTGTTAAAAATCAATATTCCTTTGTTCAAATACCATCAGTTAAGGGCTTAATTTCTGTTCCCCCAAGGAATTGTCGATCACTTTATTTTAGACACTCGACAACTCTAAACCAAGCCCAACGATAAGCATACCCAATGGGACACAGTATGGGGGGCAAACAAAATATATTAAAAAAAAACTTGGTCAATGGGCGAGCACAGGAGCTTTTGGCATCTCAAGAGAGCGGCATGAAAGGGAAAAGGGGAAGTGATGGGAATGGGACTTTAAATGGTGGTGGAGCACCCACATTTTTTTTTGCCTTTTGCCATTCATTATGATTGCTGTTGGTGTAGTTGCTGTTGTTATTGTTGCTGTTGTTGTTGCTGCTGTTGCCGCCGTTGTTGTTCAATTGAATTCGAGCAAAAAAGAAAAAAGGGTCCAATTAAAAAACCACAACAATTAACGAGCCAAGTGAGTTAACTTGGCATAAGTGGAATTTTAATTGGCAACACGAGAGCTCTGGGCCAAACAACAGGAGCCGAACGCGAGTGACTTGCCGAGTGCCGATAAGAGTGCAACATGATGGTGGTGGTGGTGAAAGAGAAAGAGTAGTAGCAGTACTAGTGAGAGGGAAAGAGAGATGGGGAGAGATGGAGAGCAGCACGTCATGGGTGCCCGGGAGTAGTTAAGTAAATGAGCATTTTGTTTCACTAATGAACACTAATGAATGCCGGAGACAGCACTTGGGTGTGTGTGTGTGTGTATATTTGTGTGTGGCAGCCTTTTGTTGGTTTGGGGTTTTTGTGTTGTTAATTAATAAACACGACCAGTGCCAGAGAGTTTCAGCAGTTCTCATTGTGTGTGTGTGTGTGGTGTATATTTTTGAAGGGGTTAAAATAAGCAATTAGTTGGATTTTCGACTAGGCGCACAGCAAATGTGCAGACGTTGAAACCGGGCAGAAAGTTTCAAACTGTTGCCGCCGTCATCGTCGTCGTCGTCTTCTAACGAGCAGCAGCAACAGCAACAGCAGCAGCAGCGGCGCAGGAGTTGAGTTGGCGCCCTCCAATGAGGGAGTCTCATGCCACCATTTCAGTTGGTAGGTAAGCCTGCCACGCATCGGAGGTCGTGTCTGGGAAAGAAGCAAAAAAAAAAAAAAACAACAACCAACAAACAAAAAAAAACCAAACCAGCAAAGTTTTTGCCATTGCCTGCTCTTGACTCTCTCTTGTGGCTTTCAGCTGTTGTCTGTGCGGGGCTTAATTAGTGCTGGGTTAGCAATTAGCATAGACTTGAACCAGAAATGTAAAATGGAAAATGGGTCGGAAATGGTTGGGAGTGAAAGGTGATAAGACATACATATATCCAATGTCAGTAGGTCGTATCTTTACACACATACATCTATCATATGCATATATACTGAGGCGATCCTTATAGTGGAAACCAATGATAAAAAAAGTACAGGATCTACCAACGATAAACTTGTTTCTAGTTGATTCCTTCTAATAATAAACACTTTAACAACTTATACTTATTTCCATTCCAGATTTTTTATAAAAAAAAAAGTATATCAAGATTATGTAAATACTTCCTATTAAAATTTCAGCTCCATATATATATATGTCAATCAACTTTCAACCCTTCTAAGGTGTTATTTTCTCTCATTTCAAACAATTGATCAATTAAAATGTTACCATAAATAAATTTAAAATATTCTAATTTAAGACATATTCTCAACTGTGACGAATGACTCATATAAGTATAGTAATCAGTTGGCAAATCAAGATAAGTATAGATGTATATATGTAATACTAGCCAAAACAAAAACCAAGGAGGTGTTTTGTTTGAATATTTTTCTTGACTTTATATGGCGCGTCATCTTTCTAGCTGTCTGCCATCAACACTGTGGAGGTGTTGGAGGTCTGACGCCGCAGCAAAAACCCGTTCAACTGACGGAAGAAATAACAAAAAAAAAAAAAAAAAAAATAACAACAAACAAACAAAACTTAAGCTCGAAAGCAAAAACTTACGTCACCGATTTTAAATACAATAATTTACATGACATGAAATGAAATCATATTTTAGAATACAACCGACTTGAAGGTAGCTCAAACGTGTTTTGGAACGCCAAGTGAACAGATCCTCGTTTAGATCGTGAGTGGAAAAATATATACATATATATATAACAAGAAAATGCCGCTACATCGCAAAGATGATTATATACCCATTAAAGTTGAGGGTTGGAATGGTAAATTTGTTTATCCCGATGGCGCTGTTAATAATGTCTCCAAGATTCGTCGTCATAATCAAAATGTAACGAATACGCAAAATTTTTATGGTTTCAATACCGAACCAATTGTCCTGCCCACCGCCTGGGATGGGACATTTGTAAAGAGCGGAGAGACACGTATCAAACAGGAACGTAATCGTTCCGATGATCAGGATTATTTCGATTATAATACAGATCCAACAATATTGCCACCAACATGGAGTGGGGAATTTGTAACCGATCCGAATGATGTCCGTATTAAACCAGAGCGTAATTTCTCCGATCCACGTGATTATGCAGAGGCAAATCGTTTTAAATTGGTTCAACAGCAGTGAAAGAAATGAAATATTATATATCTACTATAAATACAACAATTATATGGATGTTAATTTCTTGAACAATCGCAACTACTACTAATATGTGCAATTACTTTCAATGTTTTTTGTGTTTTTGTACCTAACCAAAGCGTTTACGTTTTTTGTAATTTTACGGATATTTATTGTTTACACTTAATAAAAAAAAAAAAAAACCGACACCAATAAAAAATAAATCAATATAAAAATCAAATACATTAATAATTGCTAGAAAGTTCCGTTGTTTAATCACCTTGAAAGTTGAAATATTGGCGTAGGCGTTTCTATTCAATATTCGTATTCAATATTCAATGACCGTTTAAGGTCGTCGATCAAGTTTGCAAATTAACTTTTTATATAAGCCATCATTATAATACATAAATAAATATCTAGAGAAATTACAACTGTGCGATTGTTTACCAATTTGGATCAGGCCAATATGGAATATTATGTGATCATGAAATGAAGTGAAATGTGTGATTGGAAAGGTTTTTGAATAGTATAGGTTTAGTCCATTCAATTCCATTTAAACTAATGAAATCTACAAAAATACTTTGAATGCTCAAATAGGATGGGTTTATTTCATTCAATTGTTTTTAATTTGCAGTTCACAAATCAACAAAAATATTTCGAAAGTTCGAGAAGAAATAGGTGCATTGTAACATATATTATTTATATAGTTATTATCTAATTTATTATTATTATTTTTAATTCAATTGAATTGACTATTAATAACCATTATTTGAGCTATATTTCAATTAAAAAGTTATTTATTTTGCTTGATTATACCCTATATGATTTCCAATTGACTTGAAATATGTCTATGGGATTTCCTCGTGAATATATAAGCTCATATGAATGAATAATCAATAGAATGAATATGAATAGAAATAATGTAAAAGTATTCGGTATTCTAACAAATAAATTAGGAACTTCTTTTTGAAATTTGCGATATAATCCGTTTATAAATCTTTACAACCCAAATTACAGCCTATAGATAATTGCACGAATCCTTCAAACGATTTTTGGAAAAAAAGTTGAGGGTACTTGAAGTACCTTCAGAAGGCTCTAATTATTTTAAATCTTGACCGATGTTGAAGAAGTATACCTTTCTTTGTTTCTCAGAATCGCAATTTTTTAAATTTGTCTATTGGCATAAGATTCTGGAAAAATAATTTTTTTTTCGGATTTTCGAAATTTTTAACGATGTTACCCCTGTCAAAATTTTCAAAAATCTGGTAAAAAATTTTTTTCCCCAATTTTTGATGGTTCTAACGCAGTGTATAACTTTGGAAGTTTGTGATAAAAACAATGTATAAATTTTTGAAATCGGCCAAAAGATGCCAAACTTACAATCTAAAGAACATCGCACAAATCCTTCAGAGAATTTTCAAAAAAAAAAAATTGAGGGTACCTCAACTTCAGAAGACGACCGATGTTAAAGAAGTACATATGCTAATAATGAATTGAATAAATATGAATATGAATAGAAATAACAGTATCTAATATAATATATATAATACTTCTTTTTAATCTTGAGTAACCCCAAGAGGGTATTCCGATTTTATATTTTAAACTGAAAGAAAGTTTAAAATATAAAATTTAATCTTTTAACATATGCATATATATATATCAATTTCGCTTTATTTATTCATAAGTATTTCATATTTGAACTTTCCAAAAAGCAACAAAAAACTTTAAAAAAGTCAATTTCTTATATCCATTTATCAATCTCAAAAACTCATTCCGTCCACGAACCAGCCTTAAGGGTTACCGCTTTCCTATGTTGGAGCTTCCATTTTCCTGCAAATAATATTTAGTTAAATCGCTAAGGAAAATATAGAATATTATAGGGTGTTAAAGTTCAAATATCGAAGTTAAAGGCCTGTTTTATACGAACCTAAATCTAACAGTCTAAGACCTCTGCAAGCTTTACCCGATTTAGTTGTTCATTTCGAATGATAAGAAAATAATAATAAAAAAATAAGAAATAAAAATATTAAAAAATATGAAAAATATAAATAAATTAATAATAATTAATACTAACTTGATAACAAAATTAAAGCTTAGAAAAGGGGAAGCATCATAAATGTCATATAATTTTCCCCGTTGTAGACAGGCCCCAAAAGTAAATATTTTGCAATTTCTTGCAAAATATTACAATTGCAGTCATAAAGTGTTATTGTTTACATCCCCATTTTTTATTTGTTAATTTAGAAATTTAATTTCTGTTCTGCCTTTAACTGTAAAGGTAAAGATAAGAAAGGTAATTTCCTAGAAATATGACCCCATCTGAAGTTTGAGTAAATAATTAAATTAAATTGGTGTGGTAAAAAAAATTCTAGAGAATATTATATTGAATGGGATTTTGAGATTTAAAACGTGCTCTAGAAATGCTTATACAAATCTTTTTGTTTTGTTTTTTTTTTTTTTATTATTATTATTTTTATATAAAGGTCGCCGCTGATTGTGTCTTTTGTCAGAGCTTTTGTGGGGGGGAAGAACAATATGATGATAAGAAATAATGTGCAAAATTTTCAGGCTATATAAATTGTGCTTGAATGTGTAGTATGGGCATTCCACTCAAGATGATAAAGAATATCGGTTCATTTTTGTTACTACTATTAATTAGCCTCAACATTTGTGTTGGGCAATCGATTAATGTTACGGAATCTTTAAACGATTATATACGTCAAAATCAGCGTCAATATGATGCTAAAATTAAACAATACGAAGATGAAATAGCAAATTTTCGTAATGCATATACAAAACAATTAAGTGGCATAGACATTCAGGCCAATCAATTACAATATAAACTGGAGGAATTAGCTGCTCGTTTAAATCCGATTGAATTAATTGATTCATGGCATCGGCAATGTGTATTAAATTATAGTACCATTATTCCGACAATAGCAACTGTGCGTACGGCTCTAACTTCTTGCTCAAATACTGCTCTAAATAATCTCAATTCTTTAGTGTCAAATGCACAAAGTACTTATAATACTTTAAAGAATTATTACAATAATAATTTGAAAAATGCATTGAACAATTGTCAGAAGAACAATCCAAATTCAGTTTTAAATTATACAGTCTGTGTGACACAAGTTGTAAGTTAATACCCAAAATATATATATAAATTGGTTTATTATTATTTTAATCATTTTATAGATTACCGATGCCAATGTATATACCGTGAACAATCAGAAAACATTTAGCACCTATCTACAAACGGCAGAATGCTCAGCCGATGCTCGGATTATTACCGCCTATGAATGTGCTTTCAATACGGTTTTTACCACCGGGTCAACTTTGGGTACCGCTGAGCGTCTGATTAATGATTGCATTGATAATAGAAGATCATGTGGTTCCCTGGGCAATTGCAATTCCCCCAAGCAATGCGATCAATTTTATTTATCAGAGATTGATTTACAAAATGCCACAATTAAGAATCCATTCATTAATCTCAACAAACCCTTCGATTGTTTGGAGGTCCGATACAAGAGCAAGTAAAGCCATTTAAGATACTAACATATCGTAGTACTATTGCAGTCCAAAATGAGCAAATGTTATCTAATTAATACAACAAAAGATTTAGTATTTAGCATCTGAAGCTATATCTATTATATATCTTTATAAATATGTACATTGAATTGAATCATTAAAACCGTTTAAGCTATTGCAATGCATAAAGAATTCGTTTTGTTGGAACAATAAACTCAAACATATGGATTATAATATAAGGTAAATAGTATGACATATGAAAACAAAGTAAACATTTTAAAAAGAAAAACATTTACTTATACATATGTAGCTATATAAGTAAGAACCTTTTGTTAATTAAAAGTTTTTGACAGTCTAAAAAAAAGGGGCTCGACCACCTGTTGAAATGTTGAAACATATTTTAGATAACTTTTTATATTCCCAGTCCTAGTTAAATTTAAGAATTATAAACACCTTTAATTAATGGAATTATATAAAAATTTTCCAAATTAACCTTTTAAACTATAACGAAAAGTAATCAAATTGAAAGGTCTTATTTAACTTAAAACTACTACAGGAAAATATAATGGATGGCTTATCTCATGCTGAACATAAAGGCAACCTACCTTCCTACAGTGACTTTAGGCAGCTGAAGAAGTTCGCAAATCTTAAACATCGTTTTATCTCGTAAGGGAAACTGACGCCGAAGGTTTCAACATCCTTCTTTGTTCTTCTATATGCAGTGACTTTAGACAGATGACGAACTTCGGGAAATCTTAACGATCGTTTTAACTCGTGAGGAAAACGATCGAAAACGAGGAAAAACGAAACGGAAGGGCGTAATACGTTTTTACCAGAGTTTATGTGAAAAGCTTGTTCATTTAAGAAAATAATTCTTTATCCCTTTCTCTTTTCACCCCGATGTAACTACCTTTAAGCATTGCCGACATGAGAGATAGATCAAGCACAATATAGCCTATATTGGTTGAGAACGTGTTTCAACATCCTCTTTCTCTTTTCTACTTAGTTTTAGCGGAAAACAGATTTCCGAAATGCCGTCGTCTCATAGTTTCACGGATGCTTGAAATCGATAACAAAATAAATACCAGGAGAGCAGAAATGCTGGATGACCACTTACAAACTGAAAGAAAAGAAGAAAATTCTTAAATCTTAAGCCGGTCAAAAGGCACCGGTTTATAAAGAATTCCAAGAATTCTCAAGATGAAAACATAAATAATGTGTTTTCCTTTGAAATCTGTATGGCAGATGTTATCGGCACAGGCTACAAAGTGTGGGAAATCGTTCCAAGAAATTGTGGCTCAATTTTGGTTACAAGATCGTGTGAACATTTTTCCAAATGATCTCAAATATTTGAAAAATAGTATTAGGCGCAAAGCAAATTCTGTAGCTAAACTAAATCAGGTAGAACATATGTATGTAGTATAGGCACAGACCAATATCGTGTGAAAGAATAGTTCTTTAAAATAAAGAAAATGGATCTACCTGATGCTGTTTAGATATTGAATATAAAGGATCCTAATCCCTATTATTTTTAGGCAGTCCGAAGAATTGAGCAGCTGTGTGAAAATTCTAAGCATGTGCCTGCTTTACTCGTGAGAATTTTCCACATGGATTGCCCATTTTGAAGACTCTTTGACCAGGCCAACAGCATTTTAGTAACATGAAGCCAAGGGAAAACTCTGAACTATCTACCTGTTGATGCACCTGGGAAAATTGAATTCTTCATTGATAGTGATCTTCATTCTTCTTTTCATAAAAAATTGTCCTTTTTTTAGGTAACGAATAAATGGTTGAATAGAATTTAATTGAACAGCCGGCGCAGCTGTGGGAAAATCTTTTACATCTGCTCGAATCCTCGAGCTCGTGTGAATTTTTCCGGAAAACTGTGCAAATGGAAAAATTTTGGAACAGGCCAACAGCATTTTCAGCAGGGCATGCAAAAGAATTTTCCCAAAATATTCTACCTGATCTATGGGATGGCAGTGGAATGTTATGGGAAAATGCAGCTGACAAAGAGCACACGTTTGGTATTGTAACCTGTTGAGCCTGGGAAATTGCATCTGCTGCAGCTGTGGGAAAATAAATGATTTTTCCATCTGCCCATCCTGTTGATCCTTGCCGCAACGATCGTGTGAATATTTCGATCAATGTGAGAATTTTATAGAATTTTTAACTAGGCCAACAGGAATTTTAGAAGGACATTTTTACTAGCAGATGACCTGGGAAAATCTTAACAAATTTTCATGGGAAAATACATAAGTGCACGTGGGAATGATCTTCGCAAGAAAAGAACAAAGTATATGAGACAATATGTGGGTAGATCGCATTTAACCCTTTCTTCAGGGTTCAAGTACATATTTTACCAGTCAAACAGGAGTTATAGAAACACGATCCCTGAAAGATTAAATGAATATATAAAAGTCAGTATCAGGTAAATGAAAATTCCTTGAGAAAATGTTTTTCTTGTGGGAAAATATTTACAGGTGTTGTATATTTCTAAGATTAGTTAGTAGGCTAACAGAATTTTAGAGAAGAGTTTGAAGAATGAAAAAAATCTAGTTTGGAAAAAGATCTCAAGGAAGCGGAAATAGGACCTTACGGTTAACACCTAACAGGAAATCACATTTGGCATGCTCACAGGAAATTGATTTTCAATCTGTAAAAAAGAAACAGGAAATTGTTTTTCAATCTTTACAAATAAAAAAACCAATTTCCTGTACAACTTCCCGTTTTTTTTTATTTTTCATTTTTATTTGTTTATCTTTGATCTCCTTCATTAGAGAACATGTGGGCGTGATACTCAAACATTTTTCAGGTCATTTAAAAAAACTGAACTGGACCACATGCTGTGATTTTGGTTCTTAAGCGTGTGAATCTTTTTGGCTTAATTAGGCATCTTTGACTAGGCAAACAGAAATCTTCGTTGGATGTCATATGAAATCTTTTTAGAGCGTGGGAAACGAAGCCAAGGAAATGTTTGCATTGGTCCACAGGTTAACAGACATTCAGGATATTTACAGGATAACACTATTGAAATTTTATTTTCTGTTATGCAAATTGAATTAAAATTCCAGGCAAACAGAATTAAATTGTTTAAATTTGCTAACAGGCAAACAGTTTTTGCCAGCAAGCAAACAAAACCTGTATATTTACCTGGAATTCCTGTAAGGTAAATCCAAAAACGAAACGAAAACGAAAACTACCACCAATTGACCTTTTGAGGGGCTTCCTTTCTTGGCAAAATTGAGAAACTATTCTCAGTGACTCTTGCCGTCTCTTTTCCTTATTTCCAACTATAAACGTCTTGCGGTCTCTTTCCCTTATTTCCAACTATAAACGTCTTGAGGACTACCAGGATAACAGCAGACATTAGCTAGAGGCAAGATGTACGTTTTCTTAACATATGACTGAGGGTTGAATTGATTTTCTTGAATTCAATTCAAGGAATTGAAACCAACAAAAAAAAGAAGGGTTGAAAATGTCATCTTAAGTAATCGGGACACAGCATTATCTATAAGCGATTTCTCTACTTTATTCAAAAGATCTTTTTGAGAAAGAAATGAAAATAAAACGATCTCACGCTTTTGTGGGCGTACTCTTAATCCTTTCGGTCAGGTAGTTGAATGGGGAATTCCTTAAATACCGTGAGAATTTCAATCAAATATTGTTGATCTTTCAACAGGCGAACAGCAAAAACTGTTACAAACAAACGCACCAGAACAAGAAAACAACAAAGATACCAAAAAAAATCGAAAAAAACATACAAAAAACAAAAACCGCTCTGTCACAAAGCGTGTGAAAAAAATGAGTCGAGGATCGCGTGGGAATAAAAAAATGGATAAGAAATTGAGGGGTAAAAAGTAACGTATTTTCCCACAGCTCCTTCACATATGTATGTGTGTGTGTGTGTGTGTGTGGTAGGTTCGTTTGGGTATCTGCATAGGCTTAAATTAGTTTGTTAATTGTTTGGCATGCGCTTGCGTGAGAACTTTCCATTGATTCAGTGGAAACGGTAACAGGCGAACAGCCAAAATAAACCAGTTGCTTGGCAAACAGACAGAGAGTGAGAGAGTATGAGGATGAGAGGATGAAACTGTGTCAGAGAAAGAGAGTAACAGACATACACACAAACACACACACGCATGCACACAGGAAGGGGGAGATCCTCAATTGAAACGGATGTGAAGGGTTTCTTTGCGTTGCCTGTGTTTATGGCTATATGTACATATATAACATACATACATACATACATATGTGTGTCTCTGTCTTGCGTTTGTGGGAATTTCTGGGTCAACTGCCGTTACAAGAAATAACTGAAATTCTTTTACACAAATATTTTCAGCGTGAGAATTTTTTGGTTTCTGGCCCTGCTGATGATCAGGTCATCAGCAATAAATGTAAGCAGCAAAAGAATATATTTATATATATATACATATATTTTCTTGTAACATGTTGAACAAGTCTATTGTAAGTCTTTTGAGCGTTTTTTTCGTAAAACATCAATTTGAATAAATAAATGAATCATTATGCAAATGTTAAGGTCAAACTGCAGACTAATAAATATTTGGAGGAACTTTTACATGATTGAAAATCTAAATGAACCTAAAGACTTTTATAACTTAAGATTGGCCTTGAGGTAAGTACATACATTTACATTTGAAATAAACTTTATATATTTGAAATTTTATTATAAATCTGGTAATGAATCCATTAATTATTTCAAATAAACATTATACATTTGAAATTATGTATATTAAAAATCTATCTTCTATTCTATCGTTCTAATTTTAGATACACTGTGTGTGATATATTTCAGATCTGAATATTCTATTCAGTATCTTTACATATTTCCATCAACTTTCATCAACATTCTAATCTAATCTTGGAATTTTAAAATTCTATATAGTTTTAAATGTTGTATCTATGTATATATTTTGGACGTAAATATAAATTTAAGAAAAACATAAAACATTTACCAAGTATACATTTTCTGAAAAAATTTAATTACAATATTTTAAGCTGAAAAAGAAGAGTATTTTCCAATCCAATTCAAATAAAGATAATGACTTTTATTTATCCGATGGAACATGCATTTACTTAAGCCCAAAAATATGAACAAAATATGCTGAAATGGGGAAAATTATTATATGAACTATGAAAACAAAGCATAATTCTAATAAATCGTTTTCCAAATCTAAGCACATTAAGCACAAAAATCTTAATAAAATTGCTGAAGAAAAGATAGAAAAATGTTATAAATAAACGAATAAACATTTAAAAAAACATACATAGTAATATATACATATGTACATACATATAATGAATATATAACATGAAAGAAAAAACAGTTTCCCTTCCAAAAAACAATTTCTCTCCTTCACAAAAGGCAAACTTCCAACTTCATACAAAAATCAATCCATTCTTCTTTCAAAAATATACACAACACATAAAATCCCCTGCCTTAAAGTCAATTAATTTACTTTCTTAAGATTGCTGACATCCTGTTACCATTCAAGACGTTTACAAGCATCAAATTACAGAACAACAAGTCTCAAGAAATTTAGCCACGTGCCTGCCAACCATAATACCATATGTACTTATTAAGACGTCGTGGCCAAAAAAAGAAGAAAAAAACCAACCCTCAAAGAAAAAACCAAAAAGAAAAGAAAAAAAAATAAATATTCCAGTTGTTGCTTCTGCCTAAGAAGTCTTCGCTCCCATGCCTTTGACAGCCAATTAGTGATCATCAGCAAAAGATTATCAACTTTAATTATATGGTTGACTAAGCGTATTTAATGATCGCATGACAATTTTCTTTTGTTATTGTTAATTGTGAATGCAACAAGCCTTGATGTTTGTCACGATAATTTCATGTTTTTTGATAGGCAAACAGCAATGTGTGTAGAGCGAAAACGATCTTCAGGTTAAATAAAAAAAGAATCAACCACCAATAACAATTTTCAAGATCTAGAACCATATACAAATGAACTGGAAGTTCCTTGCTTAGGTTAGCTGAATGCCTGTTAGGACTTCACGCCATATTAAAATGAACATGAAACGAAACGAGTTTTTATTTCTTTCTATATGCAAATCAGGCATTTTTTTGTTCAAAAGAGTTGAAAAACTGTAGCAAACGAACAGGTGAACAGCATGCTATAAGGAGGAGTTACCATTATTTCTACAGTCATTATTTGGGCTTCCTTTTGTTGACAGTCTCCTTTCAGGATTTGCTGCTAACCTGTTCGAAATCAATTAGCAAAACAAACAAAACAAAATCACTAAACAAACATGGGTCATGGGCCCATGTCAATTTTAAAGGCTATTGTTAGAATTCCTGGAATATCAAGTATTTATGCCTCCAGGGGCCACCACCTGCGGTTTAAAGTGCAATCAAGCCGAACAAAATGATTAGGTGAACAGCATCACTGAAAAAGAGATGATGCTGCTGACAGCTAACAGGCAACAGATACAGTGAGCTGAGATTGAAGATTCTGACAGACAACAAAAAGGGATCATCTACCTGCGGGCACTAACAATTTTGAGGGTTTCATTATTTGTTCTTTTCATTTTTTTTTTTTTTCGGCTGCCTGCGTTCACAAATCTCAAGGTCTGCAGCAACCTTGAGGTGAATTCTGTTCTCCTAATCGTTTGATACAGTTTTAAGCCTTTAAGGCTTTAATTGTGAAAGTGATTTAAAGTGATCTGGATCTTAACAAAAGAGTTAAAGAGTTAAAGGTCACAAAACTAAAGCAAACGAACAAGTAAACAGAAATGAGAGAAGATCGAAATGATGTATCCGATTTTTGTTTTCCCATAATCCCAAACCCAATCATAAATCAAAAAGCAACAGATGACCAACCTAATGATGCATAATTTTGAAACAGGTTCACAGCGTTGTAAGAAGATATCCTCAAAGGAAACTGGATTAGGGTCACTGAAGCGTTTAATTATATGTATCAAAGGAACAGGTTAGCAAAATGTATAACAAGCAAAAGGATCATTATATAGATAAATCTATGAAAGGATCATTGAACAGATTGAAAAATCAATGAAGCGTGACCAAATGCATAAATATCATCAGGTTAACAGCATTCTTAGCAGGTGTTTATAGAACAGAGGAAAATTCTAATGATTATCACAAATACACTTGCCCAGCAGGGGATCGATCTTGGTTGCATCTTCCGTTGCATTCGGGAAAATTGTTTTGTTTTTTCCTTCTAAGTTCCATGTTACCCTATTCAAATGCTACAGTTTCCATAATTTTCAATCAATTTGGTTGAATAAATTTGCATAATTGACACAAGAAGAGATTCGGTTAAAGAGTTAAAGGTCACAAAACTGTAGCATTTGAACAAGTTAACAGAGATCTTAGAAGGTTACCAATATTTGATTTTTTCTCATACTACCTGCTAATCCCAAAACAATGCATTTCAGACGGGAAAATTCTATGAAAATTGAACAAAAATCAATGAAGCGTGACCAAAATGGATTAACCGAACAGGCTAACAACATTTCAAGTCAGCGTAAAGTAAATATTGAAAAATAAATAGAGAGAATTTCTCTATGGAAAGATCTGTTGGAAAAATCATCTTGGGTGACCCTCATGTAACAACAACCGATGCATCTATGTATGCATCAAATGCATGGGATTAGAAACAGAAAATCTGTTGTAAGTTGTTAGTAACCTGCAATATTTCTGATTGCCTGTTCAAATGTTACACTTGGTTGCATTTTGACAATGAACCACAATGATCGTGGGATGCTGTAACTGATGATGATGATGCAGATGCAGAATCGGATCACGCAATCCAAATGATTCAACAAATTTGTTCGTCATCAACAAAGTGTTAAATGATGCAAATATGTAGCAATTTAATAGGCGAACAGCAAACACAAGACCATTAACTAAACATCAGAAATATTTACCAAAAATTACCAAAAAAAAAAAAAAAGAAAAAACTCAAAAGAAATTTAAATTAGAAAACATGCAAATGTGTAGCATTTGAATAGATCAACAGCTTAAGTAGAAGGTTACCCAAACGTTGAAAATGTAGAAAAATTTAAATCTGGCTGATAGGGTCCCAAACCCACGCATTAGTTTTCCCACACTCTTTCTTTATTTTCTCTCTCCATCTCTATCACTTTCTTCGACAAACTAAAACTTGTGTCTACTTTCAAAAATTTCTGCTTACCTAGTGAAAACTGAAAAACCAAAACAAACAAAAAAAATATAATGAAAAAACGAGTGTTCATATAATTTGTTAGGCTCCACAGGGGGTCCAGTTGGCTCTTTTTTTTAAGGATATAGATATATATGTGGGGGAAAAACTGTAGCATTTCAATAGGAGACCAGCAATATGTAATATCAGAAGAAAAATGATCTGAAAAAACTGCATTTACATTTACTATTTTTACCAACTGTGCGCCTAGTGAATTTCAATTAGTTAAACAAACAACAAAATGTTAAAAGATTTTTCCAAGAATTTGTTGTTAAACAAATAATTTGAAATCTCTCAAATAAAAACATTTTCTAAAAAAAAAAAAAAATCATATCATAATGCTGTTCACCTAGCCGACATTTGTTACAGCTGGTTACACATGTATAACAATGGGAAAATGTGTTTTACTTTTTTCATTTCCTTTTGTCTGGGATGCTGATAGACCCCGCCCGGCCTTTTTTTTTGAGGTCAAGTGTCTCGGTATCATATCGTGTCGTGAGTTGTGTTATGTCTCGCTTCGTTGGATGTGAGAAAAGTGCGTGGGTGAAGGGAAAAAAATGTATGTGGTTTTATGTCTAGTATTGTATGTTTTCTTTCTTCTGTTCGCCTGGTAGGGCTCAAGATCTTGGGCTCCAATTTTTGTGCACCCCAGTGTTTTTTCTTGTGAGGGGGACCCCCAAAAAAATAATGTCTCAAGATGCCTCATTGTTTACCTGCTCACTTGATCTGCTAGCCCCATCAATTTCTGAAGTTTTTGACTTTCGTTTTCATTTTCAAAAGACTGAGATCCTGACCTATGTCAATGCATATACATACTTTATAAATAAGTATATAGACATATATTTTTTAGGAGGGGAGCCCCATACCACAATAGCAATTAATCATAATTTTCGAGGGGAAAATGACAAAAATTACACATGTCTAGTAACAGGCAAGCAGAGTAAAGTGGAAAAGTCAATGTGATCGTGTGTTTTCTTTTGCTGGCACTTTCTCTTTAGATAATCACATAAGTGTGTATCTTTAAAAACTAGCAGTGTCTCTATGTCCGTCCCACTTACACTCGTTCTTTTTACAATGGAAAGTAAAAAAGGGCCCCCCATATTATTATCTACAAGATTTATCTTTGTTTATCTTTCCCCCTAACGAATAAGATTTACTTTGTTTTAAATTGGTTTTAGGAGTTCAAAACATTTTATTTTACATTAGTTTAGTAAATTTGTCTTATTTAAAAACGTTAAATCACAGATCCAGAGAGCATTGCATTTTCAATACATGTGCAGCACTATTAAGAAGTCTTTCTTGTTCCAATTCTGTAAGAGGCAATTGGAGTACATGGCTTATACCTCTCGAAGTTATTTTGCAGGGCAGGGATAGAACCACATGGTTTTCGATAGAATTCATGCCCTGCATATCGGTACCCACACTCAATATACGTCCAGTATTTTCTATAATAGCTTCAACAATATTAACAGCAGATAATGCTGTAGCCCAATTCGTATACCCCTTGACCCTACCTACAGATATATTCGCTTCTGTTACTTCCTTAAAGACCTCATTCCAATTTTCTGTATCATTAGGTGTGCCCAAATCTCTAACCACTTTGTTTAACGGAATCCCGCCAACTGTAACACTTGACCATACAGGCACAGCACTTGGACCATGTTCACCGATTACATAACCTTGCACCTCTGTTGTAGGAACCTTTAAACGCTTGGAAATCAGATACCGGAATCGAGCTGAGTCCACATTGCAGCCTGTGGTAAAACAACGATGCTTCTGTAAATTACACAAACGTTGAATGGCATATGTCATTACGTCTGCTGGATTGCTAATTATCACGTATACTGCCTTGGGACTCAGTTCGACCAGGTTGGGCATAGCCGTTTTTAGAATTTCTATAGTTTTTTTCATAACTTCTAAGCGGGAGCGTTCTTTGCCTGAAGGACGGGCTCCAGCTGTTACAATGACAATATCCGAATCCTTGGTGAGAGAACCATTTCCGCATGGCACTATTTTCGGATTGTTTAGCCAACATGATGCATGCAGTAAATCTAATGCCTCAGCCTTAATCCAATCGTGTCGAATGTCGTGGATTACCAAATGCCTTGTGAGATTACGTAGCAATAAAAATGCACAAATAGAAATCCCCACCTGCCCAGCCCCAATAATGGAAATTTTCAAATTGTGTGTTTTATTTGGTGGATGTTCATCTCCCAACTGTTTTACCAGGCATGAAAAAGATGAACTTTGCCGTACTTGCAAAAAGGTTTTTGTGAAATTGGATAACAACTGGAAAGGTAACATCTTTGTATACTCAGGAAAAGCAATAGGTGGGCCAATGCAACAAAAAAGCTAAAATTTCGAATTTTGTAAATTAAGTTCGTTAAATTTTGAAATTCAAATAAAGTGTGATAGATTTTCAAAAGAAACGATGTATGGTACTCGTAACAGAGATGCTTCCAATAGAGAGTTTCAATGCAACTCGGTAATATATCGCAATCGATTAATTATCGAAGAATTTTTATCATCTCTACGGTCAGCACATGTCAGCAAATAACTTTTTTTCTTCATTATATTTTCATTTGAAACGGAACCTTTGCTGTCCAATGCACGCCCGTCTGTTCATTTCCAGGACTAGCGGGTGCTATAATTACAAGGACAAAGATAAAATATAATCGTCAATCTTACCAAAATGCCTTGCCTTATCCCATTGGCTTGACATTTTTATTAAATTGTCGAACAAAAGAACTTGGACATAAAATTTTTTATAATTTTAGCTGCGTTCAACATTTAACTTTGGCCGATCTAAAAGCTAGGCTTTCGTTATGCAAGTAACGCTAGAATAAAATTTCAGCAACATTTAATAATGCTTTAGTTGTAAATTAATGAAAACTTCAGTGTTTTGAGGTGTTAGCTACAATAGTAAAATAAATGTGAGGTTATGTAGGGTTAAGAATATTTTATTTATGCAAAGGATTCTCAACTTATTGCAAGATTAAAACTATTTTAATGTCTGGGCGGCACTTAGCAAACGTTTTAGATCCTCATTTTGAGCCAGGGCCTTCTTAACAGCGACGAAAACTTGGGAATCAATAGTACGGCTATGCTCCTGGCTGAAGGGCAAGTTGCTGACTCGTTTGGCCAGTTCCGACAGCTTGGGTTGCTGTTGCAGGAAGCGGTCCAACACTTCGGGTGAGATATTGGCCAGTTGAGCCAACTGTCGAACATGGGGGGCCACAATAGGGCCAGATGCAATTGGTGCAATCTCTTCATCCGCATGTCTTGGTGTATTTAGATGAGGAGACTCACTTGGCCTGATAGTTGTGGATGTCGTTGTTGTTGTCGTTGTTGTAGGTGTGGTGAACTTTGCAGGACGTAAAGGAATGGGATAATGATAGGGCAGAGGCTGTCGCACTAGCAAAGGACGCATTTGTGGTGCCAAGAACACAGGTTTGAAGGCCACAGGAGGCGGCAAAGATGGTTTCTGTGTTGTGGTTGTTGGAATAGGTGTAGTTGTCTCCGACCAAAGATTGTAGTGTTTCATAAAATCGCCAAAACGTTGCATTAGGCTGCCCTCCACTTGACTAGCCAACGGAGCTGGGGTCGTTGTCGTTGTCGACGTCGTTGTTGTTGTGGTACTCTTAATTTCCATCTTGGGCTGATCTTCATAATCGGCTTCTATATCGGCATTATCCATGTTATTCTCGTCATCATCATCATTGTCATTAGTATTATTGTTATCCTCCTCGTTTCTGGCTTCTTCAGCCTGGCTATAGTCCAAAGATTCGATATACTCTTTCATTAAAGCAATACCCTGCTCATTGGCGGTCAGAGAGCGTATATAATCAATTGTTTCCTTGGCATTGCTTGTACCCAGCATATCACCCAATTCACTCAAACTAGGCAGCTCCTTTAGACCCAACTTAGTGCGGGCTATATAGATCAAATCACTGGGATAATCCAATACAGAGGGTGCCTCTGTGGTTGTTGTAGTTGTTGTTGTACTAATCATTGGCTTGATTAGCTTGTAAACAGGTATATTGTAATATAATGCATTCTGTAATTTTGTATCCATTCTCGTTGGAAATCTTCTATCCGTATCCACTATAATTGCGCTATCCTGGCCATAGAATTTGGGCATCGGTGCCACTCTGGCATTGATGAACTGCAAAAGGGCCAATGACCATATAAATCTTAAACACAAATTGTACATACTTCACGCGACAAAGACTAAAGGACAACTGATCATCAAAAAGAAACACGAGCAATGCACAACGACTTTTTAAGAATAAACCTTTTACATGGAAATCCCTTATGGATTTTCCCTGAATTTTCTATGGTCTGGCTGGCTACCTGCTGCGCTTAAGAAAATCTCGAATTTCCATTGAATCTGCCACCTACACAAACACACAGAAGACGTGATCGGCGTATTTATATTCCATTTTCGGCTACCTGCTCTCTATATATAAAAAAAGGTTTCAAATTTCACGGTGGAAACTCAAGGGACCACATATGAAGCTACAGCACTTAAAGTAATTCCTTAATTTAGATATAAAAAATGAAAGATGGCATCGTAAATATTAAACAAAAGGAACACGTACAATATTAGCATATTTCCAGAAATATATTATATTAGAACGAAATCTAACTATAGTGAGAGTTTCCCTTTGAATAAAAAAGAGACTAGTACAAGAAATTAAAGGTTTAAAATTATTTCCTTAGTATTTTTGAATAGTAGAACGGATCGACTAGATAGTTTCTTAACTACAGTTTGACACATTAACTGAAGACGCAACGCAACGATTTTTAATAACAAACTAGAACATTTTTTCTTCATTTATTATGTATTCTTAATACATAAAAATTGGAACACTTAATGGTTTCAATCAGTAATAAAAATTTTGTAACCATTACATATCCAGTCAAGAGATTTTTACTTATTATTATAATGCTTAAATAAGGAATTATAAATTCGCAAGCGAACTTGTATTTACATAGGGTTTTTTTGGATTTTTTTGTTACATAAATTTTGCAGCATAAAAGAAATTGCAAACAATTTTATTAGAACTATGTAAATGGGTTTCAGTGATGGTGAGGAAATTGTAGGGGTGCAATAACAAAGAAGGATGCAATTCGCCTCACATACACATACACTCAACACTTGGACACACCTACTAATGCTGGACGTATGCAACGTTCATGCAATGTATAGCCCAATTTAGTGACCTCAACAACGGTGTTGGCTTCGACTGTTTTATCCTCCTTTTGGAATAGGGCTTCGTGCAGATTGGGATCAAATTTCTGGTTAATGGGATCTACTGGTTCCAAACCATGACGCTTGAAGACCTGTAACAATGATGCTCGTGTCATAGAGAGTCCTTCGTAGAGGTTCTTCAGATCAGCATTGTCAGCGAGCTGAAAGCCAGACATGTTACAGATTTGAATAGTTTGTCTAAAAGGTACACCATGTTATCATCTACCTTATCCTTGGGCACAGCTTGCGTGGCATGACCTAAGGTATCGGCCACCTCGAGCAGATCCTTACAAAAACCTTGAATGCCAAAGATTTTGGCATCATTTATCTGTTTGTTGAGGCGTGTACGCATATTCTCACTGTCAGCAAGGGATCGCTTATATTTGTCCAGGAGATCGCTATGTTGTTCCTTGGCCTCTGCTAACTCTTTCGTTAGACGTTCGATTTCTGGTGAAGGTGTCTTCTCTACTTTATCTGCTGGCGTCGTTGACTCCTCAGGCTGCTTTTCTGTGCTAAAAAGCCGTGACATAGTAGCGGGACGTCGGAGTAGGCTGAATGGTGACGAAAAGTGGCAAGTAGATGTTCACTTTCATAGATAACGCTACGAGATTGCCGACAAACGTGCGTTTATTACGTCACGAGCCAGGCAAAAGAAGCACAACTTACCTCAGATTTTGTAATTTGACCAGCGTCTTCATTTGAGCCAAATGCTGGCCAAACTTTTGAACGGATGATGCTGCCTTCGTCGCCATTACTATTTATTTCTTGCCCTTTAAAAAACTGCCAAAGTTATTTAACTTTTTTCCAGAAAACACTAAAGAAGCCGCCTGCTCTAAACCGATAGATCGATGGATGTTTCCCGAAATCGATATATTGATTTCCAAGTACATGGTATCGATGACTTTACAGCATTAATAGCCGGGAACTTTTAAACATTTAAGTACCAAGTTACAAAAAAATTAAAATAATAAGATGAAATCAGTCCTCAAAATAAGCCTCATAGCCCCTGTCTTCTAGATATGCATTTGTTCTGAGACGAAAAATAATATTTTCCATGCTATAATCTGGCGTGTGATCAAGTAGTATTGTATCTAGTATTGCAAGCTATTTCAAATGAAGTTTATTATGTAATCGTCTTACAATTATCGATAGCTTTAATAGTTTCTTGTGCATAGCGCCTGTTACATGTAAATTTGTTTTATCAAAAAAATGGCTAAATATTATATTTTGAATTTTTACAGTACAATCATGTTTCGAATTCATTGCAACAAGTGCGGCCAAACGCAGACTTCTGATCCCAAACGTACATTCGTAATCTCTCGTTGTCAGCATATTATCTGCGGCATTTGTATCGCTGTTGAAAAAAAATCCTGCCCCGTTTGTCAGCGCCCTCTCCAAGGTACACAAATCAATGGGAACCTTCCCAGTCATGTGGCCCGCTATTTTGAAGATCCTCGTCCCTTGTTGGACTTGTGGAAGAAGATTTCCAAATTTCAAAACGATCAAGTTGCATCGGATAACCTTCATTTCTGGCATAGACAACAGAATTCCGCGGCCGTTAAACGGGATTTGGAAGGCCTAAGCAAATTGTCAGTCGAGTTGACCAATAAGAACGAAAAGGAAAAACAGAAAATTAACAAAATTCGGGAATATATTAGTTATTATGAACGGGGATTGGAGCCGAAAAATGATGTATCGGGTCAGATTTTCAGCTCTTCACTTGATATGCAAGTTCCAGATACACCGTCCTCTATGACCACGGATAATACAACATCGGATGAAAACATTCGAACTCTGATAGACATTAGTTTGAGCTCTAATGATTCGAAAGGGAAAACAAGGACAAAACGTCGATGCTCTTCCAACGACATTCTAAATACTTCATTTTTTAAAAAATAATTTTCAAGCAATAGCTTATTACCATTAATTATCCTTAACATTATTACTAATTCCCTTAAATAATAAATATTATTACTTTTTTTTTTTTGGAATAATAATTCTTTAAATATTTCGCCGAATTTAGTCTTCAGTGTCTGGCAGCTCTGGTAATAGTTGAGCCAGTTTGTGCATAGGGGGCGCCACAGCTGCAAATATTCAAATGAAGCCGTTTTAATTTATGTAAAAACCTTCAACTGAACACTATTATTAAGATTTTCGAGGACTTGATTAGCCTCCAGCCTATGTGACAGTCAAGGAGTAAAAGTAATTAAATCTGGGCACGCCCAACAGTTTTATTGTCAGTAAAAGTTGCTTTGCAATATGTTAATCACAATTTTTTTGTGTGCTTAATGAATTCAAAGTACTCTCAGCATCCCAAACTCATGCATTTTTCTGTATATATAATTTGGAAAACCAGGTGTGTAAAGGTATTTAGTTGAATTTTGTTTGCCAAACCGTGTGGTTGGTAGTCCCTGTCTGAAACAAAAATCGAAAAAACACGAAGGAAATATGCGTGAGGAGGATCTACAATTGGCTCGTCAAATTGTGGCTGCAGGTCAATCAAATTCTAATTCAACTTCCCTAGAGGAGGACAATGATGAGATAGCGACAGGCATATCATCGCCTGGTAATTCACCTCGACCATTGAGAAGGAATCGGGTACTGGATCTCAGTGAGAGACGTAAACAATTTCGGTGAGTTTTAGTTGGCAGAAATTTCTAAAAATAAACCGAAGCACAAAAAAGCAGCAGACGAATGGAGTTAAAAATAAAACAAAAACAGATTCACGTGCCACTGGAAATTTGCATATTTGTTAAGCAAATATTTTCGCAGTCTTTTGTTTAGAAACCGAGCATAAGTTCATATATATATGTATGTGAGGTGCATTTGATTTCATTGTTATATTTTATTTGAAACTGGCGCTTTCATTCCTTAGATTATCCAACACTGGAGTAACTCAGTAATAATTACTGTCCATTTGCGTCAGCTGATACCAGTGCTGCAAAATTAATAAACAGTCGAAATCGAAAGCAACAAAAATTTAAGTTTTTTAAGTTCATTTCTGACTAAAAATTTTATTTGAATAGTGCAAATTGTTTATTTAAGAATTGCTGTTACTGAGCAGTTGCTTGTGCCTCGGGTACATAGCTTGACTTAGTTCCAATCATACACATTACGGCAAAAAGTCAAGAGTAATGTCCACTGCATCCCCTCCAGAGGACGAGTTGCAGCAACCGCAACAAGTGTTGCATGTGGCAACAGCAACAGAGGAAATGGTGGGGCCCTCTTCAGCACCTGGAGAAGCAAGTGGCCTCATGACAAGCAGTTGGTGGTGGTAAGAGCACAGGCTTTTTTTATCAGTTGTCTTTTTACAGCAATTTACATGATCGTAGATTTGCCTTATCTTAGGTTGACTGAACTCCCATGAACTTCTATTATTGACTTAATGATTTTGTTTTGCCAATGCTTCAATTTCAATTTTCATCTAATTCCAATTGATGAAATTGGTAAATACCAATCAATTCAAAAATAAATTCAGAATTTGATCAAAAGAGGCACACTTTCAAATCAACAGCAGGCGACTCTTATGTTATCAATTAAGTATTGCTTCGCCACTTCAAGTCACTTTCTTTGCGACGCGATACAATGATAAAAGATAGCGAAAAGATACATCATCTGTCACGCATTTACGTCATCAGCGATCACCTACCGCAGTATAAATTCATTACTAGTTCTATTACCAATTAGGAACTCCCGGTTAGATAGTAGCTAGTAAATGTGCCTTTTTACTTTACAAGTAAGGAAACCCGATGAGGTGTTGAAATTAAAAAGAAAATGAACTGGCTTTGAGTGATTTCGTATAAGCAGATCCTTAACGATCGCATTTTATGTTTATCTCTGACGTCACAGGACGACGTGCCCTTGTCATATCTTCTGCCGTTAGGTTCTCTCGCCCTCACACTATATAGTCAGCTGGTTATTTTGGAATTGGAATCACAGTTTTTTTTCTTTAGTGGTTTGTTGATTTCTTTTTGTTGCCAGTTGTTGTTGACACACGCGATCGTCAAGTTGACAGTTTTTTCGCTCTCAAACCGTTAGTTGAGAGTGTGTGTGCGTGTTATTTTGAAGTAAAAGAAAATTGTCTTACAATTAGCTACACCAGCAGCAAACAGCAGTCGCCCTCCCCTTAACCCTTGCTATTGCCATAGTAATTAGGTGTCACATTAAAGAAAAGGAGCATATACATACGTAAACTAAGGCCATGGCGAAGTATTTATACACTCACGTTTTGATCGTTTGTTGCTAATTTCTATAGTAGTTCTTTTCGGATATTTGTTTAAATATAATTTTGGATATTTAATTTCATAAATTAAATTTTCAAATTCAAGAGTAATTAAAAATTACTACATCTTTTCATTGATCCATTTTGTCATCATTTTCCGTTATAACAACGTTCAATCTGTCAGTGTGAATGGACCTTTTTGAAAAAGAGTATATGGATATTACTTTCTCTTCAACACATTTTGTTGTTGCACTTTGCTTAGCTCATTAATTTTACGTGGGCGTTAAACATTTAAAAATGAAAACAAAAATAACCTTGGTCCCTTTTTTTTTATTTAGACAAAAATGCCGTCAGACGGCATTCCAAAAAAAAAAACAAAATAAAATGCTGTTTGTTGCGGTGACTTAGCAATTTAGTAGGTTTTCCCTTTTAACAATTTTTAGTTTGTGTTTAAAGCCATGGCCTGTCTGTCGGACATTGATTTGGCCACTTTACATCAGCATCGCTTGGATCAGCGTTGGCACTATGGTTTCCATAATCACCATCATCATTATCATCATGAAGGCGATATGACACGGCTATGCCTTGAGCGTAATCTATTTAAAAAACTCCATGGCGATGTGAATGGCAATTGTTTAAATAGCTCGGTTCCAGTCGAGGAAAAGCTTAGAAAATCCTCAAGTCTCGACAATGGAACAAAGACTAATTGCCTGAGACAACGTTCGGGTACTTGGCCGTAAGTTTTAAATATAATTATAAATAAATTGAAATATTTTCAAGAAAATCCATGAAATAGTTGTTTGAGGTTCACTTTCCTATTTTTGCATCCACAAATTCACCACTGAAGGTTACTTTATAATATATGTAGCAGAGTCTTAATCAAAAAGCCTTTAAAATATATATTAGATTCGGAGCAAAGAATCATCTCGAATCCCGGAATCTTTCAGAGTGCTTTCTGAATTTTTTATTGCAAATTTTTTGGCTGAAACACTATCATTTAAACAAATTCCATTATAGTTGTTCTTAATTTGAATGATTATTTTAAGTATGACTGTAAAGATTCATAATTATATAGCCATTCAACGTAAACACATTTTCACGAACCGCAATCGTTGCCCTTTTCCCTCTACGCTCCTGTGCTTCCAGTTGCTTTTGCCGATCCCTTTACTCTTAGTTGCGGTGTTTATTTGTAAACAATGTGCCAAATTGAATATTTAATGAATAGTTTCTTTTTATCTAAATATTAATGTTTAGCTATTTAAAATCTATAAATAGTTGAAATTTAACAAACGTTTATAGTAACGACTGTATAGTTTTTTATTACAGTTGCAGATAGTAAATGAATATCAAAAAATAAATCCTTTTTTTAAAAAATACTTTTGGGCATATTTTTACAACACATTTATATGCCGACTTAATTCATATATATGTATGTATGTAGATATGTATTTGAACTCAACTAACCGAAAGCCAAAGAACCGTTATTCATTTTCGATTATTGTCGCCTGCTATACATTTAATTCATTTCAATTGCTTACGACTTCTGTAATGAATTTTACATGCCAATTTCACATTTCTTTTTAATGCAAAACAGATTCGTATTCTCCTCACCACAGGAAATTTTTTTTTTTCGTTTATTTTATATATATGTATACATATGTACATACATATGTAACCAGGAAGAAGCGGGTGGTCTCTTCGCCATTCCCTTTATTCCCAAGATTCTCTACTACATCGTATGCCTTTCACTCAATACCCATTCCCATATAATTTTTGTTGTACTCATGCCGACGACCTGCCCACTAGTTACGCGCTCTCTTTCTCTCTACCACCCACAATATTTACATTTACCGTTGGCTTTGCAGTGTGTAATAGGCAAGCATAGAGAGCAGACTGCATATAGAGGCATACATATATTTACATATGTATATCTGTCTCTATGGGAATATTTTCTATATATATAATGCTCAACTCTGAATAGAAGAAAAGAAATTAAAGTTGTAATCGCAAAAAAATAAAAAGGAAACATGGAGCTGCAAAACGATGGCAATAATAATACGCCCACCAGTTCTACCCCAGAGAATAAAATATTATTGAGGTTGAATCCCAATTTTTTTTTACAATTTTATTTTTCCTTATTTCACCTTTTTTTTTATTTGTTATTTATTTTAAGGCGAACACGCAGCTTAAATGCCCCCTCACCGGTGCAACAATTTGGACCATGTGGACGCATAATGACAAATTCTGCAATGGTGATGCAAATTCAGGATCCTGCTAGCCAACGTTTAACATGGTATAAGCCACCACTTACAGTGCTGGTCATTAAAAAAGTGAGTGATGCTTCGGTGCTGGCACCGTTTGTTCAACTTGTGGAATGGTTGCTTCAGGAGAAGAATATGGTTGTCTGGGTGGAATCGGCTGTGCTGGAGGATTCTTTACTCAATGAAGATGTCAAATTTAAAGCCATCAGAGATAAACTGGTGACCTTTAAGTAAGTGATTAAACCTATAATAAAGGAGTATAGAAATTAAGAGGATTCAGTTTATTTCTATATAGTTTATATATATTTAATTTAGCGCCAATTGATTCATATTTATATTACAACAATATTTCTGTTTAGATACAGTAAGGCAAAATTTTTTTTTTTTTTTGGCAAATTTCACTTAAGTATTTTTTCTATATCTGGTCCATTCTATTTATAATCAAATTTGATCTTTACTTACAGAGATGGTCGAGATGATCTAACCGATCGAATTGATTTTATTGTCTGCCTTGGAGGCGATGGCACATTGCTTTATGCCTCTTTGCTGTTTCAACAATCGGTGCCACCAGTTATGGCCTTTCATTTGGGTTCACTTGGGTTTTTAACCCCCTTTCGTTTCGACAATTTCCAAGAGCAATTGACCAGTGTACTGGAGGGACATGCTGCTCTTACTTTACGTAGTCGTCTGCGTTGTGTTATGCACAGAAAGAGTGAGAAGAGACAGTTGCTGTATCAGGCGGAGAATAAATCGGATGTGCCCAATAGTATATTAGTTCTAAATGAAGTGGTTATCGATCGTGGTCCATCGCCATATTTAAGCAATATTGATTTATTTTTGGATGGCAAATATATCACATCTGTTCAGGGTGATGGTTTAATTGTTTCAACGCCCACGGGTAGTACAGCTTACGCTGTGGCAGCAGGTGCTTCCATGATACATCCATCGGTGCCGGCCATTATGGTTACACCGATTTGTCCACATTCGTTGAGCTTCAGACCAATTGTGGTGCCAGCTGGTGTTGAATTGAAGGTAAGTTTTATGTCTAAAAAAGTGAGATAAGAAAATTAACCAACTTGTTTATTTTAACTACAGATATCCGTTTCTCCCGAGAGTCGAAACACTTCTTGGGTTAGTTTCGATGGCCGTAATCGTCAAGAGCTCTTCCATGGTGATAGTCTACGTGTGACCACAGCCATTTATCCGGTGCCCAGTATATGTGCCCAAGATCAAATATCCGATTGGTTTGCCTCCCTTGCCGATGGCCTTCATTGGAATGTCCGAAAGCGGCAGAAATGTTTGGATGAATTGTCAGATTTAACAGCATCCGGATCGGAGGATATAATCGATGAGGTTGAGAATATGAAATTGTACGATGTTTAGTACGTAAGTCTAAATGGTTAGACAATTATCTATAAGATACTTAGATAAACATTTTTTAGTTTTGTTTTAGTAACTAGTAATAATTTTTTTTTAACTATTTAGTAATTTCCCAATTTGTTGTTTAATAGTTAGTAACACAAATAATGTTTTTAGCGCTTAGAATGGAAATGTTTAAGTCACTTTTTTGCCAAAAGCAATTAAACAAATCTACTTGTATCTTAATAAGCTGAACACACAAAGTATCTATCAACTAGTCATCTATACTATATAATCTATACTCATCGATATATATGGTATGAGTGTATAAGTGTGTGTGTGTGTGTGTGTGTGTGTGTCAGACCACTTGTTGTTGTTGTTCACCTCGATGGCTTAGTTTAGTTATTGAACAAATGCTCACGCACTTGGGCTTGTCAAATTTTCAATATTTTTTTTTAAATATTGAAAGTGAGCCGACGCACCCTCAGGCCAACCCAGATCAGACGAGACCTGGCCAACCCAGATCATGCCATTACATGTTTAAGATTTGCTTTGTGCCCATTGTGTTTTTTATATTTTTGTACTGTTGTTGTTGTTGCCTTTTTTGCTGCGTTGTTATAACGAATTCAAGGTGGTGCGTGCTTATCTAGTCATATGGCTAAAATGCATTCAAAATCTAGCAATAGTTCAGTTTGAGCATTGCCCGTGTGCGGTTTACTTTTGCTGTGTGTGCATCCGTGCGTGGGTTAAACTCTGTGTGTGCGTGTGTGTGTCTAAAAAACAAAAAAATGAATGTAGAAGATATGCAGAAAGCCCAAGAAATGGTCAATGCTTCCCCAGGCAGTTCACCAGGGCCGCTGAGGAAGCTAATGCCACGGAATTTGGTGGATAAGAGGAATCAATTTCGGTAAGTTGTTTATTTTAAATTTTCAAAAAACCATTGTTCATTGCTGTTAGGCAATGAATTCTAATTAAAGTAGATTGAATTTAATGAAAACTATTTTATCCTTGGTTGTTTTATGTTTATGGCACACCCGGCCAGAATGGTTTAACCATGTTGTAAATGAAAGTTCAATTTGTTTTTTCTTGCAAAAATTACTTTTTAAAAAGTAACTGTCATTCATTTGGTAGGCAGCTTATTATTAACAGAAAACTGTTAATAGGCGCTGTTATCTCCGTAGAAGATTAAAATATAAGAGTAGATTTCTGTTTATAGGAATATAAGAATAAAATATAAGAATTACTTATCGAGCTGCCTGACAACCAGCTGTTTACGTGTGTTTATGTGTGCGTGCGCGTGTGTGTACATTTGTGTGCATAAATTAAATGAAATTAAATGAATTAACATGTCCAACGTGAGTCAAGTGCAATTATAATAACAAAAAAACAATTAAATAATTTAAAAAAAGCTATATTTGTTCGACGATCCGATGTTCTAAGCTTAAATGTGACATGTGAAAAGAAAATTAGAAGACGCGTTGTAAAAATTTTGTAGGTCAAATTCCAAATTCTGCGCAGGACATCAACAATACCACAAAATGTCCTCGTCGAATTTAATTGTCTCACCTGCACAAACTGTGCCAAAGGCCAGCTTTAATTCCAATTCCTCTATCAATTCCAATGGCGGTGGCTACTCCAATGACTATGACGACCACGAAAACCAGTTGCTGCATGTAAACAGTGCCCGTCTTAGTAGCACATCGTCAGCTTCCTCAGCGCCTGGTCCTGGTCCAGGTGGTGATATGGAAATGCGTTGGTGGTGGTAAGTGAGAGGGGGTGGGGAGGTGAATGAAAAAATGTGATAACAGTTCGCTTTTACAGTGGCTTTAACAGCGGCTGTAAGCATGAAATTCTCTCTCGGCCACTATATGGCCTTGCTAATTAATTTATAAGTTAGTTAGATTTATGACTTTATATGGGACATAAATCAATAAGCTTCGCTCTGCACGATAGGGGGGCATTTATTAGAAACTAATGAGTGTTTTGAAGCCTGCCACTGTAATCATCATTACAGCTTTTATATAACAGAACCTCGGCTTACAGAGGCACCTGTTCACGCTCTGTTCCCTCTCTCGCTCGCTCGCTCGCTTGCTTGATTGCATTGATCATACGACGCGTGGCCAGTGATGGCAAGAGAAATGGCCAAAATTAATATTAAGGATGCAAAAAAGAAATGCAATACAGGGAAAATACAAATTTTAACCAAAATTTATTTAGATAATTTACATAAAAACATATAGTAAAGGGTAAAGGTAGGAAAGTGGAATAGTAATGGACAAACAATAGTTGAATGAAATTCTTGTCGTCAGAAAGCTAAAATGGCTGAGAGCGGGAGAGAGAGCCTGCGGGAGAGCAGCAGTCTTTAGACTTTCTTCTCCTCTTTATTCGAGCTGGTCTTTTATAAAAAGCTGCATCTATCAAGCTGCAGTCAGTTGCTGCGTAAAGGCAACTGTGGTAGGTCAGTAGTGCCAAAGTATAAAAACAATATTATTGTTTAATATTAGAACTCTGATTTGTTAGATATATTTTTTGATTTCTTGGTTAACCAAATGATAGACATATCTCTGAACTCTTACACATTACTTCAATTCCAATCTTTTGTAAGGTTTTCTTCTTTTAGTTTACAACTTGTTCTCAAATTCTTTCAGCTTGTTGTAAAATCTCATTAAGCCGGTGATCGAATTTCATTCCCTGGTTTAAATTTAGCTATTTTTCAGCTAAATTGTACAGCATTAATTTGTTTACATGCGGTGCTCACGCTCTGTCTCCGTCACCGCTTCGCCACTGTCTCTGTTGTCGCTGCTTGCAATACTTTTATTTTCGAAAAAAAAACAAAAAAAATACAAATACAAAATTTACAATTTAATCACCTTTTTAACGTTTTCCGTTCAGTTATCGCTCGTTCACTAGACAGCGCGGTTGTGGTCAGCTCTCGTACACTCTCCACCGCCGCCCCTTTACTGGGGCTCTGCTCACTCTCTGCACGATCAGTTTTTCGGTCGTTTACCTGGTCAAGCTTTTTGGAAGCTGGTCTCCCGTGTCTGTATTAGCTCCAGTTCGAAGTTTCGCGGCTTGTGCTAAAAACAATCAAAACAAAACCAATAAAACCAAAAACGGAAAAAAAAGACTTCAGTTAATAATCGTATTATATAATCGTGTAATTAGTATGTTTTAGTTAGTTTTCTTGTGTGTGTGTGTGTAATTTTTTCTAGCTAAAACATGACTTGGCATTTCTGGTCACTAACCCACTTTCAATTTCTTTTATGGAACTGCAATTTCATCTAGACTTATTAGATATAAAGTTCGCATATTTAGTAGGAAATCATCTAATCAATGTGTCAATCATGTTTGCACTTTGACAAACATTTTAAATACAACACAAAAAAAAACTTGTTTATATTCACGTGTCATTTGTATTATATAAATTTGATCACGTCAAAATGCATGCCGGCACGTTGTAAACTTGGCTTAACCTCCCTTCAGTATGTTTCTTCTGACCCTCCCTTGACCATTCAATCGAGTGATTATCATTTTAGTTTACTGCGCAGTCTGGCTATACTTTTTTTGTTGTTAACAACAACAACAACGTCGTTATTTTTGTATTATTATTTATATATAATTGATTAATTAATTTCTTGTCTAGAGCTTGTTCACTTTGTGTATTATTGCTGTTAGTTAGTTAAAATTCGCTTTATGATGTGGCAATGCATCTATTGTTGGAAAGAGAGGGGAGGGAAATCAGTCAGTCGGCCTTCTTTGTTTGAAGCGTTTCCTGGTAGACAATGTAAATGGAAGAATGCCGTCCCCTTTGTGGATCATTTCTTTATTTATTTTTCTTGTGTAAATTTTGTACAAATAACTTAGGTTTGTTAGATAAAGAAACTCGAATCCTTTGCCAGAAACATGTGATCTTGTTAAGAACATGTCCATTAAAGCATTATCTTTACAACTCGTATAATCTAGAGTTGAAGATGGGTTTATCATTTCAAGGTTAGGCTTAACATTTGTTAGGTTATCTTTGTCTGTAACTACAGTTAAGTTTTGTTTGTATATGACACAGATTTTTCCTAAAAATTTTTGTTTTTCAAAATCATATAAATCTGATTAACATGGCTGGATCCAAGGTTTTAATTGGATAACTACTAAAACAATTTCTAAAGTTTTAAGAATGGTTCAAAATTTGTTTAATTCTGTACTTGGATATATGTACAATGTATAATATTATGGATTTATAATCTAGGAATACGTAATAAATTGGTAGATAATCGAAAATTCATAATAAACGTTGGGTAATGTTCTACATATGTATGTATATGTATCCCTCGCTTAGAACTTCAGATATTTTTTCAAAAACTGAATTTGAGTAATGTCGCTTTCAGAATCAAAAGTTTCGTTTATTATATACTTAAATACCAATTAAAATATTAAAAAAGTAGTTTATGATATTTTTAGTCTTGTACAGTTGTCTTTAACAGTTATTTTAATAACTTTTGCTACGATTGTCATTTCCACTCTCTTTCAATATAATTGACCTCTGTTAATGAACTGTTAATGACCCATCCATATTGACGCAAAATATTTTTGAATAAATAAATTTTTGTCGAGCTCAATTACGTTTGCAGGTCGCATCACGATTTGTAGATTAATAGCCCACTGATACAGTTAGGCTGCTAATGGATATCAGATCGAGTTTATATATATATATATATATGTATGTATGTATAATTGTGGGCTAAGTGGCGTACATATTAAAAGGTTGTTGACCAAAAAGCCAAAAATTCAGACATACATACGAGAAAAAGAGAAAAAAAAATTAAGCATATATTTTTTTTTTTGGTAGTTTCGCTTATGCAAGCAACAGACATTTTTGCAAATTGATTTATACTTGACATGGTTTTTTTTTTATATATTTTTTGTTGTTTTTGTCTCGTTGAGTTTTTGGGCTTATAAAAGTTGGCCAACCCTCGGAAGTTTGGCTAATGACGCATTGAGCCTTGGTTTAAAGTTTCTAATCTTTCGCTACTCTTCTCGCAAGCTATCCAACCCACACTTATTATCTTCCCACTTTGTTGACGTCAATGCCGGAACTAAGTATCTATATACATATATATAGATATATATATCTAGTTAAGTCAACTGCCCGTTAGTCTGGCTAAAAACAAACAATAAAAAATATAAATTGATGGTTAATACGAAATTTGCCATAAACCGGTTAAACAAAATCACAGTATTTTTTTTTTGTTTTCTTTTCCTTTTTTTTTCTTCTCTTATTGTTGTTGTTATCTACAGAAATTTATATGAAATTTAACTTTGTTGTATGGTTAACACATTTTACAAATCAGGGCAAGGTTAATTTTGTTTACCCATATCATATCGCTAAAGAAATGCCAAGTTCATCATAAGTGATTTACCCAATAGTAAAATTTATTTTTAAAAATAGTTTTCAAAAAAAAACAAAAAGTGTTTAAAATGACCTGCCTATCGGACATTGATTTGGCCACACTGCATCAACATAGACTTGAAGAGCGTTTCAGCTATAAATTAGCCTGGAGTGGTGGCAATGTTGTGTCCAATCACTCAATCAATAATCATTATAATGATTTACTAGTACGCCACAATCAATCAACGCCACGAAATCGTTTATCAAGGACAAATGAAACAATTAGAAGGGATACAAAAACCAAAGGAAAAAGTACAGTCACCGCAACCCAAGAAGTACAGTCGCACACAACAGAAACACAGGCAAATGATGATGCCGATAATGATGATGATGATGGTTATTTCACTTCAACAACTCGACGTAGACGTAGCGGCACCTGGCCGTAAGTAATATTGTTTGTAAAACCTAAATCAGCTGTCATTAAACATAAATACATACATATGTACACGCATATGTATAGGTTTGTTTATACAAAATGTTTCTTATCAAAAATCCATTTTGTTAAACATTAACTTTGGGCGTGCTCTCTGATAAGATTAACTTGCACGGCGCGACTGTTTGTCTTAATAATGGTCGTCAGATTCAACCTTATCTGTGATCGCCCGGCACTTGCGTTAAAGTAAAGTGTGCACTTAGGCGCCTTTGCTTATCACTTAGTTTTGTTGTATGTATACAAAACAACAGTAAATTAATTTAACAAAATGTATATTGTTTATCATTTTAGAGGGCGGGTTTAATTATATAACTATAGAGTCATCATGATATAACTTTTGGGCAATGATAATGCGAATTTTTGTATTTTGAAAGCTATTATTAACTATCGTGTACTTTTTATTTTTACATCAATTTCTCGTAAAAAAAGCAAATACTGTAACGATACTTTTATACCCTTATATAAAAGGAGTGTTGTGGCCTGACATTTTAATTATCTGAGATTAATTATGGAGTTTGCATTTTTATTAGATAGTCGTATGTTTGTATATATGATTATTCTAGTACATTTCTTCTTTTCGTCTGATGGTCGATGTTAGAAATGATTTTTGTTTTCCTGTTATTCGAGTTATGTTGGACCCTTATGCTCTGTTAAGTGTCTGTAATCTGTTAAACTTTAGTGTTAGTTAACGATTGAGTACATAGGGTTTTCTTATGATCATTACTGTTTAAATTAGTCATCCTGCCACACATGATATATACATATGTATATATATATATATATATATATGTATACGTATTTAGATATATCTACTACCGTAAATTATTTATTAAAAAAAGAGTTTTTTTAAGACTCATTGCTATAAAATATTTTTTCGTGCTTGGATCATCTAGTATTATATAGTAAATATAATTGAATATAAATATCATTATTAACAAAATGAATGGTTGTTATGCTCATATAAAGTTACTTCATTGAAAAGGTCTTCTATTATTCCTAAATAAAGAGTTAAGTCTTTGAGTCGGCCCTTCTCTCTAGTTTGAGCCACTTAACATTCATAATACCCGTTTTCATTAGGGTATAGTTAACCAAATATTTAAGTTATTTGTCCAAAATTTTCATACCACAAGTCCTTGACCTTTCTGCTTAGTTCGTCGCATTCATCGAATATTTGGAGTGTGTGTGTTTTTTTTTTTTATTATTTATTTTTCTCTCAATTTTTTCCATTTTTGGCCATTTAAAAAACGAGTTTATTAACACCTTCGATGGGGTGTACTACGATGGCGCCGTGTGTTAATTTATGGCCAAACGATTAATATTATGTGTGTAGGTTTTTTTTTTTAGTTTTTTGTTTTGTTTTTTATTATTTATAATTAATTTAATGATTTGTTTTGAAGAACTTGAACGACGGTGCCAGTTTGTGCTAGGTGCCATTCATAAAGTGTGTTACCATCTGGTTGCTCAGTAGTGTGCTTAAAGTATCAAAGTTTGGGTTCAGGTCAGTATTGAGGTTTTTCAATTTGCATCAGATATAGTCTGTCAATTGGCAGTCTCGTGAACATGCGATCAGTAACGCTATTAATTAATGCGACAGTGAAATGGAAATTGGTATTTTACTGGAAAGGTTTCGCTTTGGGCGCAAAAGTCAATGATGCGAATACTTTTACCACCTAGAGACCCCACCCGTCCCTACCGCTCTCTTCTTCCCTTTCATTACTTTGTCTGTGACTTGACGTCGCTTTTGGCGTCATCATTATCATCGCTGGCGTCGTCGTCTGCCGTACGTAGTCCACTTTGGGTGACAATCCCTATCAACCCCCCACATTTTACTTACAGTTTTCAGTCTGCCATTGTTTATTGAACCGCATTGTTCGACGGAAAGTACAGTTGACACTTGTTGTGTTGCTGTTTTATAAAAAATATGTTATTGTGTTGTAAGTGTTGGTTAATGCAAATTCCTTCAATGAAATTCCTTCAATGAAATTCCTTGTTCTACCTGTGATTCGTGGAAATAAGAACATTTTTATTTCAATTTTGTTTTTGTAAGATTTGTGTATCAGTTAATAATGATTCACCTGTTGCACTTGTTGATGAATTTCTTACCACAATTATGAATCAGCTGGCTACAGTGGTTTGATTTTTTATAATAAGGAAACAAAACAAGGCAACAAAGTGAATGTGTTTTGTTATATTCGTATATATTTTGTATAATTTGTGTGAAAATTGCTTATTAATTGCCTATAATTGTATCATAAGTTGAGAGGTTTATATGAAAATATTTTGAATAACAAAATATTACAAATTTAACGCTTTAGCATTGTTTGCCTTGTGTATGGAAGATGCCAGAAGCATCAAGAATTAGTTTACATTTAGAAAATTCTTGAATGGATATTTTTTGGATTTAAGAAAGAGCTTAATACTTATTTTAATTATAAGTATTATATTCAACGATTATTTTCAAGAAACTTAATCCCATTTTGAAATGATTTAAAATGCATTTTGAACTATTAAGTTTTTAACTTCTTTTGATTGATTCTAGTTTAGAAATGCATTTAGAAGAAAAAAAAGTTTTCCAAACACTTTCAACATTTATTTTTATTTGTTAAACTTCTTTTGGATACCTTTGAAAAATATATTGAAGAAATCCTTATGAGTACTTAATCCTTTTTGTGTTGTGTTGAATTGTTTTAGATATAACAATGACAGGTATATCAATTCAAATTTCAACAGAGATCGAAATATGTATTACTCGTGGTTAAAATAAGTTATCTATAGAAGTATTTATAACTTTCTAGACTCTTTTTTTAAGTGTTTATTAAACGTTTTCATATTTACCATATATAGTAGTAGTTAATAAATAAAATGATAGGACTAATGAAAAACGATTATAAGTGCTTTTATCTTATCTTATCTACTAAACCACAAGAACATGATGTCCAAATAGTTAATAAATATTTTTTTTTTACCATTTTTGGTTAATCAAACAATATGTTTACGGTATCAATGTCTATAGCGATTTACTATATAATATTTGCTCTACATATATTTATTGTTGCTGTTGTCTAGTCTTAATATTATGGCTCATTTAAATTAGTTTTCAATTTCAGTTCATCGTGACTTTGCTGAGTCATTGCCAAGTCATTAGCACATCAATCAAATTGATAGATAACAAAAGCAAAGCTAAAGCTAAAGCTTTGATTCCACCCACAAACGTTTAAAGTTAACCTCTGTCTCCATCTCTGTTTCTCGTACTCTTTCTCTGTCTTTGTACATTTCTCTCTCTCTCTCTCTCTATCTTCCTCATTGGCACTCTCAGCATGTGCAATTCCTGTTTGTTTGGCTTTTTAGGGGTTGTGGGAAGGAGGGGGTGGGAGTAAAGATTCAACAAGTTTTTTGTAATGAAAACAAAAATAAATATACGTTATATACCTTTATTCGAACAACCAAAAAAAAACACAGCACTTTGCCTTTTCAGTGGTTCTGTAACCTTCGAGCGAGCCACAACTTATTGTATCTGAGAGATATTTCCAACTAGTTTGTTTTTGTTTTTTCATTTTTATTTCATTGTGAATTTTTCTCTAAAATCAGTTGAAACTACGCGTGATTTTTTGGGCGTGGTATATAAGAAATATATTTTTTATCATAATTTCTTGCAAAATGTTGCAACATCAGAAATTGCATCGACAAACATCACTTCAAGTGGTAGAAGATGAGTCCTTGGAACAAAAGGATAATAGGCCAAAAGTTATAAACGAAGCTCGTGTTTTAAGGTTGATAATTATTAAAATTAATATAAATTTAGCTATGAATTTTAATATATGTATATATATATATTTTTTTTTTCATTCCAGGCGCACTCGCAGCTTAAATGCTCCATCACCTTTCCAGCAATTTGGACCATGTGGACGTATTATGAAAAATTCCGCCATGGTTATGCAAATTCAAGATCCTGCAAGTCAACGTTTGACCTGGTATAAACCGCCTCTCACAGTGCTGGTCATTAAGAAGAAAGATTCTCAAGTTCTATTGCCATTTGTGCAATTGGTTGAATGGTTAGTTCAAGAGAAACATATGGTCGTTTGGGTAGAATCAGCTGTACTAGAAGATAAACTCCTACGCGAAGATGTTAAGCTTGAGCAAGAGAGTGCCAAATTTCGGCAGGTTCATGGTGATTATGCTGGTGTACGTGCACGATTTTTGGCTTTGCGTGAGAAACTCGTGACCTTTAAGTAAGTTATTTAATCATTTTTTTTTTCTCTCAAATTAATCTGCTAAATAATGAAAATTTTCTATCATTTACAGAGATGGACGTGATGATCTGACCGATCGTATTGATTTCATTGTTTGTCTTGGAGGCGATGGTACACTTTTGTATGCCTCACAGTTATTCCAGCAATCTGTGCCACCAGTTATGGCATTCTATTTGGGCTCACTTGGTTTTCTAACGCCCTTTCAGTGTGATAATTTTCAAGAGCAGGTGACCAATGTGCTGGAGGGTCATGCAGCTCTTACTCTACGCAGTCGTTTGCGTTGTTCCATTCATCGTAAGGGGGAACGGCGCAAGGAGTCACTGCAACAGGCTAGCATCAATTTGCTCAAACCAAGTCTACATCGTCAACTCAATTATGTGGAGCTCAATAATGGACCAAGTTATATTTGTAATAGTAATAATAACAATAATAACAACAACATCAGTAGCAGCAGCAGGTGCCAACCTACAACAACACAATTCACCTCTAACAATAGCATTCTAGTGCTCAATGAGGTGGTCATTAATCGTGGTCCATCGCCATATCTTAGCAATATTGATATATTCTTAGATGGCAAATATATCACCTCAGTTCAGGGTGATGGCTTGATTGTATCAACACCGACTGGAAGCACTGCGTATGCAGCAGCAGCTGGTGCCTCAATGATACATCCATCGGTGCCTGCCATATTGGTAACACCCATTTGTCCGCATTCATTGAGCTTTAGACCCATTGTAGTGCCGGCTGGTGTGGAGCTAAAGGTCAGTTTAAATCAAAGTCCGTAAGCTTATATGTATTTATGTATACTGATTTGGTATTTGTTTTTTGTGCTCTCTTAGATATCCATTTCACCTGATAGCCGTAACACCTCACGTGTCTCATTCGATGGCCGTAATGATCAGGAGCTCAATCATGGTGATAGCCTGCGTGTGACTACTTCTATTTATCCGGTGCCCAGCATTTGTTCTCAGGATCAAATATCCGATTGGTTTGATTCCCTTGCCGAGGGTCTGCATTGGAATGTGCGCAAACGTCAAAAGTGCCTGGATGAACTATCCGATCTAACTGCATCCGGTTCTGAGGATGCTCTCGATGAATTTGACAATCTAAAGTTATATGATGCGTAATCCCCTCATCCCTCTATATAAAGTGGCCAATTTATGTAGCAGTTAATTATTTAGAGCATTTCGCTTTTAATGTGCAATTTAAATAGCAACAAAACAAAACTAAACACCCAAAAAAAAAAAAAAGAAAAGATAAGAAAACACCAATAATACTCTATTGTAAATTACAGTTAATTAACTTTTTTGGTTGAGTTTAAATGTTTATGGCAATGTTTTTTGTTTTTAAGCTAGACAAATAATTCGTTTGTTATTTGCTTGTATAAAAAAAAGAAAAATTAAACAATTGTTTAGACCTTAAGTTTTTATTATGGAATAATTGAACACTGTACTTAAGCAAATTTCGAAAATGTAATAAAAACGAGCAAATAAGGAAAGGAGAATAGTAAAATTGTCTAATAGAATTGGATTTAATTAGCCAAGTCAGCAGAAAAAGAGGCAATCAAACATGGACACTTAACAGCCAAAAGCACTTACAGAGAATCAAAAGGATAAACCAAAGTGGAGATAGATGGATAGCAAGGGAATGAAGAAAGGCATAAACTAATGGAAAAGTAGATGGAAATGACATCGACTTGTTACTTGTCTATTTAAGTTAGTGGTTTTTTTTATCATACATTCAAAGAGAGTTCTGTGATTTCCCATTAATGAAATGTTTTAGTTTTTAAAATCCTATCCATTTTGTCTTTGCAAATCAAAGGAGTTCTTATCGGGACAATTTGTGCCCTTCACTCTTGGGTAAGAGTGGTACCAGAATCTATTTGAAATATATCTTTAAAAAGATTTTAAATACTTTTTGTAACATTTGATTTAGTTAGTTTCTTTAAAAAGTTTTAGTATTCATTTCTATCTATCATCTAAGAAACAAGAAGCAATTTTTATCTGCAATATCTAAAATAAATGATGCTTTTTTGGATACCTTAATTAGAAATATTAGAAAAATTTACTTTATTCTTTTTCAATTCTTGATTATTTATTTACTTTTTTCTGCAAAGTTTCGTTAGTGAAGTGAATTTGCTTTATTCCTATTGCCTATCTTTGGTAATCCTGCTATAGTCCTGAAAGATATAATTTAATTACTCAATTTATCTAGCGAATTATATTTATTTCAACTTGTTTGATGTCCTTTTTCATCCGTTCCTGGCTAATCCTAATTAACATGGCTGCTTTTTAAATTCTAAAGCCTTAAAGTATGCCACAATTTGCCGCCTAGTGAACTAGTCAAGTGTGAATGATTATTGCCTGCCGGCCACGCCATAAATCAAAAGCATAAAATAAAAGCTTGACTGCCATAAATGTGGCTAGAAGTGTTTTCCCGTTTTGTCCCCCTACCTCTAAGCCACCTTCTCCGGTTGTTCTCCGTACGTGACAAGTGCGTTTATTATCAATTTTCACACTTTTACGTCTAGCTGTATACGATTTTTCCTTCTAGTGATACGAGCAACAAGTGAATCAACCGATTGCAGCATCCTTCCGCTTCGGCTTTTGTTCATCCTTTTATCTGACTGGCGGATAACAATATTGCGTACTATCCGTTCAATTTGATTGGTGGATGTGAACCTCTGGCCACACCCCCAGAGTCTTTAAATCTGGCATTGCGCAGGCTTTCTAGTTCACGGAGGAAAAGGAATCGTCCCGTATCCTCATACATATTTATGAGATGTCAGTTCTTGCGTGTGGCAAATAAAATAAATGGCATAGAAACATATTCAATTAATTTTTTTTTTTTTTGCTTTTTATTTCACTTTTTGTTCTTCTTTTCTACATATATGTATGTATACATGTTCTATATGCATAGATTTAATCCCACTTAATCGGGTCAACTATAATGCTAAGCATGTTACTGATTTTATGCGTAATGGCAAATGGAAATTGACACGATTTTCCTGTTTCTATGATTAAGCAAGTTCATTTAACTTGAAGAAGGCTTTTAGATATTTTTAAATATTTCGGGTTAAGGGTAAAGTTTAAGCAATAAAAACTAGAATTGGATATATGTATGTTTCTACTTCTTAATTCTAAATTCTACAATTTTTTCTGTTTAAAATTAATGAAAAAAAGAATCTTCCTATGAAAAATGGAGAAATGGAGATGTATTAAATTGATAGGAGTCAAAAGGACACATTTTTATCATAATTTTTATCAAAGTTCAAAATATTTTTAATACTTTTTGACATTAATACTTGTATTAACCTGGACTTTGCGTATTTTTTATCCAATTTCCAGTTGCTCGCCTTTTAAATAATATTAGAAAAATCTGTCTTAAATATTTTAGGCTCTTATATGAATTGTAAAACTAATACTCATACTTATAATATAGTCTAAAGATAATTGTTAATATTGATAAACAGAAAGACACTTAAACAATTACTTAATTAATTATTAAAACGCTCGTCTTCAAAAATTGTTTAATATAGATATCTATCTTTATCATGAATGAATGATATCTAAATAATACATAGATAATTTTCTAAATTCTTCAATTGATGTTGAGCTAATAAATTTATAAGTTTCTGAAAATATATTTTGGGTGATTTTAAGTTAATCAAAATAAAGTTGGGCAATGTTAGAGGTATATTAAATATAGAAAAAATTCAACATAATTTATTCTTATTTAATATTTTATTATTATATTTTATATATATATACTTATAAAGATATTAGTACAACAAAAAACAATCTTAACGTCTTAACAAATAATTCTATCAAATGAACACAATAGAATACTATTTGTTGAAGATTTAATATTTATAATCATTTAATATTACATAAACTTTAATTACAATACTTTTCCAAAGATCTTCAATATGTTTTCAAATTCATCGATTCTTCAAATAAAATAAATAAATTCAATACATTTTTTCTTTAAATTTAAAAAAAACGATTATTTTTCTACTGAATCAAGTTGATTTTAGTTTAGTCTGTTTAGCAACTCTTATCTAATTGATAGTAAATTAAAGTTTTTTCCAGCTTAATTAGTTTTAAGTATAGAACAATTAAGGTTAGCTTTTATTAAAAGTGCAAATACTTTAATTCACTAATCCAATCACAATTACTAAACACTTTCACTGGAATAAAAGGAAACCCTTTTTCAGTTTCCCACAATTTGCCAACGCCTTTTAATTTTGCGGTTAACTGAGAACAAAAAAAGGAGCGAAATAAAGGAAAACGCAATAATAATTCAAAATATTCGAAGAATTTCTTAATGAAGTTGAACTGCTGCTTCAATACCGAGAACCCACGCAAAGTCAGACGCTTAAGACAAATGCCAAATTGTTGGCAGGGATAAGAAATAATAAAAAAAAAAAAAGAAAAAAAATAGATAGGAAAAAAAAGGAAGGGAACTCAACTATGCCAGATGGAAAAAGGAAGGCACGTGTTGATATTTCAATTGAATGCCAGCAAATATGCAATGCTCACACCCAACCACACACACACACACACACACACACACACTTATCCACAGTGATAACATCATCATCATCATCATCATCTCTGTCGTCATCTTGGTATAAATGAAAAATATTTCCATTGCATACGTTTAGGCACTGACATTTGGTCTTAAAAATTCTGCTGATGACAGGCTTTTCAGTTAAGTTTCAAACAAAAGGAAATTAAACATTTGCGACCCAATGAATTTTTTGTTTATCTGTCTCTTTCTCTTGACCAAGATAATCTGAAATGACCCGCATTAGTGCCAAAAAAAAACCAAAAAATTTACTCATATGAAATGGGAATTTTTCAACCCTCAATCCATTTGTCATACTTTTGACCCACGGTGAGGTTAAGTTGTCATATGTAACGAATTCAATTTTTTGCTTCACTTTGTGAAAATAGATTTCCACTTAAAGTTTACTATGTTTGAATGGAAAATCCATTTTCCAAATTCTATTGTGGAGGATTTAATGCCATCAGTCTAGGTTGATTTCTAGTCCATTAGGTTTGAAGTTATTTTCTTGTTATATTGAAGCTACTTTAACACACTCGAAGGTCTTAATGGAACGAACCATCTTAACATTTTTTTTTTTACCACTTTATTTTGTATTGTATTTTGATGGTCTCTTTTTATTTTTTGTTATTCTCAACTTGAGATTTCAAAGGAAAATGCTTAAATATAAGAATATGAAACTATATGAACACTTCAAGTTATTTGAGTGGTAGATGCAGCTTATTGTTTGAATTTAGTATTAATGTTATAATTAAAATTCAAATGTTTTATGAATTATGTTAATAAAGTGTTGATTTAGATGTACCCTGTAACTAAAAGTGTTAAAGAGGGTATATTATTGCTATGCAAGCATAGGAATCATTAGGAAATTTAATTACAATGAAATTAATCTAGCTATATATATATATATAAATATGTCTTTTAATTAAAATTTTAATAACAGCAGCTAACAGAATCCAATATAACGAAGTTTTATTTCAATTAAAAAGTTTTTATTACATATCAAATGTTTTTTTTTATAAATTCCTGTAACTATTTGTAAATAGTTAATTTACAGTCAAATGTTTTATTTTATTTAAATTAATCTCAAGGTTAGCGATCTTTTTCTTTGTATTTAGTTATTATATTGTTAGATCTTATGTATTAAAGATACTATTATAAAATACAATAAAAAGTTTAATATTTAAACCGAAGATATTTAGGTTTGAAATATAAATAATTTAAAACTTTTGGTATACATTTTAATAAATAGAACAACTTTAATTTTACTAAATTTTTTACTTATTATATTATATTTTGTTTGAAATATGTTGAAGTTGCAATCAAAAAAATTGTAAAAATAAATAAATTAAAGAAGAAAAAAGGTTTTGTGAAAGCAATATGATATAATTAAACACTGTATAATATATAATAATTATACATTACTTACACTTTCATTTGATATATATACTATTTTTTTTTTTTTATAGGGCATTTATTTCCTATTTATCCTATAGCGGACAATAAGCAAATATATAAACTAAATGCATATAAAAAAAGAATTTAATATTATAATAAATATTAGTTTCCAAAACAAAATTTATAAATTTAATAAAATGGAAATAGTTAAAGAGAATCTAGAAGTCGTATTTACTAATTTAAATAATAATTGATTCCAATTTTTGTTGTATTTATATATTCCATGAATCAAGGTCCTTTGCTCAGTTTAACTACCTATATTTTTTTTATATATGTAAATAAGCAACTTTAAACGTGATCGTAAGAATTGGACAAAAAAAAAACTATAAATAGATAAGTAGATAAATATATCTCACTATATCGTTACCTCTTAGTCTCTCTCTTTCGCTCTCTCTCTCTCTGTCTGACTATCTTTGTCTCATCTTTGTATTTATCTCTGGTTCAATTTCTTGCTTTTCATTCTCATACTCAGTCCCCAGTCCTCAGTTTGTTTCTTAATCTTCAATTCATTGGCAGTCGCGTGTCGCTGCCGTCCGGTCTCAGTTGTTCGTTTTGTGGTTCTAGTCAAAAAGTTGGGTTTTTTGCGTTTTCAAGTAATGCTCATAGCCGACCGGCTAATTGCTCAAAAATTTTATTAAATCGTCAGCTTAACCGTATAAATTATATCTATAATACATATACATATATTATATGAAGTGATATAAACATTTTCAGAGTGTAAGTGTGCCGCATACAAAAGATAACAACTAAAGCACTGTGAATTGCCCTAATATTATATAAAAACACGCTTCAGGTTTAACCAAAATGGGGCTATTGCCCTAAAAGTATGCTAGAGAAACACACCTGTTACATATAAACATTTCTTAAGAGTTCTTTTTTCTTGTTGTTTGTGAGAAAAAAAGGAAAAGGTGTCAGAATATTTTGTTGACTTCATCAAATGGAGCAGAACAAAATAAAAAGAAAAAATTATTTTTTCTTCTTCGATTCTTTTTTAAGTTTTAAGAGTGCGGATTAAAGTGTTTTTGGTTTGAAATTGTTTGGAAAATAAGTAATTATGGCTTCGTTTAAAAAAACTACGAATTGCTTGAGTTGATTTGGAATGCAAATGCTTTTTGAATGATTAAGAATAATGTAAAATCTTAGGATAATTGCTTATATCAGAAATAATGAAAATTTATTTGTTTAAATTAATATCAATGATTTATATCACATCTTATATTATGTTAGATTTAGCTATAATAAGAAGAATCTATTTAAATTAATATTATTATGTTAGATTGTGACAAATAAGATATGAAGAGTTTATTTCAATTAACATTAACAATTTGTTTGAAATTAGAAACGATTTTCTTGTACGACAACTTTTTCTAGTCTATTCCTAATAGTTAAATTGTCGTAATTTAACTTTTTCCATATTATTATTTTTGTGTTTTACTTTTAAATAAAATTTAGATTTAATTTCGTTTTGCCATTTAAAATTAAGCAAACATTTTACACATATATGAAAACCAATAATTGCTTTTGGTTTTGTTTAAAGTTTTTTTGATATGTTTTTGCTATAGTTTTTATTTAAATAAGAATAAATTTTGTGCGTAAAGTTCTATTTCTAAATATCTCCTAACCTCCCCAATAAAAAGGTATATATGTTTATATAGGCTTGACATGCCACTTAACATGAAAATCAATTAAGTGTTATAGGTATATATATATATATATGTACATATGTACGTATATATGTATATGTATATGTATTTATGTGTGGAGTCCATTCCTAGTATGCGTTACGGTTACATTGCATACTTACAGGCGTAAACGCAATTGACAGTGAAAATAAAATCAAACAGCACACACACACAGGCACAGTTACTCACCCCCCCCCCACACATACATACATACGCACACACACACACGCACACACACACACATACACAGACAATGAAGGCAATTGAGCAGAATCATTGCCGCTGGCAGTTTTCATCAAAATACTAACAGAAGAGGGCAGACCAAAGAAGCAAAAACCTAGCAAGCAAGAGAGAAAGAGAAAGAGAAAGAGAGAGCGAAAGAGAGGGAGAGAGATAGATGGCAAGGGGGTATGGTAAATGTGGAGAGAGTGTGGGAGTATAAGGATGATGATGATGATGGGTGTGGTAGGTAGCACGGATAAGGGCGTATTGCAACAGGCAAGAGACAACAACAAGTGGCAGTTGCTGCGCTGCCACTTGATGCTGCTTCTGCTACTGCTACTGCTGCTGCTTCATGTGCCACATCCTGTGGCACTCACACAGTTATTCAGTCATTCTATTGAATTGAGTCTCGTCTCGCTGGTTGGCTTAGTCAGTGCGAGATGAGATCTCGTGGCTGATGGACGTGCTCGTTTCCACGTTTCCTCAATTCCACTCACTGTGGTTTTTTAATATCCCCCAAAACAAAAAACAAAAAACAATATAAAAAACAATGTAGTTTCAAGTTTTAGTTAAACAAAAATACAAACAAATTTAAAAAAAAAAATAGTATATATTTATATATAACAACAAATTAAAGCAAATGTGCTCTTGAGATTGTGTTTAATATTATAACAAAAAAATTAATAAAAAAAAAATAACCAAATAATCAAATTAAAAACTATGTGAAAAATTCAGACCGAATTAAAAAAGGGTGTAAGTTGAACAATTCTTAATTTTAAGTTCAATATTTAAACCAGTTTAACATAATTAAAATTCCATAAAAATGTTGACAAACGAATCATTTGCATATTTAAGCAGTAAACAAAACTTTAAATCTTACATATGCATATATACATATATGTATATACATCGTATATATATATATTGATTCTCTGCCTATTTGTTAATCGATTTGTGTTAAGCCTAGCAGCAAAAAACAAACAAATTTTTTTCCAAAAAAAAAAAGATAAAAATAAATAAATCTCTTGGCATTTACCTTTTTTTTATTTACTTTGGTTAAATAGCTTGCAAAACGAACGAATTCAAAGATTTTCGATTTAATAAAACATAAACCCAGAAGGACAAGTTATTTTTGATTGATATATAGAAGCGTATACCCTTACATATTTGAAAGATTACTTTGCTTTAATACTCATAAGAGTTTGAAGATGATATCTATAGATAATGCCAGTAACAAATAAATAGAGAAAATATGTCAAATTTGTTTAAGAATTTTAACTCTGCCTTATTTAGTTTATTTAATAAAGATATCTGCATATTTTGTTTCTATATTTTATATATTAACTTCAGTAATATAGATCAAATATACAAAAACAATATAAAATCTTTTGGGGATCAAAAAAAAAATATAAAAGTGAAAGAACTTACTCAAATCTTCTCTTAATGAATATATTTAATTAATGAATGAATATGTATAATAATGATAATGATAATGATATCTAATTTAGCTTAACAACCAGATAGAGCTAATAAAAGCTATAATGTTAAAGATTTATTTTATGAAAAAAGGTAAATAACTTTTTGTAAAGTGTAAAAAATGATAAATGACAATGATTGATTTCTCTTAAGTGATGTATGAACTTTTTGTTTAAAAGTTTACTTAAAAAAGACAATTTCTACATGGGCAAGAATAAATAAATATATATATATATATAGCTTTGATTCACCGTTTCTGACTTTGTCTTAGCAAATACTTGAAAATTGCCATTGAAGGGAATGCCACAAGTGGCCAATGTCAATTGAAAGTGCTAGATGCAACCATAGAAAACTTCTAAAATGGAACATTTGTAACAAAAGCCTTTACAAGGATTTTTCTTCTTTTCTATTATAATTTACCCATAGGAATACTCCAACAACAGCAACAACAACAACAACACCAACAACAACAGAAAAGCAACAAATTCACTCCCCCCATAACAGCAACAACAACCATAGAACCCAAAAACCACCCTAATCACCATAAAGGAACAAAACGAAACAGAAGAAAGAAATAACAAAAAAAAAACAGAAAAAAAGGTAATCCCCAAACTGAAACCAAGAGCAGATAAGGAAACACTGGTTAAAGGAAGGAAGAGAATATCTACAACCAACAAAAAAATAGAAAAACAACAAAAATATATTGAAGGTAAGTTATTGAAAAGTGAAAACGAATGAATTAATTAATGTAGATAGCTATGATTAAACTTAAAATCAGAAATAAGTAAACGAATTAAGCTAGAGCAAAAATGGAATACAAAGATGTTAAAAAAACGCTAGTATAATATAAATAATATTACTATATATGTATTAATGAGCTAATATATTATAATAATTTATGAAAGGATAGGTCCAGATTGATTGTAGCCACCTCAAATACTTTCAAAGGGATTATGAGTTGCTAAATCTATGCAGAACAGAATTTAGGTAGAAACAGATTATAAAAAAACGAAACTATAATAGAAATGATATTATTATATACAAATTTAATAATATATTATAAGATTTAATATAAATAATATTATTATATATAAATTTTTAAATATAGATTTTAATAATATAGGAAAGGATTTATTATTAGATAGAATTAGATTGATTGCAGGTACCTCAACTTCATAGCGAACAAAATTTAGGTAGAAAAAAAATGAAGATTCAAAATAAGCAAAAAATATAATATAAATAATATTATATATAAATTAAATAATTGGTAAATTGAAGGGACTGTTTACTTTTCTTGCAATTTTAAAACATTTTACAATAAAGGGAAAAATACAAAAATTGTGAATTGTTACCAAAATAATTTTAAAGCAAATCAGATTAGATGATTAACAATTTTCTTCTCTTTTATTTATAAACCAGTCTTATTATTAATAAATATAAAATGAAACATTTGTTTTCTTATAAAAATTGCTTCCCATATAATGAAATGCTTTGATAACTATATTAACTAAAAATCCAATAAAATTTAAAACCAAATTATTCAAAAATATGCTAAATTATTCACCTTAGTAAAGTACACAAAGTAAAATCGAAAATAACGACCAACAAAACTTTAAAGTTAATTATGGGCAACATTAATTAACATAACTAAATTCTTTACTATGCCCAATTAAAGTTCGATATTTGTTGTTTGTACATTTGAGGCAACAGGTGCTTGAAAATGACCCTTAAACACGTTCCATCTGGGCCAGTTGCAACGATTTGAACTAATTTATGGAAGTTTTTTTTTTTGTTTTCTCCTCCTCATACATATATATAAACATATATACATATATCTACACCCGTAGAGTCGGTACAATTATAATTAGCGCCAACCAATTGTAAATTTGTGGCAATTAAATTGAAAATTGCATAGGCAAACACTCAATAGGGAAAACTATAAAACAAAACAAACTTTTCCCATTTACCCTGCTTACCTAAAAAAGGGGGAAATAAGTTTGTCCACATAATTATTACATTGATTGTGGTTTAAAAATTATCTTTTTCAAATATTGAGTTGTAGGAAATTGTTTTGGTATCCATTTTGAAGGTCTCTTCTCTAGGCACAATGTCAAGATCAGTTAAGCTTAATTCAGACATAGTTAGCTCTGTTTGCTTTGTGCACTTAATTTTAATTAATAAAAATCTTAAAAATCTAAAAAGAAACTAGAAAAAAACCTTTCAATTTAAATAAAGTTGCGTGTCTTGTGGCAGGCCGCTAAACGTTGAATAAAGCAACAATAAAACAACAAAAATAACAATACAGATATAGAAAAATCTTATGCAATTATCACAAATATAAAACAATCAAAAGATATAGCCGAGAGTATAGCATAAATAATGAATGAGTCGCACGTGCAAAATCAACTACTTAATTTATAAATTAGAAGCATTTTTAATACCCTGGAAATAACCAACAGAAATAAAGATATCCAAATGGATTATAAATTGTTTGTTTTGAAAACTTAAAAATTAAAATATATTTCACCAAATGATAAAATTAAAAAATTATTCAAAACGAAATTTCTTGAGATTATTTTCGAAATGCACGAAACTTCAAATGATCTTTAAATATTATTATTATATGCAAATTTAAACTTCCATATAAATTATTTTCAAATTAAAAATATTTTCAAATCAAAATAAATTAAAATTTTAATTTTTATTTTATCAGAAAATTTTGAGAAATATTTGTAGAATCCACATAAATTAAAATTTCTATATAAATTGGAATCGTTACTTCTATCATTCACTATACACATATATTTTCAACAATTTCAAACTTTAGACAAATGATTTATTTATTTAAATATATTTTATTTATTTACTTAATACAAGTTGTAAAGTTTACAAACAAAAATGTTTAACTTATTTCAAGTGCTAATCACTTGAATGATTGATTAAACTAGATATCTTATATAATGATTATAATGTCCATTTCATATACATATATTGTATATAAGAAAAAATTAAACTTATTTCAACAATGTTGCAATATTCCATTCATCGTTTAAATATATGAATATTTCTCATTAATTCGCAAATATGGAATAAATTTTTTTAAATTGAGAACCTTCCATAGTATTTGCCTTTTGGTTTGGTATTTATTTAATTAGCTTTCGTAGCTCTAGTTAAATAAATTCTCATTTCATACAATTCATAGGTTTTTAGTATTGAACTTGAAATTAATTTACATAAATAAATATTTGGATTTCGTTTTGATTTTCCCACGCATGCGAATGTCTAATTAATAATTATTAAAAAAAAAAATGTATCTTAGACACTTCTCACTGAACATTCATTTGAAATACAACAACAAAGAATAACTAAATAATAGTAAATAAAAATCAGTGAAAAAACAACAACAATAACAAGCAGTAGTTGTTAGTTGTAAAACTAAATTCATTTAATAAGCATCAAGCGACACGCCAATGTTTTTAGTTTGAGTTTAGATCGCGGACTTGTCGGTAGAATATATCGCTATATAAAAGTAATTGCAAATCAGACATATATCGTGCCATGAAAGAGAAAGTGTGAGACAATATAAATAAATGATATATACTTATATATCCATTCATGTATATGATATATTTGTGTGCGTGCTTACATTAATAAATATATAAACAAATTTGTGTTTATCATATCAGCAAGTTTTTTAAAGCAAACTTCCTAAATATTTGGATTGGCGATCATGGGTATAGCCAGGTGATCAAATTTCAATTCAAATTATGAACTAAAATATGGGATTAAGAATAATTGTATTGAGTATCTATACAGAGTAAATCAAGGGACTTAAAGGAGTGGATAAGTTGAGGTTTTTTCTAAAGAAAGTGAAACTGAAGAACGCATTCTATTACAGACTTTAGAAAAAGTTATATTCTCATCATCTGTGTAATTTAATAAATTTCATATATGATTAAAAATAAATTAATAATTTAAGTAAATTAATTAACAAACAAGCTTAAAATAGTAGTAAATAAATTTATTATCACTTGCTAGTATAATTCCATAAATTTATTAAATTTATTGAGAATTGTAGACTGAATTTTTTAGCTTTCACCTTTCAGACTTTAAAGAAGGGTTGACTAAAACTAAGTCCTGTGTATATTAGAAATTTAAATAGTTTAGGCTTTTTAAAAATTTGTATCGAAATTATTATTTTTGTGGCAGGATAATTGGCTTAAACTATAACGAACATTAGAGAATTTACTTGTTTACCAACACTAGAAGTTAACAGACTTAAGATCTTAACAGAACATAGAAGTTAACAGATGAACAGAGAATGAATATTAAGCGACCATTAAGGTAAACAGATATATATACATACTTAAAGACGATTGGAAAATTAATACTAAATATATATAATACATACCAAAAAAGAGCTACTGTATTTTGAACATCAACTTAACACTGTTCACTGCTCAGTCATATATAATTTCAAATGATATAAGCTTGGTAAAGGTTTTTTCTAAAATAATTTCCTCTAGCTAAGCCTCTTACTATAGTGATTGTTTCTTATTATTATCTCTAACTCATTGAGTTTTTGACAATGTTTTCTTTTCGGTTTTAAGATAAAAGTAAATCGTTTTTAATATATATAAAAAAGGAAGAATTCTTTAGCCTCTTTCTGGTTTTGGTAAGTGAATATAATAAATAGGTATATTTCATATAAAAGTAAAATGAGTGCATATAAAAGTAAAAGACATGTAAATCATAAAGTTTAATACCCTAATGCTTAAAAGTAAAAAAGCAAATCAAAATTGTAAAATTTCATCTATATAAATAATTGGACTAAAATTGACTTATAAATAAAAATCTTGAAAATTTTGTGGGTTAAAATTCACTCTGAACGAAAATTCTCTGAAATTTGTGGACTAAAATTGACTATAAATAAAAATCTTAAAATATTTTTCTAAATTCTTGAGAGTGATGATATTTTTATTTTAAATAAATGATAATTACATTTTAGAATAAAAATTAAAATACAATTTGTGTTTAGATTTAGAATAAAATTCAATTTCATTTCAATTTTGTTAGAGTATACGGAAATTTATGAACAAAGGTTTCTATGTATGATTTATTTAAAAGTTTTCTAGTTAGTTAAATTAGTCAACAATTAGTGGAAGTTTTGTCATACTAACGGCAAATTATATACATATATTAAATTAATTAAAATGGCTTACACCAAATCAGAACAGTTTTTTTTTTCACTGACGCCTCCTTTCGTGACAGTCGCAACGAAATTAAATGACTTTTAACTACATATAGAAATATATGTATATAAATATATAGTATATAGTGTAATAGTTTTATTAGACATCCATCACTCACTCATTTAGTTGGATATTCATTCATTTACTCACTATCTAATGAAAGATTCTATTCAAAGCGAAACCGAGTCGGCAAAAGTTTGCCAATTTTCTTTTTTGTCTCTAACAAGATGTCGTAAATAAACAGTTTGATTGCTGTCCAATTGTTTCAATTGTAAGGAAAAATTGTAAATTATGTTGAGTAACTTGAAATTTGTTGATGGCATCAACTTTGCTTTTATTCATATAGAATATCTGCTTGACATTTTCCATTTCCACTTCCATTTCCATTTACATTTATGCAATTTAATTGCCAAGGGTCTAATTCAATTCTGTGAAGAAAATTCAGAGAGAAGTTTCCTTCTCACTTTCTCTTCTACTTTATTTACTAAACGAATTAAACTGGTATGGGGCAGAGGGCTGGTCTGGGGTGGTGGGATTGAAAATTGAATTTTCATTTGACGCCCCAAATTAGGCAATAGAATATTGCTTAAATTGCTCATACGCCGCGTGTACAGGCAATTAAATAAATATTTAAATATTTCTGTTCACACCAGAAGAAAAAAAAAGCGGGGTGGAAAAAAACTCTAGATATATAATTTATTTTTAATTACTTGGAATCATTGAAGCATAAAGTGGGTGTGAGAGCAGGAAAAAAAAGCTGCTTATATTACATTTTTAATATTTATTTTATGATTACAATTTAAAGACAATCGCAAGCCGCTTACCAACTAATCGTCCAATCTGTTTGGCCCTTTTTCCCTGTTGCCAACATTTTTTTTTCTAATTTCTCCTTAGCAACCAGGCGGCTAGCAACGAAATGCAATCATCGACTGATGCGGGCAATGGTGGACCAAGAAAATACCAGCAGAGTACAACAACAACAGCAGCAGCAGCAGCAGGAGCAGGAGCAGCAGCACAGCAGCCACAGATTACAGGGGCAGGAAGTGAAACCACATCAACCACCTCATTTACCATAAGTCAAAATAATACTCCAAGCAAGAATCCCTTTAAGCAACAATTGGATCAACAGCAACAGCAACCGCAACCATCATCAAATGGCAACACAACGGATTGTGGCATTTTGGGTGTGGGCAAGGAGACGGCTACACCATCTGCAACACAAGCACATGGACAAGCACCACAACCACCGCCGCCCACCTATCAGGCATATGCATCGGATCAGTATAGAGAAGAGGATCCACGCGCTGCCGGGTCCTGGTCCGCCGCCAAATCATGGATGGTCAGCTGGCGTGGCTCCAATCGTTTAGTTTTGGTCATTGTAGCGATAGCCTTGCTATTGGACAACATGCTGTTAACCACTGTGGGTGAGTCTATTCATAAATCTTTATCTCTTTCTCTCACTCTCTCTAGTGACCATTAACATTTCATTGCCACTTTATAACAATGAGCAAGGCAATCACCTGGAAATTGTCCATTTCCCTTGTGGTGATAAAATATTTCGTTCTGCTGTTGCAGTTGTTGGGTTTTCGTTTTTTTTTTTTTTTAAGCCATTAAATTACCGCAGAGCACCCACTTAAGCTAATGAATGTTTTCCTGCCAATGGCACCAGCATTCCCTTAGCCGTTATTTCATCAATTCTTATGACAATTTGGATTTGGTTTTGGATAGATGAAGTCGAAAATGTGTTTAAGTAATGGTAAAGATTGACTTTAACATTTTTTTTTTTGGCAAAATATTTTGTTAATGAAATAGATGAAAAAAAAAAATAAGAAGGCAAAAAGACCTTTTACCCACTAGGAAAAATTTTTTGGTTATCTGTGACTTCTTCCTCTTAAATAATTTGTGGATAGGGATAAAAAAAAGATTTAAAGGCCTAAGGATAAGCAATCTGTTTGGCAGAATTCTTCTCAATTTAATTTATAGTAAATTATCTTAAATTCAAGTTTTGATTCGCTACCAATTAATCCAAGAATCCAAAATCCATAAGCAATCCAAGAATATAATAAAAGGCAGAACGTTTTCTGTTCCAGTTTTCCAAAATTTGTTTGATTTGTATATGGCAGTTTTATATATAGTACAAGTTCCGCGTTGATCCTATCTTTAGCTATAAATTTTGAATTTGGCGAAAGCTTCTTAAAGCAATAAGATTTTGTTTAATAGAAAAGTTGATCAATATTTAAATTAGATAAGTTAATATTTATCTAGATAATAAACACGTATAAAATTAAGTTCAGCTATTATATACTTTATTTACACGAAAGTTAATAATTAAAAGAAATGATCTACAGATCTAGATAAAATATATATATTCTCACCTTTTTTAGCTTATCAAAAGGCCTTTGAAATGTTTCTAAAAAAAATCAAATTAGTCTTTAACATTGTTGAATCAGACATTTACCTTTCCACTTGCTTCTCCACTTTATCAACAACTAATCAAAGTTGGAGTATCATTATTCGTCTGCAAGCTCCTTGCCAGCTACAACCATTCACCTCTTACCCCGTCTCTCATCCGTCATTATCAAAATGCCAATGGACTGGGCATTTCCAAGTGGTCGACAGTCAATTAAATAGACACGCAGCCAAACAGGAACCAATTCTCGAGTATGGGGTGGTAGAGAGAGAGAGAGAGAGAGAGAGAGAGAGAGAGAGAACCTGCCCCTGCATTTGACATTAAACCTCGGACTCGAACCCCTGAAAATGGACATGGACACGAGCGCGGACACAGACACGGACACACGAACTGTAGGTAGCCAGCCGTCCAGCCAGTCATCCACACAGTCAAGCCAAGTGCTTATGTCAAGTGGATGGACAAACACATGGACATCAAGTGGATGACCAAACACCAGTGTTTGTGGCTGACATGGTGAAAAACCTCAACAACAACAACAGCAACAACAAGAATAAAAAAAAAGAGACAAAGACTGAGAGAGAAAGAAAATACAAGGAAAAGCCAAAGAAGAATTTCTTGGCGTTAAACATGAATCATGAATTTAAATCAACAAGTTGAGGAGACAAGACAAATAGCGTTAGCAGGAAAAACCAAAAAGAGGAAAGAAAAAAAAAGGGAAAATACTTAGGGAATGCCACTTGAGAGCAACTTGTTGAAAGCACGGAAGTGAAAGTCAAAGGAAAAAGTAGAAAAATTCGCCGGGAAAATAAGTACGACTATGTATGTGTGTGTGTGCTATGTGGAAGAAAAAAAAAGGAAAACTATTAGCTCTATGCCAACTTCATGGCATTTCCTTTTTGCCTGTCTCTCTCTCTGTGTGTGTGTGTGTATGTGTGTGGGAATGGGTGATGAATCGAATGGGTGATTTAATGGGTGGTTCATTGGTTGGGTTGCTTTTAGCGTTTGACTTGAGGCATTTCCACTTAAGTGCTTTCTCATTTTACGTTAAAGGTGTTGAAGTGAAAATTGCTTATTACATTTGGATCTAGCATCCCATTTTTATTGTCTCAACCCCCCTCCCCCACCCCACACCTTCCTCCTGCTCAGCGGTCTTCCTTCTTTTTACTGACAAGCATAATATGCTCATAAATTAGATTTAGCTAGATATTGTTAGAGGGTGACTGACTGACTGACTGACTGATTTATATATACTATGTATATATGGGTCATAACTTTTATCTGGGAACAGAATTATAGGGTATATGTATAAATAAGATAAGGAAAAATGTAAATTGAATATTGTAATGTAATTTTATTCCATCAGTAAGAGAGAAAAATTGAATTAAATTATAGATTATCTTAAGTAAGGCAAACAGAGAGAGAGAGAGAGAGAGAGAGAGAGAGAGGTATAGTTCAAAATTAACTGAAAAAAGTTAATATTAATTAAGATTAATGATTGGTAGTCAAGGTAGGGTATATAATCTAAATTCTTCCCTTTTTGGGGCTAACATTTTGAGAAAAAATTAATTACAATTTTTTTTTGATTTATTTTATTTCAAGTTTAACAGTCCCGAATAGTTTTAAATAAATTAATATAAAATTATTTATTATTATTTTCTTTTACATTCATAAAAAGTAGTTTTCCTTTTTCCTCACTCTTGACGTAATAATTCTAAATTAACAAATATGTAACAAATCAATTAATATTTCTTCAAATAATTATTATAATAAATATTCTCAAAAATATATCACCGAAATTATTATAATTACTTTTTTTTAAATAATAGAAAACTTTATAGTTTTTTAAAATTAATTTATGAAAAATATATAACTGAATATATTGCGTACTTATTCTTATTTTTATATTCTGTTTGATTGCAATATAAAATGTTTATAATTATTTGCTGCAATTAACAGAAATTTTTTTTAAATGTTTTCAAGTTGCTTTTATACAAAAATATTGAACTAAAAATATGAGAATTTTTTTGAATGTAATAGTAAATTTGATAAATATTCTTAAATTATTTTTATACAAAACTTGACAGATATATATAACGGAAAATATTATTTAATATTATTTTTAGGTTTTGTTATAAAAACTATATAATGTGATTAATTTTTGTCATGGAAAAGTTTGAAATTGTGTGATTAATTTCTTTGGAAGAAAAGTTTAAAAATAACAATTAATTTTAATATTTTTTTAGATTCACATTCAAGCCTATTTTATATATATAATATATATATATTTTCTCATAAAGAAAACACTAGATTTAGGCTTTGTGTTTATGGCATAGCGAAAGTTAATGTCTTTGATTAAAAAATGACATAGTTAAGTAAGTAAGTTAGTAGTAGTATATAGTTAATGTTAGTTATTTTCATTTATAGTTAATTAATGTTCACTTATGCCTTAGTAATACTTAGAAAAGCTTTATATTAGTTAGATATCTTAAAAGTAAGCAGATTAAAGTTAAATAATCAGAGACACTTTTTAAAATGAAGCGAATTCCCTGTAAAATGAAACATAATTTACATTATGTAAATTATTTCTTTTCTTTATTTTTTTTTGTTTTTAACATCTTACACCTTTTTATGGTGGCTTTATCTTTGTCTGCTTATCGGCCACATCGATGGTTTCCGCTTTTTCTAGTAAATTTCTATCAAATTTGTCGATTCGTTTTGTTGGCGTTGTTCCGACCGATTTTGCTTTGATTGAACTTCCGGAAGCGGCTGTGGATGATGATGATGATGATGATGATGTTGACACTTTCAAGTGATTGAAACCATCGGAAGTCTCTTTATTTAATGAAGCACTTCGACCGAATGGAAAATAGGCATTCAATTGCCTTTCAAGCACATCCTTATTAATGCTAGTCTCCCAGATTTGTTTTTGAATCAGGCTACTATAGCGTGCCTCAAAACTTTGCTGATGTCGCAGTACATCGGGTATATGACGACCACCTTTACCAGTTGGTGGACTCCGTTCAACTGGCGGTGGTGTTGGTGTTCTTGGCATCAAAGGACTACCTAATGAATCCTCATCTGTGGACATTTTTATCTCTTTGTCTCACTTTATTTACTAATTGCCGGAAAATTAAGCGATTTACTAAAGAAAAACTTTGCTTGTTAGTTTTACTTTTACTTTTCCTTTTTTTTTTTTTGTTTGTTTTTTTTTTTTTGACTATTGCGCTTATACAACCTACCGCGTTAGTTGCAAAAACGCGAATAAGTCACGGCACAGTCAAGTTAATACAAGTTGTTATACTATTTGCCTTATTGTTGCGCATTTTCATTTTACCCATCACTCTTTCTCTCTCTCTCTCTCTCTCTCCCTGTTTTCCTGTCTCTTTCGTTCCCCCGTAAAGAATAAGAATATAAGAATGAAAAGTCAAACGTCAGGAAAAACTTTTTCCCGCTAAAGTAATTGCTATGTGAACCCCCCCTAACCCCCAAACCCCCAACTCTCTTTTTGGTTTGGTCTTTTGTCTTTCGGCTTTTGCCTTGAATGGTATAAAAACTTTTCCTTCGCGTTTTTTTGCGTTTTGCGTTGCTTTTTGATTTTCTTTTACCGGTGACGTTTTTAGTATACAACCTGCCCCCCAACAACAAACCCTTCCCCCCCTCCAACGTCTCTCAATCGAATAAAGGTCAACAATGTGCGGCTTTTTTTCAGTGTCGTCGTCGTCGTTGTCGTTGTTGTTGTTGTTGTTGTCGTTGTTATTGGCGGCAACTAAAGACGCAATCAAATGACTCATTGATGATTTTCCCGTAAATATTTTTAGCGTATTGAAAACGTATTTACTACTTGCCACATGTGGCAGGTGTCATTTGTTTGCATGACGCCCTAACAGACATATAAGACAAATGACTGACAGTTGTTGGCCCATTACATTGATCGATGTGTAATGTCAATAATTAGTTTATGACTATTGCCAAAAAATAAAATAAAAACAAAAGAAACTCCCCCCCTCTCCCTCTCCGAAAAAAGTCAAAGAAATCGTGGGTGGAGTTAACCAATTCTTCGAATTTCAACTTGGGTAATCTTAAGACAGGAAAAACCACAAATAAATAAAATAACCCGCTAAAAAATCAACAAAGAAATCAAAACAAAAAGAAAGTTTTTGCCCTCAAAGTCAGTCAGTCAGTCAGTCAGTGAGTGGTAAGGGGGCGTGTCAAACTTCTCGGTGTAATCCAAAAATAAAACAAAAACTTTCAATGGCAAAGTACTATACTTATATATAGATATCTTTATATGTGTGTATATATATATATATATATATACACGAAAATCAATAAAACAACAAAATATATTAATTGCTCAAGGAGCTGAACTGATGAAAATGTCAAGATAAAGAGATGAGGTATATGAAGAATTCATCTTTAAACGGAGTTACATTCACCTAATGAATATTATGATATAAACGTGTAATTTTATGAACTAACACACCAAAATTAATGCCTATTAAAGTGTGAGTTGTCGTCTAACTGTTAAATATGCAAACACGTGTCGAAAAGTTGGTAAAACTACAGAAAAAGTTGGCAATAATTCCAACTTTGGTAGTTGAAATAATCGGTAATGAAGGACTTATAGTCGTAGAACTTGAGTCGAATAGAGTGTGCCAACTATTTTGAGGTGGGTAAATTAAGTGTAGGGAATCATAACAGTAAAACGAAATTTAAATACCCTTCTATCCAAGCATCTCAGATTTTGTTCTACAATAACTATGTATTACACTTTAATGAAGATATATTTGAAGTATGTGTATACTTTTATTTCAGTATTTTTATATAAACAATTTCCAAAGGAATTTCTATAAAAATTCAAAATTTGACTCGCAAAAATATTTTTGCATGTTATTTTGCTGTCAAAGTGGACTTAATTCGAAAATTATTAAAATTTTTATTAAAATTTTATTAAAATTTTTATTCAAATTTTATTCAAATATTTATTAAAATATTCTTCAAATTTTTTTTCAATTTTTTAACACCTTAAACTCAGATAAATCAAGATCTGATATCTCTAAGTATTTCAAAGATTGATAAAAAATCTGTTTGAAATTTTATTTTTCAATTTTAAAAAATTGTAGTGTAATTTCTTACTACAAAATATCCTCGAAACTTTTCAAATAAGCTAAATAATTAGCCACTTATGGCTTAAAGGACCGAATTCATTCCAAATTTATCAGATTTTGAAAATCCTTATCTATTTATTCCTTAAAATATCCACTTTTAAATATCATAAGACTCTGGAAAACTTATTTTAATAAAATGATAACCAACTTTCGAATTCATAAGTCTAATTTTAATGTAGTCAAGCGATGGCACTTTCTGACGTATTTTATTTTTGAATCCTTATTCTTCTATGATTTGTAAACTGAAATATCCTTAAAAACACCCTATTAAAGAATTTGCTAAGTAATACAAAGTTTGGAATATCTTAATCTTGGACGACTTTCCAGTTTTGTGCAATATAAATTCATTTTCATTATTTGTTAGAAAGAATTTTGTGATATTAAATTAATAAGGTTTACAAAAGTTAGATTGAGAATTAGTTAAGATAATTATTTAGTTTAGAAAAATATAATAAATATTTTATATTTATATTGGGTACTTTAATCATTAATCTTCTTCAAACTATTGTCGTCTTTCCCAAAAAATTTCTAAACTTAAAAGCAAAGACTATGTTGAGAAAATGTTATTTATTTCCCACTTTTCAAAGATCTTCAGCAACCCAATATTATAAGTATAATCAGTAAACCAATATTATATATTGTTAAAAAAAGGTAACTCCTTCTTAGAATAGTTTACTGATTCTTTATGTTTTTCACTTGACTTGGCTTCATTTATTTTTCACATACGTTTCAACAAATCTATACTTTAAAGTACAATCCTTGAAAGATCTTTAATGAAAAGTAAATGTAATCCTCTGTTTAGTCCTTAGTCCTTGATTATCCATTCAATAGCCTGTCGTCGTTTCTGATCAAAGCGTTCTCTTTCCTCATTGACGAATTCCTGCATAATTCCATTCAACTGCTTGGACATGTAATATAAAACAAACAATTGTATCCATAGAAAAAATATAAATAGCAACTCATAGAAATCCGATAGAGCTACACCCAAATAATGGATAAATGATGGATCACAACTGGTCATCAGTTTATAGAAATGCACAGCATGCCAGGAGTACAAACATATCCAAATGACCAAAGCCACACATGAACTTAGACTTAGATAACGCAATCGTTGACACATTGCATCCACTTGAAATCCCATTTCAACAAATTCATTCAGGAATCTCAATTGTCGATTAATATGCTGAACGACACAGCCACTACCCAGCAGAGTGGGTAAAATGATTACAAATGTCGAACCGACACCAATTAGACGTAGCAAAAGATTACCATAGACAGCCAACATGGAATTGCTGGACACTGGCTGGGCATAATCCCGCCAATCCATAATCAAAAGTGAAAAGTTTACAAATCCATAGATGAGCAAGTGCACCAAAGTTAGCAAATATAATGGCCAAGAGATTTGAAAACAATTTCGTCTAACATTATGGGTATACGGGAAGAGGCCAGAGAACCTCAGACAGGCTATAACCCAAGCGAATAGATCCAATAATGATTCCTTCAACATTTCGATTTCAACTGAAACTAGAAGCGAGGTGAAAGTAAAATTTTCGTATTTAAATAACTGCATATAAAATGCAACTCTCATGGGTGAGGTCCTTGTGCATATATATATATTAAATCATACAGGGTGTTCTTTAGTGATGAATGTAACTCTTAATTTATTGTATGACTTAACTTTAGGTATAATGAGGAAATGTGTTAAATACATTAATTATTCCAATGAATCGAAATCTTTGTCTATCTTTGTCGATGTCTATAACTGACACAATTCACTAAAACTAGTGCTTAGGCCATCCTCACTGCAACCAGTGCCATTTAGTAATCCTTTTTTGGGCAGACTGGGCATAAATATATGCAATTGTTTACGATTATCCAATGCATTGGTTATTGTTGAATTTAATCCTCGACTACTTTGTGGCGGTGTATTACGCATATCCTCTGCAATGGTTGAGGTAGTGGTACCACCATTATATAATCTAGCCGATGCCAATTGTCCTGCCAAGCGTCTCGTTGTACTGGCCGAATTGCTTAAGGTACATAGATCAATATTTCTAGCTGGACGATTTAGACGTACCGGAATACCCTCTTTGTTGAATATTATGGTAATGGGCTTGGCATTTGAATTAACTGAAGATGGATTACCCACTGATGGATGTGGTTGCTGCTGTTGTGGTTGTGGTTGTTGTTGATGTTGTTTAATGGGTTTTCTTGCTATTATTCTCTGATGATTTGAATTATGATTATGATGATTAACAGCTGTGGTTATACGCTTGAGACTAACACTTCGATGATTATGGCGATGATATCTTTGAGATGTTGTTGTCCTTGCGGCCGAATGGGCTCTATTTGTCTGTGGGGGTTGGACAATTGTGGTTGGGCTCTTGACAATATCCGTTCGTCCTGCCAAATCTAACCAGTTTAGAACACGTTCAGCCAAACGATCTTCTGGATTGTTGGCTGTCATTGAGAGGATACTGGTATCCTGCAGAGAACTGCGTCGGGATTGATGATCATTCAATTGATTGTGATTATAATAATGATCGGATTGATATGTCTTGCCACGACTTAATAGCCAGGCTCTTCTCTTTGAATGGCGACTTTGATGTTGGGATCTCTGATCTCTATTGTTGGACATGGAAGAGCTATTCATTTTAAGAGATTGCTGTTGCTGCTGTTGCTGTTGTTGTTGTTGTTGCTGCAATGTCAATTTAGTGGCATCTAACAGCAAATCATCATCTAGATACTCTACAGAGTCATCCAATGCGGGTTCATAGTACTCGCATGATTGTGTCTGTTGATGGTTTTCTATAATTAAATATGATTAAAATGTAGGTTAAATCGGTCTATATAGTATAGATGTCTGTATGTTAATACTATATACCTCCCCTTTTGGCCTTCTGTCGCTTCCAACGTTGTCGCTGACGCGGCTCGTAATCGAGTATGAAATGCCTTCTTCCGATTGTCTCCTGCCAAACGGAGCGAACAAATAGCGGCCTAGAAGCCGCTTCCCAAATGGGTCGCATTTCCTTCCTCAGTCTTTTGTCTCTTTCTCCCCTACATAGATAGATGTGTGTGTTTGTAATTAAATGTTTTGCATATTAATGAGGTTCTAATAATTTGCAAAAGCCAAATACTGTTTTGTCACCGTGTCTGTTGATAAGGTCGCCTTGGTCTTCCTTGTCGTTGGTTGTCGATGACTGGCTGCTTTGCCAGTTGATGCCTCACTGCCCTGACTCTGGGTATGCCACTGACTCCAACTGTTTGGCTTGACGACGACTACGACGCCAACATCGGCACACTGTCACCCCGGCATATCGATGTAGCCTCCAAAGGTCTATTCGCCCCCACAGGGATGAAAAACATCAAATTTATATTTTTATTCTTTGGCACAGGAATAATTCTTAAGAAATTATCACAATAAGATAATTATATATATATTCAAATTATATTAAATATACATATTTTCCTTCTAAAGGTTAGTAAGCAATATTAATATTAAAATTTCAGAAGTTAAATATTATTTAGAATCAGAAAATACTATACTATTAATTTCAACTTTTACTTCAATTAACTTAGATAGACTTAAATTTGAAGCTCAGTTCAAATTTTTAGTGATATAGATTTAACTGATATACATATTTAACTGACTCTCAACAATACGAATAATGTTGATAAGTTCAAAAATCTATAATTAATGCAGTCATCTCAAAAAGAAGGGTTGGTAAATGAGGCAACTCTTTTCATATTCCTTGAAACTATAAAAAAATTAGAAATATTACACGTTATACCATATAGTTGATAATCCAAGATACATTTGTGTTTAACTTTTTGAAATGTCAAATCTCTGCTCTTATTTTTATTTAAAACATTAATCAGAAGTGATGGAAAATAAAGCAAACCATTTGAGATTGTTTGAAACTAAAGAGAAATATTATATTTACTTTTTATTATAGTATATAAATGTAGTTGACAATTCGAGCATTATTTATGTTTAAAACTTAAAAATGGCGTTATCTTTGCTCTCATCTTTAATCGAAATTTGGTGACACTCATCAGCAGTGTTGGTAAATGAGTAAACATTACTTTAACACTTAAGCGAAATCATTTTAGATTATTTGAAAATTGTTATAATTTCCCATGATATTCAAACACTTTTCGTATCCTTTCTTCAATCAGTTTTCTTTTGCTGCAGCCCTGGTTTTACATTAGTCAATGTTTTGTTTGTCTGCGTCTGCTGCAAGCGTCGCTGCTTTTGCCGTTGGGTTGTTGCTTTTGCTTTGCGGTTTAAGTGTCTTCGGCACGCGAAATGCAATCCAAGCCAAGCCAGGCCAGACCCCCCACGACCACCCCTTATACCCCACCATCCCCAAATATTCAACTTGCCTGGTTGCACGTGCTTTTTTTCTATGTCGAATGCTTGGAGACAGTTTAATGAGTTTGTCCTGGACTCGTTCCCTAACTAATGCTTTTTTGTTCCAAGTTATAAAAAAGAGAAATGAACGGCAAGAAAAATTCAGTTGGTTAATCGTTTTGGTGTTGCATTTTAAGTGGTTTTACCCCCAATTAAGAGTACAAACAGAAAATTTGCATACATTTCCGTTTGCATGATGTTGCCTATAGAGGTTAAGGAAATGCTTTTACTTCCGTTCTAGTCTATATATATAGGTTTATATATACATATATGTAGATTACTATTTTTTGGCACTGATGCCAAATGGCATGTCAAATTACATGGCCGACATATGACTATATGCGGTTGACATAAGTTGGGTAGCCTCTAAGCAATGAAAATGCAAAAAAAAAAAATAAAAAGAGAAATGTGTATGAAGAAATTCACTTTCACTTGAAAAGGAAAGCTAGCTGGGTACGTGCCGGTACCAAATGCAAAAGAGGAATGAGGTTTCCATGAATATGAGCAAGCATTTGAATTATGTTAAATAAATCTAATAATTAAATTTATTGTGCAATATTTTCATTAAATGTACAATAATACTTCCTTTTTGTTGCATACTTTAAGGCTACAAATTTATATTTTCTCAAGATCTAGGCATTAGATATGCCTTAAATCATAAAAAACTTTAGTCTATTAAACATTTCATTAAAAAAAAAAAAAACAAAAGAAACTTTTGTTTTCTGTTAAAACAACAAAAAGTTAGTCTATCCAGTTTATGGTTTACCTATTATGTGTAGGCCATAACCACAACACACATTATGCCAACAACAACTCTTCAAAACTGTTCAGCACTCACTTAACTCTTGCACACACACACACACACACATACCCATACACACAGAGCACAACTCAATTGAATACTATCCTCGACCTGACCTCGTACTCGTCCGCACTTTGGCAGGAAATGCAATTACAGGCAAGCCTAAGTGCAATACGTGTAGACATTACCCATAGTTTTTCTCCTCCCTCCGCCACCTTACCCACCCCACCAAGTACCTCGTTTTACGGGTGTTGATAATAAATATAAACAGAGTCGAAACATGCAATAAACAAATTGAATTTACCAGAGGCAAAGTGAGCCAGCAAGTGAAGGTGGTTGAGCACTAGTGGATGGTAGTTGAAATAGTGGAGAGAGGGGCAGGGAGGGGAGGAGAAGGGGCAAACAGCATGTGGACGCCAATTAAACGCATCGTCGTAGTCGCTGCCTTTGTTGCAACTCAATTAGGCTAACAGAGGCAAGGCAATGGCAATCTCTTCACTTGGTTTCCTTTAGGGTAAAGCAATTATAAAACTTTTACCTACTTCTCCTCCTCCTCCTCCTCCTCATCCCCTCCCCTCATTCAACCCATTTTAAGTCCATCCACTAAATGCAATTAAAACGCAAAAATTGCTTTTGGCGGCCATTTAGGAGGTTAATTGTAAGCAAAATTTTTATATATATATATATAATTTTTTTTTTTCAACTTTTTAATTATGCCAACAACTCTTCATTCTTTACATACAGTGCCCATCATACCCGAGTTCCTGTACGACATACGACATCCGGATGCACCGCTTGACAGTTATGCCCGCACTCCGTTAACGTTGAATACACCGCCACCGCCTACACCGTGTCCTTGTAATAAAGATGGCAGCGAGTTGGCCCCATTGGAGGTCTCCACCTTGAGTCCGGAGGGTAAGCACAGCAGTTATAAAATAATTGAATAACGTTTAACTAACAAAAAAAAAAAAAAAAAAAAACCCCTATCCCAGAGAATGAAACGTATTACCGTGAGCTAGAGGAACGACATAATGAACTAGTGGGCGAGACTGTTGAAGTGGGTCTACTATTTGCCTCGAAGGCTTTTGTCCAACTGTTGGTTAATCCAATTGTGGGACCATTGACGCATAGGTAAGTCAGAGATTAGTTTGTTAACATTTTCTTTTACTACTTAACAATTAATCTTGCTTTTAGAATTGGCTATAGTATACCAATGTTTGTCGGCTTTGTCATTATGTTCCTATCCACGATAAGTAAGTTTTTTTTTTCAATTTTAATATAAAATAATTAACTTTAAGGGAGTTTGCATTGGAAACGAGAGATTACTTTACTCTATTACTGCAAATCTTTGAGTCATAACGATCTAACTACTATATCTACTATAACTCCTATATCATATATCTACTATAACTGCAAATCTTAGAGCCATAACGATCTAACTACTATATCATAGTGCTCCATTGTAAGCCTCGAACCTAAACTTCCCAAGACTGCAATATAATCTTGCTTTGCCCGATTTTGTAAAGATAAGATTGCCTTATTTTAATTGTTAGAGCCAGATATTTTAATTAACTTTACAAAACTTAATTGTGTTCTTATTTTTAAAGTTTTATTGAAACTCTGGTAGAATTTTATTCCACATTTTTAAAGTTTAATGTAGTTTTTCTATGAAAATAACGATGACATCTATGGGATGAAATCTTTACATCTTTGGAACCGGTTAAAAGATGTTTAAATTAGAGCCTAAAGACAATCGGACAAATCCTTCGAAAGAACCAGAACTTCATATGGCTCAAATTCACTCTAATTTTGGTCGATATTTTTACAAGTATTTGCTTCTAAGAATTTAACTTAAGAACTCAGTTTTAACCCTATTTTACAATTATCAACAATGAATAACCACTGTAAAAATATTCCAAAACCAGGTGGAAATTTATTCTTTCAATTTTTGAAAATTTTAAGTTGTTTTCTCCTTTTGAAACTATCGATATAAATAATGTAAAACTTTATGCTATTGGTTAAAAATCTTTGATTCGGAACATACGATAAGTTCTTTAAAAGAAATTTTTATGAAATTTATTATCATATCTAGTTATCAATTCTTTAACAACTTCTCAACAAATTAAAGATATCTTTTCATAATTTTTTAAGTTTTTCTTAATTATAAAAAAGAATTTCAAAAAATTCGAATCAGTTTTTTAATAAAATTCAACATATACTTAGAAAAGCATTCCATTTCATTGGAACAAATGAAACTTAAGCCTTGGATAATTTTCGATCTCTTTTTCAATATACCAATTTTCCATTTTTCCAACAGTCTTTGCCTTTGGTCGCTCTTATATGGTTCTATTTGTGGCACGAGCTCTTCAAGGTATCGGATCATCTTGCTCCTCTGTCTCTGGTATGGGCATGTTGGCCGATCGTTTTACCGATGACAAAGAGCGTGGTAATGCCATGGGTATTGCATTGGGTGGCCTAGCTTTGGGTGTATTGATTGGGCCACCATTTGGTGGTGTTATGTATGAATTTGTGGGCAAATCGGCACCATTCTTAATTTTGGCCGCTCTTGCCTTGGGCGATGGTTTACTTCAATTGTTCATGTTGCAGCCTTCGATACAAAAAGCCGAATCGGAACCCCCATCCCTGAAAAGTTTGATAAGTGATCCATATATATTGATAGCAGCTGGAGCAATTACCTTTGCCAATATGGGTATTGCCATGTTGGAGCCATCGTTACCCCTATGGATGGTCGATAATATGGGTGCCACTAGATGGGAGCAGGGTGTTGCCTTTTTGCCGGCATCCATTAGCTATTTGATTGGTACAAATCTATTTGGTCCATTGGGACATAAAATTGGACGTTGGTTTGCTGCCTGTTTGGGATTAGTTATTATTGGTGCTTGTTTGATCTTTGTAAGTCAAGTGGATATATCTAAATGGTGGTAAAGTAGATTATATATAAATATAAATTGTTTATTTTATTTAGATTCCTATGGCCACTTCGATAACTCATCTGATTATACCAAATGCTGGTCTGGGCTTTGCCATTGGCATGGTAGACTCATCAATGATGCCGGAATTGGGTTATCTGGTTGACATAAGACATTCGGCTGTCTATGGCAGTGTTTATGCCTTGGGCGATGTGGCGTTCTGTGTGGGCTTTGCTGTGGGACCAGCTCTATCTGGTTCCTTGGTCAAGAGCATTGGTTTCGAATGGATGTTGTTTGGCATTGCCATACTCTGTTTCATGTATGCTCCACTTTTGACGCTCCTCAAGAATCCACCAACCAGCGATGAGAAGAAGGTGCGTATGGCTAGAGAAGAGGCGGCGGCAGCAGCAGCAGCAGCGGAACTTGCTGCCGCTTCCGCCGCTCCAAATAATTCAATTGATCAGCTGACGGCATCCTGCCCAGCTATAATGCATGGCACAAGCCACCTGGAAGAGGCGGGCAAAGCGAATCCGGCCTTTGAAAGTGAAAGGCTTTGAGTTTATATAAATTTATATTCTTAAGTTTAAATTTTTATTATTGGTATTATTTTAATCATAAGTTTTTTTTAATTTCTTTCTATTGTTTATTAGTGTTAAGTTACACAATCTTAATAAAATTTAAACAATTTTAATTTCTGTTTTTGCCTGTTGGTTTTTTAGTATGTTTTTATTTTCCTTTTAGTAAATTTTATTGCTGCATGATTTATGCTTCAAACTAAAAAAAAATACTGACTGAAATATACTAAATACTTAACAATTTCTTTACCATTTACAGTCTTTGATCTATGGACGCGATCGATCGCAGGTACGTTATGTGACCTATCAAAACTACGATGACGACGAATAAACTAAAAAAAAACTTTTAAACGAAAACAAAACTAAAAACGATAAACTATAAAACTATATAGAGCAATGTCATTAAAAACATGACCAAAAATCTACAAAAAAAAAACAATATATATACATATATGCTTTAAAATTATAAAATCTATAAAAAATGAAAAATATGCAAAATAATTGAAATGAAATGAAAGAAACCGTAACCACAACCAAAAATATCAGTAATATCATATGAAAAATTGTTATTATTGTTCCATGTTATACTCTCTATATATTTCATATCAAAATGAGTACCAAAAAAAAGCAAAAAAAAAAAGAAGCTAAACACATGTTGAAATTAAGCACTTAAAAAAATTTATTATAACTAAAGAAAAGATAATACATAGGAGTTCGATAGAACGGGTAACACAAATTCTTCATTTTTCAAACAAGTTTTTCTCATTTTCTTTTTTATTTTTTTGTTATTTATCGTATGTGTGGTAATTCACTCGATATTAATCACATTTGAAAAAAATAAAGTACAGTTGTGTATGCTGGAATGTTAGTGAAAAATGTTATTTCAAAATAGAGAAAGAAACAAAAAACAATGTCAAAGGAACCCTAATTAGAGTGAAATTCTACTTAGTGAGAACTTGTAACAACGATCTTAAAAGAACCCTACTATATATTTGGAGGCAATTTTTGTAAACTGAAATCCAAAAAAAAAAAAAAGTACAGTTGCCATCTAATTTGGGCTAAAATAAACGTTAGCTCTACTCCCAGTATTGAAGGTTTAATTTGTTAGATAAAAGTGCTGTTTGCCTGTCATTTTGATAATTGGATTCAATAATTTCGGCATTTTTTTTTTTTTAAAAAGAAACTAAAATTCTTTTTTATTGAATTTTAGTTATAGAAAAAAAATGAGATGTAGAAGAAAGTACAGGACCAAAAAGTGGGAAAACGAAAATTTAAAATAAATTTAGAGTTAGCCATAAATATAAAAAAAAAACTAAGGAGACATTTGAAGAATCATTGTTAGGACAACTCTGAAACAATTCTAATTTCAGAATGGTCTTAACACTGTTTCCTCCAATATTGAGCCCTCTACAATCGCATCATGCGTAAATTATCCGCATAGACATTGATACTGACATTACAGGGCATATCTGAGTCATCCTCTAGCCGGGTACTGCTACGACGTTGACGATCCAACATTTCCCCAGGCATTGGTGACGAATTACGTAAACGGACTCTATTCATCGAGAATTGTGGATCTTTATCAACTGGCCGTGAAGTTGTTATCCGTATGGGCATATTATTAATTCTCGTATGTATGGGTGAATGTTGATTCCCCACAATGACTTTATTGCTATTGAGTGGCTTGTGTTCGTTCAAACGTGTGGCAGATTGACGCCTTAGGCTAGTGTTACTTGATGCAGCCGTGATCATTACATGGACATTGCCATTCGAAGTACCCGAACTGCGACGATCCAAATTGTGAGTAAATGTATAAGATGTTGACTTGTTTGCGGATGTGGCAGGAAGTTCAGACGATGAAGGCGATTGCTCAACGGGAACATCCTCAGAATTGTCAAATTTCAATGTTGGTTTCTTTAAAATGCCACCGGGAAAAGTCAAATTACGTACTCGCTGTGCCCTTTTCTTCTGCGTTTGTGAGGCCGTTGATTTCCGTTCACAAAAGGGCATCATTCCTGGTAAACGATCTTCGGTATCCGGTCGGTATAAGTGCGAGGTCATTGTCACCGGTGAGGGAAGAGGTACAGCTCGCATAGGTAAGTGCAGATCTCCTTCCCGCCTTTGCTGCTCCCGATAGTGATTTATTCTCTCAAACTCAAGCTGCCTCTGATTCTCCCTCTCCAGTATACGCAGGCGATCCTGCTCTCGCTCTGCCTCTAGTTGTAACAGGCGATCTTTATCTCGTTGTCTATCCAATTCGCGAAGACGCTCTCGTTCGCGCTCACGCTTAAGTGCAAGTTGTCGTTGCTTTTCGCGTTCCATTTGCTCTTCTTCTTCCATTTGCTGTCTACGCTGAAAATAGTTTCGATCCTGATCCTTATTACAATTGCCTTTCCGAGCCATATTGAACTTGGATAGGCGTTTGTCTATTCCAAAGTTTACTGTAGATCTATTCAGACTACTTGAACGAGATACGGGCGATACTTTATTTTGTACCTTATCTGTATTATTTCGCAGAGATGTGGAATCCGTTTCGATCTTAATATGCACATTATTATCCATATCGGTTTCAGAATCTAGACCGGTTATATTAATATTAATCTCACAACCGCTGCACACACTTTGTTTCCGTTGCAATTCTGTTGATTTGGTTTTAACAAAACTCGTGGCAGAGGCACTACGAGCTGTAACTCCTCTAGTTTGGGCAACTGTACCCCCCGCACCTGCTCGTAGAACGTTAGTGCTGCTACTTCTTATCAATGAGGTTGCACTTTGACCTCCGCGTGTCATTTGATACTCGCCGCGATGACAACAACTTCTAAGTAACGGCGAATTGGTCACAGTTGCGGGTGAATTAATGCTAAGCATTCGACGTGGTTGTGGAGCCACTGAAACACTACGTTGACAGGTTACTAAAGGTGCAATAAATTTTCTTGGCGGTGTCGGTACACATTGAAAATCGTGTAAAAATTTACGTCTTCTATGCTCAGTGAATGCACTGGCCGTTTCTGTCCTCATTACGGTGGGTGTATTATTGGCATCCGTTTTAAATTTATTATTGTAATAATATGTCTCGAATTGCTGGGGTCGAGCATGTAACGGGGGAGGCTCTGGCCTCTGATATTGCTGCATTTGATAAGCGGGTCGTTCGGCATATCGAAAATTATACGATTGAATTTTGAATGGATCGCCGTGAAAAACATCCCTTGTCTGTCTAAGCCGAGCTGCAACTGCCCCAAGGGCTTTAGCATAAGCATTTTCAAATATATTTGATATCAAACGAAAGTCCAACTATACTCACATACTCCACGATTCATCATGGGCTAGGAATTTTGATAACTGCAGAGATAATTTATATGGCATGCGTTTGGTTTCAAAACAAAGGGAAATTTGTAAAAAAAAAAATATTTGTTTTTTTTGTTTTCCACTAAAAATGTTGACAAACCCAGGCAACTTTGGTCAAATATTCAATTTTTCCGAAACAATTAAAATTCTTTGGTCAATGCGGCAAACCACTTTGATACTAGCAATTTAAATATAACCTTCTTTAAATAAATCAATTTTCAAATAAATGAAATATATATATATATAGTTATATAAATATATTATACATACGTAGCTAATCGAATATAGTAAAAATATTTATGCATTACTTTAACTATTTAAAAACAATCTGACACTTTAAGGGAATTAATTTAAGAATTATTCGATTTGAACTGCATTTGCAAAATGATTAAAATGCAGGCACAATTTTGATTTGAATGAATAATATAATTTGCTTAATATTTGATTTCAATATTTTATATAAATGATTCGTTTATTGGATCAATCGGGATACTACCGTCAGGCACTTGAATGGCTGCAAGTGTCCCAATGCGTTGTGATCGTTCACGAATCATGTAAAATCCCAAAATTTTCTAAGCAATTAAAAAAAAGAAATCCGACTTTTTAACGGATCGAACAAATTTTGCTTGCATTAAAGTCAGCAAAACAAAAAATGGCAGTTCAGAAAAACAAAAGTTGAAAAGCAAAACATAATGTAGTCGATCGCAGGTATACAATGAGGTTATAAATTGTGGAACAACAAATCCAAAACAAAAAAAAAACAACAAAGAACACTGTATATATAAATAGCTGAAATACTTGCTGATTATAGTTGTTGTGCCCAATCCAAATCGAAAACGAAAGTATATATATATATTGTGTGTATAACTTTGAATCCAAAAAGGAAGAACAAGAAAAAGCTTTGAAGAATTGCAAAATGCAATCACGCAGACACATATATATTTATATATATATGTATTTATATATATATACATACATTATAAAACTATAAAAGTCCCGCATTGTACAGGGTAAATATATTAAACAATAAATATAAAGAGTTTTGTTCGGTTTTCAAAATGCTTTCCAAAATAGAAAAAAATAATTGGGATAACCCCCCCGAACCTCTCTAACCTCTGATATGCATGTAAAACGGGGGGCCTAAGAGCATACCAAATATAAAACGTGTGAATTAGACAATATAGCTTATATAAAATGAATAACTACTTATTGTTGTATAAATGTTCAAATAATATATATATTAACAGTAACTATATATACATATAAACACATTAAAAAGCTGGTATGGGGTCAAACAAACTATATACTAATACATTACTAACACTAATCCAAATGTTTTGTGCACAGTAAATATATATAAAGTATGTCTATTATACATATATCTAATCACAGCATATTATAATTGTATTAATATATATATATATATATATAACTTTAACCATTTACTGTATGTATTTGTTATTCCAAAGTTAACCGCACACACATACTCTCTCTCAAAAATGTATTTGAAAGACCGCTAAGACAAAAACAAAAAAATACATAAAATTGATTTAATTAATGCAAATTTCTTGTAGTTTAGCGCGAGCATATTAGTCAAAATACCTAAATTGAAATGAAACATCTAAAAACTTTAACAAAATTTATGAATATATATACATACATATATATAAACAATTATCTAACCATATAACAATTATCGCATTTATACTCAAAACCACAAGAAAAAACTAAAACAAACAATGTGTAATCATGTCATGTGCCAAGTCATGTGTGTAAGGGAGAAACCAGAAAGGAAAATGTATGGGAGATATTTCGCAAAACAAACCAAAAATATATACATATATTATTAATGCATATATAAAAACGTATATTAAATATCTATATCTAACTATTATACTCTATGATAATCTATTTAAAACAATGTTTAAGATGTTTATTTAAGCTGATCGAACACAAAAAGAAAACAAACACACAATATGTAACTGAAGTTGTTGGTGAATAAACAAGCTACACTCGAAAACAAATATTCTTCATTTCGAAACTTTACAGGATTATCTTCAAATCGATCTATTTGATAATTATCTAAAAATCCAATTTTAATAATCAAGAACCAAATGCTTGCAGTTGAAAGGACTCTCCTTATCGTAAACTCTCCAAAAAATTCCAAAATTTTCTTGTATAGAATCTTTATTAAAATTTATTACATTATTATATACATACAGTACATAGAAGTTTTTTATTTCCAATTCTTAATACGATCTTGATATTAATTCTGTTCAAAAATTATTTTCAAATTTATCAAAAATTGTCTAAAATTAATCATTTGTTCTTTAACTATATTTAAGGTATATTTTAGTTTAATTTTGTTATATACAATCTGTATATATCAATTATATCGTTAAGTTGGTTTTCTTTTAAATGAATTTTATTTGCACTTTAACAACTTTACTTTAAGGTCAACTTTTAGAAAGCCCACATAAACGTATGTATATGTGTATATATATATACATATATATATGTGTGTGTGTATGTTAAGTGAGTAGGTCAAGATCGTTATTTAGCTTATTAAACTAATTAAAATGTGTATGTGTCTAGGTGTTTTTGCGTGCATATGTATATCTAAAAATTAATTGGTGACGAATTGCTTTCTCACTCTTAGGCATCAGTTGTCTCTTCCGGTTGAGTGGCCACCGTAGTATTGTTATCATTCTTTTCCTTGGCAAAGGTTATTATCTGATTTAAACTTTCACCCAATTCCTCCATAACCTCACGTTCTGTTGCCTCAATGGGCATATTTTGTTTTTCATGCATTACAATTCTTGATATCATGCACATAATGGTGGCTTCAATAACATCATCGGTTAGATAAGGATTCGAACGTATCTCATTCTTTTTAGTAACATTCGAATCATTCGTCTTATTCGGTTTACGTACACCCAATAGGCCATCAAGTGAATCCATATCAACATCAGGACGATCTTCCATATTACGACAACCTTTGAAAAAGCGACAAATTAAATTTGTTATTTATGTGACATTTTAATTGCATAGAAAGATAAAGTAGGCTAAGAGATTTATAGTTCCAAATGAACTAAAGAAAGGTCTTAAAAAAAACAATGCAATCAGGAAAGAAATTATTAATAATCGTTTCATTGGGTTGTTAATAAAGGAATTAATTCATTGATATTAATTTCAAAACTTAGTTTAAATAACAAAAATGTTTGAAGCTATACATTAGATATCAGTTTGTTTTACTTACCCACACATTTACACATGCTGGAGCAGGGTATCTTGGCTTCGTAGCATTCGCAATAGTTTTTCAAGCAACCGGATCTCTTGCAATTACAACCTTTGTTATGCAGACGCATATCACCCGAAGCTGGAGCCGTGATTTTGGGCCTAAAATGATTAAATAAATTATAGTAGAATATCGATGTACATATGTATATGTATAATTTATTCAGCTATAACTTACTTGAAAGCACTGGGATTGCGATCGAGACAGCTACGTATGGCTCTTTCTCGTTCCACCTCGTTATCTAGATTGTTAAAGCAATCTTTGCAGGTGCAATCCTTACAGAATTCACCATTGGCAAAACAATCGCAATAAAGTTTTAAACATTGCGATTTACTACAGTTGCAATGCTTGCGCCGGGACCCAAGATTAAGTTGCGCATCAGCAGTCGTATTAGGTGCAGGTGCCGATGGAGGTTTGAGTATCTCGAAATTTGGTTTGGCCGGTGCTGGAACTGGCTTTACATTGGCCTGATTGGTTTGTCCCTTCAATTGCGCCTGTTTGGACTTTTGAATCATCTGCAAACGTTGCTGTAGATTTCTTTGTCTGATTTTGGCTTGTGCCTGCAAATTTCTCGCATTTTGTGTATTATTTGGCGGATTTATGGTGGTAACGGTTGAGCCAGCTCTGCCAGAATTGAGTAAAGTACGGCACAATTTACCATCAGTTCGCACATAGCCAGTATAACCACGTCCCATGGGACTCATATTGGTACGGGCAACTCCCGAATTGCAAATCACATATTTCACACCACCATTGGGACCGGCAGATTTTACTAAATTGTAAACCTTCTTCGATTGCGCACCGGAGGAAGAGTTTGGTCCATCCTTTATAACCACTCTTTGTATGCTCGAATGCTGGGCAAATCGTGGCTTTTTAATTTCTGGTCCAGCATCGCTGCTATCGCTAGCTTCGCTACTTGCTGCATTCTTTAGCTGTATATTGAGATCGTTTAAACGATGTTTCCGAAGCGATTCCTGGTTATTGGGGGAGGCCGGTGTTATTGAATTGGCGCCCAGCGCACGCTTTGGTACTATAGTCTTCATTGTAGGCAGCGGCACAATGCTACCACCCATAGTTCTCATCACAATTTTACTGGTATTGCCCACAGATGTTGAAGCAGTCGAACTAGAAGTAGCTACTTGTGTTCCCGTCTTTTGAGATGTTGATGGCGTAGATGTTCCGGATGTTTTGGCTGCAGTTAATCCCTTATTGTTCGTCACTACTCGAACATATTGGACACCTGATTTACCACTCAATTGGACAGTACGTAATCCACTAGACGTTGATGCGGAAGCGGTTGATGATGAAGTATTTTGACCCTGATTCTGGGACACAGTAGTTGTGGCTCCCGTCTTGGGTGACAACTTAATAATGTTTTTAGTGGAAACCACAATATGTGTGCCTGCCGATGATTGCAGCATTTTGTTTGGTAAGGAGCTACCTGGTGTATTTGAGGTTGGACTGGGCTTGACAACAACTTGGCCACTGGCGTTTTTATTAATAATCATATTGCTGGATGCGGTGGAGGATGTAGTTGTTGACGGTGCTTTTGTATTTAGCACAATCGGTGAGTTGTTGCCTTGTCCTAATTTAATAAGCTTTCCATCTGCTGTACGCACCACTTGGATTTTTGCTGCTGATGTTGTTGTCGCTGTTGTTGGTGCCGTTGATAATGGTGTTATGCCTTTAATGGTAATTGGCGTGGAGGTTGAGCCACTGGGTACAGCAGCTTTTACCAGTCCAGTGCTAGCTATGGTCATACCCTGTGTAAGTATAGCCTTTTGTATGCTCGTTGCATTGAGTACACGACGAATAGCTGTTGTTCCCGCGCTAGTTCCAGTTGCGGTAACAGTTCCGGGTTTGAGTGCAACGGGGCTTATCGCCAGTTTACCAGCAGTCGCTGTTGTTCCTCCCCCCGTTGTGGGGGTCTTTTGCAAATTGAGTATTCGACCATCGGCCGTTTTAAACTGCATCCTAGTCACGGCATTTAGCACTCCCGAATTTGTGCTGGCTATACTAGTATTTCCGATTTTCAAAGGAGTACTAACTGTCTGGCCAACAGGTCTTAATGAATTATTTAAAATTCTGATATCTGAGGATTGGCTTTTAGCCGCTGGATTAGCTCCTCCTCCTGTAACAACTTTGATGGCATGCGTTTTAAACACACCGCCAGCTCCAGATCCTCCAATTGCACTACCTGTGGCAGACGTTAGACGTTTGTCTTCTAATATTTGCACCACAGATTTTTTAAATTGCGGTGTATTGAGCGAATCATTGGCATCATTGTGACCATCGCCATTAGCATCTGAATCATCTTCCTGGGACGTATCGCCAGTATAACTATCGGTTTCCATGTGCTGACCTGAGGTTTCTGGTTCTAAAAAGTCTTCGAAACTCAGTTCAGGTAGCGGTGTGTTATCATCCAAAGAGTCTGTCAAAAGATAAAAAAAAACAACAATGAAAAGATTATTATAAGTGCATAATTACATTCGTATTAATTTGCCTATTACCTCTAGTCGTACGTTGGCTAAACATTTTTCAAGTCAATTTTCAAAAAAAAAACCCTTATCATGCCCATCAGCTGCGCCCGATAACGATAACTTTAATAATGATAACAGCAGCTGAGAAGTCGCAACAAATGGAAAAATAACATCGACATGGTTAAAAACTATAAAGATTTCTATGTATAGATTTCTGTGTTATAACAGATCGGGTCGTCTTACAATGCTAATATAATTTTCCTATCCATTACAACTGAAGACAATTTTCTTTATTTATTACAAGTAACAGTCACTGCTCATCACTAGCAAGTGACCGACCGCCCGCCCGCCCGTTAAAACAAATAAATCGATATTTTTGAAATTGAATTATTCAATCGACAACTTATATAAAAAAACGAAAATTACAATTAAATTTATGTTTGGGTTTTATTGTGTTTAAGCCGGAGTTTACTTTTTGGCAGCCTCCTTCTTTTCGCGCGCCTTTTTGCCCTCGGTAAGCTCCAAACGCTGACTTTCTGTTAAACTTGTCAACACTTTGGTGACCACACCAGTGCCTAGAGTTAAGGTTCCATCACGCAAAGTAAAGCGTTGTCCCTGCTCCAACACCATAGGACGAATAAGACGTAACACCAATTTGGTATCCTCGCCAGGCATGACCATGTCCTTGTCAGGAATTTGTACTTGCACGGCGCAATCCCAAGTGCGGGAAAACATCTGAAGCTGAATATATGACATGAAGGGTTTGCTGCGACCGCCCTCATCTTTGGACAAAATGTACACTTGGGCTTCCAGTTGATCCAGAGCCTTTACTGAGCCTGGCTTTACCATGACCATTCCACGTTTAATTTCATCGCGCTTGACGCCACGCACAAGAGCACCAAGCTGGTCACCAGCCTGAGCTTCTTCAAGAATTTGATGGAACATCTCGACACCAGTAACAGTTGATTTCAGTACCTTGTTATAGCCCACAAATTCACATTCCATACCCTTTTTGACTACACCACGTTCCAGTCGGCCAGTTACAACAGTACCACGACCAGGAATGGAATAGACATTCTCCACGGGCAGTAAGAAGGGTTTGTCGAGCTCTCGTACTGGTGTAGGAATAAATCTATCCACTTCCTCTAGCAACTTTAATACGGCCTGTGATCCAATCTCTGGACTTTTGTCTTCTAAGGCACACAATGCTGAACCCTTAATCACCGGAATATTTTCTCCATCGTAGCCCATCTCAGTCAGCAGTTCGCGAATCTCCATTTCCACCAGATCAACCATTTCCTGATCGGCCGCATCGACTTTGTTGATGAACACCACAATGTGTTCAATACCAATTTGTTTGGCTAGCAACATATGCTCGCGAGTCTGAGGCATGGCACCATCGGTTGCAGCCACCACAAGAATAGCACCATCCATTTGTGCTGTACCCGTGATCATGTTTTTAATGTAATCCGCATGACCGGGGCAATCAGTATGGCCGTAGTGACGAGACTCCGTCTGATATTCCACATGAGCCACATTTATAGTTATGCCACGAGCCTTCTCCTCTGGAGCATTATCAATTTCATTGTACTTTTTGCTTTCGGCCAATTGCTTGTCAGCCAGTACCTTGGTAATGGCAGCTGTCAGAGTTGTCTTGCCATGATCCACATGACCAATGGTACCCACATTGCAATGGGGCTTCGTACGTTCAAATACCTTCTTCTCATTGGCATAGGAGCGAAGATATTGCTGGAAGTTTCCCGTTGAAGAAGAGGATGGCAGTATTTGGCTGTGACGTTGCCAGGTGGCAGAACTGGTGGCACTCACAAGGCGCATAATTCTTGCCGTGCTCATGGCTCGCCGGCTGCAGCGAAGGGCCAGCAGGGGGGCCGCAGCCGACCGGCTAAGGGCAACAGCAAATGCATGTGACATGATTTTTTTCTATCTATCTCTTCTCTCCGACCAAATCTAGATTGTAACTAAGGAGAAGCAATTGTAACATATGGACCAAGCGATTTTCGGTAAAATCTTTGTCAGCTACTTACAGAAAATATCCAAATTTTCCGGTGGCCGAGGAAAAGTTATTTAATTGCGTAAACCTCACAAAAATGTGCTGCTGCCTCTAATTATATCGATAGTAATCGATAATTTATCATTATTAGTAATGGGCTATATTTGGGAAAATTCCTTATGCGCGCTTTTTTCAGCAACAATAAAAACTTGTTATAATTTAGTTTAATAACACATTAAAGAAACATAGGTCATCTAAATTTTCTAATATAAAAATATTCATACATATATTCGATTAAAATCTATATATATATACTCCAAACTACATGGTATCCACCACCCACCAGACTGTACCCTCTCAAAAAACGGCAAAGACCAAGGGAAATTTTGTTTTGTTTTGGGATGTTCCCTTTCAAAGCTGAGGGGAAATTTTTCGTTTCGTCAGCAGCACAACCATTTTCACTAAATTCTCATAAAACTTGTATATTTACATATTAACTCAACTTAACAATAGTTAAACAATTTTTGCATGTATGCTCACAGTGCAAATTGAATTATCTACTGGCTACCCTAATGGAGACAGTCAGTTGAATAAATTGCGCGCGAGGCACTTCGTTCCAACTGTCACGTTACTGTACTGGCCATACTGGCCTGGCCAGGAGAGGTTGAAAATTCAATTTGAAATATGAAAAAAAAAGTTGCCAACTGCAAAGACTTACCCAAATGGCTCTCCATGCTGGCCAATTGTTATTGCTTCGGAGTGGAATAACTTAAAAAGTATTTCTTATTGCTTTTGGCTTAATTTAGGCGGCGGCAGAGGTAATAACAAAAAGAAATTCACGGAATGTATGTACTAGTAACATGTACAACGAACTCTGCCTTATGACGACAACAATTCGTAACTGGCTGCTTGCAATCGACGTTAAATCACTTTTCGCAATCGTTTAAACATTCGCACTTATTATGGTCAATTGGATTTCCGTCGTCAACAATTCGTAAATTCGATTGCAACAAATAAATTCAAAATTAATTTTAAATTGTTGTCGGATTCTCTGTTCTAATGAGCACTTTATCTAAATTTGTAAACTCAGAGTTGCTGGGCACACTTATCGTACAAGTGCGATAAGAAGTAGTGTTGCAAAATAATGCGGCAATCCTCATAATTTTTGAATTAGTTGGGTAATTTTCTTATAAGTTTAGTTTAGTAATTTCAAAATCTGGTTTTAACTTGATTTAATTATAAGGGACGGTAAATTACATTTATTTGTAAGTTTTTAAAAACGGATGCTGCTGTGAGTTTGAGTAATCGATAGTAGATGGCGATGGCACTATCGGTCAACGATTGGTATAGATGAAAGATATTTTTCAAAAATATTTTAAATCATGTAGTTTTAACAGGATTTCCATGAAAAGCCCAAAATAAGTAGCATCGTCTGCTTCTTTTATTTAACTTTATTTTAAAAGACATTTGCATACAATAACTAAAACTATATTCTTTTTTAAACAATATATAACTAAAATTCATAAATACGTACAAACAATAAAAATATATAAAAACACTTTCACATAAATTCTGATGAAGGTCTCAATTTTACTTTGCGATTGCGTAAGGTGTAAGTTCGTGAAGTGTTTGCACCCACTCCGACCATCTGGACCTCCTCGCCATCCTTGTGTCTGGTTGCTGATAACGTTGATTCCTCCAAGGACATATCCTCCTCACAATCCTCAAGCATATCACCACCACCAGTTTTATCTGGCTCTCCACCCTCATCGAAAGTAAATTGAAATCGTCTTACATTCTTCTTGGCACTAAAAATGACGCCACGATTTGCGTTTTCTCGCTTAATGGTTCCTGGTGTTTTCAATATAGAGGCACGCGATTTCATAGAAGCTGGTGGCGGGGGTGGAGTTGTTTGTTGAAGAGTAGCGCCCATAATTGCAGACTTAAGTAGTTCATTAGCGCTAGATCTAGTGCCGCATATTGAGGAGCGTGGTGATTCTCCACTACGAGATAAGCGTAGAACAGTCCTAGCTGGACTAAATGATTTCCGATCGCGTACCACAATGACGCGTTGAGATCGTCGTGATGTTGGTGTGCCAGAATTTCCAGTTGTCAGTGTGGCATTTTGCTCAGCATTGGCTAGTTCTTCTGCTGCTTGCTTTTTATGTTTTAATTTAGCATTAAGCAGAAATTGTTTCAAACTAGAACTAGCCTTAGCTTTGGGTTTGGCCTTCATCGTTTTAACCAAATTCACTTTTGGTTTAACTTCCGGTGCGGCATCCGGATCTAACCAATTGTTGTCACGCCATTTGTTAAGTGTGCTGAAACGTTTATCCAGATTGTCACTACCCAGCTTTAACAAATCCCACCAGCCCTCTAGATCCTTTGCTAAAACAGGTTTTGAGTCTTCACTGCCATCATTAGGACCATTACTGGTACCCTTTGCTCCGGCTTCGCACCGATCTATCAGGCCGCTAAATTGCATCATTTTTTTACTGGTCAGAAGTTTGGTTTGCCCAATGGCCACATTTATCATATCCAGACAATCTGTTTCCAAGAGTCGTGCTTGATGAAGCTGACAATATTCCTGCCATTCGTTGCATAGGCCATGCAAACGTTCAATCTCTTGAGCCAATTGTTGACGGAAATAGTTAACTGACTCCAAGGCCAAACGCACCTCCAGTGGTGTTTCCGGATCTTGTAGATACATGCTGTTGCGTTTCTCTTTCTCGTTACGGGAATTGACCTTGCCACGGCTGCAGGTTACATAGGGACTGAGATAATTTACATTCGTATTGGACATGGAATTGCGACGTGGCGGTGTATGCTGCTCCTGTTCCTGGGGCTCCGGTTTCAAAGTCACCTCATCGGTGGGAGCTAGATGTAAATTAAATTTATTAGCTTTGGGATAAAAATTTAATTTTGAAACTTACCATTTATTATAGTGACTGCATCAATGGATGGTGATTCAATCATGGATTCGCATTGTATAAAGTTATATTTACGTTGCCCTGAAATTGCAGTCTCCTTCTCCTCAACAGGCAACTTTTCTATACCCACATTGATGCCTTCCAAGGGTGGTTCTTCTGGAGCTATCAATTGCCTCTTTACTTTTGCCTCTCTGTTTATTTTGCTATCATTTGTAACTGGAACAACTGGACTTATTTGATCCAGTACATCACCAAAAGCATCCATTAGATTTGCACAACTATTGTTGTTGGATCTACATTGTGTGGATGTAACTTGCGAATGGAAAGGATTGTCACTGGTATCCAAGGGGGTTTGTGGTGGTGGTGGAATTACTATCTCATCGGCAGGTTGGAGTAGCTCCCTGAGAACAATTTTTGTATGCTTCCCGGGGGCAGCCTGTTTTGATTTCATGCGAGTAGATAGGTGTGCGTGAATTGTTTGGGATGATTTCATTTCCGTTTTCTTAAATTTGCCAGCTGCTCCTCCCCCAACGGCTCCACCACCACCAACTCGACGTATCGGTTGAGATTTCAGTGTTTGGGCCTTAACTGTAGCTCTTCCTCCCTTAGAAACCGTCGGTTTACTATTTACAGGCTTGGAAAAGGGTTCCAGCATTAGGTTGGGCAATTTAGGTTTCGTAATGGAGGATACGGGTGGTGGCTGTGTCTTTTCGGACGGGATTCTAGCTGGTCTCGATGCAGATGTCTGCGGCTTCACTTTAGACGGTTGTGGCTTAGTTCTAGAAATCTGAGGCTTTACAGCCGTTTTTAAAGGCTTGACGATCGTTGCTGCTGTCTGTGGCTTTACTTTTTGCAGGGTAGGCATGATTGGCGCAAATGGTGTCTTGACTGTACTTGAATGAGTCTTCGCTGAAACAGGCTTGTTAGGTTTAGCAGCTGCCTCCTGTGACTCCTGTTTTGTTGGCTCAATCACCAAATACAGTGAACGTCGGGACTCCAAGCCATTATGCTTCTGAAGATTGTCAGGAGGACGAAATGTTTCACTGGTTTTTAGAAAGGGAGCCTGTGGCGCATCTGTGTCGGATTTTGATTGTGCTGCTTGAGGAATCCGAGGCTTTATCTTCTGATACTTTTTCTTGCAGTCGGCTTTCCATTTCATAAAACGCTGCAAATAGAGTTCTTGGCGAGTGAACTTTTGTACCGACGCTTCGGTGGGGGCAACTTTTTGGTTGTCCAAATCAGACTGTATTTGTGGCTGCTGGTTCTCCTTGGTGGTAGGGCCGACTCCATTACCGGCTGTGGGTAATGTGGGCGTTAGACTCAGGTTTATATCGCGATTATTTTGGAAGCATTTGTTTCGCTGATTGGCGCGCGTTTTTTTTTGCAGTTCACGGTTCCTGGCATTATGATTACACGGGGACAGTGCAAATGATTGCTCCTTATACAGACCCTTGTGTCGCAGCATGTTGTTACTAGTGTTTTATTATGGACATATATCGCCAAAGAATGTAAGACTATTTTCCAATTGAGACAAACTACTTATACCTATTCTACATAGACGCTATATATTCAAAATGGCGAGGCCTGCTTATTGATATCGATATGCTTATATCGATAATGCACTCTCGGCATCTTTTCTTATCGATATGCATAGGGTGACCGTACATCAACTAAACGTTAAATTTAAATTTTACATTACGCGCATTACATTTCATTTCTTTACATAGTGTTTGTATATTTTTTTTTGCACTTTTGCCTATTGTTTGAGTTAGTCTTTTGTGCAAAGGACCAGTCATTGTACAAAAAGAGCACTCATTGTCATTTGTAACAATACATACACAGTGACAATTAAAAAAAAACGAAGCTTTCATTCATATAAAACCAACCATTGTTGTTGTTTTCGTTGTTGTTGTTTATGTGTCCATAGCCGGGGTAGAGTTTGATTTTGAGTTTTGCGTTCAGTTTCAAATAAATTACGCTCGGGTGTAGATCGGTTTTTATTGTTATTGTCGTTATTGTTGTTGTTTATTTAATAATATTTTTTCCATTCGAAATTCGATTCGAAAGTTATTAGGCATATTACTTGCCATTTTTGTGTACGTTTCATTTAATATGCAAATATTGTAATTAGCTAATTTACCTTATAAACAAAAAAGAAAGTTAAAGATAAAATGGTATAATTTGCACCAATCAAATAGCTATTTTTGTGTGTTCTGATGGCGGCAAATTAAAATAAATTTTTGTAATTAATAAATTTTATATAAACAATTTGCGTGCTGTCTCTGGTTTTCTCCATTGCTCTTCATCTATTTCTCCATCTCTCGCAATTTGCAGCCACTAACGGTTAATTGAAAAATACCAAATAAGAAAAAAAATGGTTTTCTTTGTCAAGGTTACGAACGGCCGACTTTGACTTGGACTCTCGAGAAATAAGTACGCGTCTCTTTTCTCTCTGTTTCTCTTTCTCCATCTATATTTTAATGTCTCTCTCTTTCTCTCTGCGTGTGTCTCCGTGTTTGTGTGTCAATTAGCGTGTTATTCAACCGCACAAATAGATCATTAAAACAAAGTCATATACATATTCCAGAGGCCTTCGGTAATTGTAATGATGTGCAAATATTGAAATTGGTAGCACAACTAGAAACGAGGGTAGTTCATTAAGTTGCACATGTTCAGATCACTACATACATCACATACATATGTATGTATGTATCATCAGGATCTTTCTTTTAACTATTTTAACTTTCGATAACCAGACAAACTTTATATCATACATACATACATACATACATATGTATATACATTTGTATATACAGGGTATAGAATATATGTACATACACATTTACATATGTACATATGTAATATTTCTCGGAAAACTCGAATATTTGAACTTGTCTCTTAAGATTAAAATTCTAGAAAAGTGAACAAATTGTAGTCTTAAAAACTATCTAGATAGTTGTTTTGACAATGAGATTTTTAGCATTATTAAGCTTTCTGTTTTAGCATTTGTTTTAACTACAAAAAAAAAAAACAATTTTGTTTTCTCATAAATTTGACCTCAATTTTTATTAAATCACGTAATTAATGACTAAATCATAAAGTACACACAATCTCTGATGAAACAATTGGATAAATGAAATGGATAGATATATTACTTAATACTATTTTTTCTTTTAAACACATTCAATTTACATGAGTTGTGTCTGCTTTTACTTGGCAACGAGTAAAGAAATTTATAAAGTTGCATAGAACTATCTATTTAGCATAAGTCTCTAATTAAGTATTCATAAAAACGTACAAAAACGTGTTTTTAAACATGTGAAATGATTCTAAGTTATGCATAATATTGATGGGATTTTTATAAATTTTAAAAGTTAATCTAACTGATTAACAATTTTAATTAAGTTTTCTCAATTTGTTAAAGTTAATTGAAAATTTCCAAGCATTTTTTAAGAATCTGAAGAAAATTTTTAATTACCATTGAGAGGGAGAAAGAATTAAATTCTATTTGGGTTATTTTAGTGGTGGGCATTGCAGTTTTTCTCTTCCTTAGCCCCATTGAGAAAAACTAGTTAAAAATCTTACCAGTTTTCAATTTTTTTTCTTTTTCGTTTGTCCGTTTTTTTTTTCAATTTTGGTGTACTGGTTCTTTTACATATATTTTTTTATTTATAAGTCTATGGCGCAGATAGCATTTATCGTTAACAACGAGCGCCACTCCCCACACACACACATATATACACAGACACACACACACAAGTCAAACAGCTTTTCCCCATAACAACGTTCCCTAACTCCGCATTTGGCTGCTCCCTCCTAACCATACATTCATACCACCATCTCCTTTAGCAATTCTACAGCTTTTCATGGCCAATACGAATATTGAGTGCGGAAGCCATAGCATTAGGGCCGCTTTACTAGCCAAAAGCAAAGTCTAAAACCAAATACACTTTTTTGATACCCATATCAACGAAAAATAATCACAAAATGAAACAGAACAAAATAGAACACAAAAAAATATAAAAAAAAAAAAAATGCAGACATGAAAGTTATCAAATCGATATGGACAAGAGAAGAGACGTACTACTTCAACATGCCAATCTGTTTCGGAATGTGAATTAATGTATACTTATGTGCAGAAGTTTATGCGGACTGACAAAACGTGATTGTAAATGAATAGCGAAATGTGAATTTTAATGGGATAATGGATAAGCCACGTACAGGGAGCAATGCCTAACAAATGTATTTTCTATGAACTTTTAAAAATTTTATATTTTCTTTTTATTGTAAGACTTGTTATCAAATTACCTTTAAAGTATGATTTCTGTAATGAAATCTTCGAGTTATTTTAACCAAGAACCATGATAAAATGTATTCGAATTCGGGTAGATTTAAATTTATAAAATGTGTCAAAATTGAGAAACTTTCGAAAGGCTTTGTCAAAAAGTGTTTTTGTATTTTTCCATAATTCAATCGTTTCACTTAATAATAAATTATGATAAATATTTACTTTGCACTGCACTTACTTTGCAGTTTCAGTCATACATACATAAATACATACATAAGTACATATTAGGTATAAGTGTATCGATTAAGTACTTTTTTTTTTATAAATACACATTAATTGCATTTCTAATCAGCAATCTAATGACCTACTTACTCTAATCAAAATATAACTAAAAAATGTTCAAAGAAACCTTGCAGAAACGGCAAAAATCTTTCATCCAAAGTTCCTTGGGTGGTTTATTTAAAAATAATATTATTATTTTGAATAATTAAACAAACAATCTTTTAAAGAAGATCTAAATTTGTTAAAAGATTAAAAATCAACACCATTTGATTACTTTCCACTTTAGTTAGTTAGTCATTAAACTGATATATTTCATAATACTAACAATATATCATTCTGATTTAAAAAACAATTTTATAATGATAAGAAAAATGCAGTAACTTACATATGAGTAATAAAGAATGCCTCTAGAAAAGTTTCAAAAGGCAAATTGCAGTAGTCTAGTAGAGCAAAGTGTGATATGACTCAATTGTTATATTAATAATATATTTCTTATTGCTTAAATCACATGCTTGTGTCACGTGTAAACTAGTTTATTTGTTTATTTTTTCACTTTTCTTGTACTTGATGAGTGCCAAAAGTGTCGGAAGTGGCCAATTTAACAACCATTAACAGCTGAACAGTTTTGTCCACAAGAAGAAAATACAAATTATGCATAATTAAAATGGATAAAAAGGAAAATAAATAGCGCCACCTTTCACGCCAAAGGGCCCCTATACACCGGGCCAACAGTAACAGTAACAACAAAAACAACAACAATACCAAAAACAACATTAAACACTTTTCTCATTTGCCGTTTAGGTATTTATTTTTTTTTTTTTTTGCCAGCTTGCCGCGCACGAGCAGAGCGATAACCGACAATAACGTTGCGACGCGTCGGTATACGGAGGCGACGGCGGCAACGGAGGCGTCGACAACTTTAGCTAGCTTTAGGCCACATTGGGAATTGGTTGAAGTTTGTTTTGCAGTTCAGTTCAGGTTCAGTTTCAGATACGTTTTGGCGTTTTACGGTAACGCAGCGGACGGAAAAAAATAAAAAAAAAAAAACAGTTAGCTCTCTTTCTCTCTCCCTGTCTCTATCTTTAAACGTAAACTCCCCTAACAGCCCAGCTCCCCGCTATCGAATCGAAGAGGTGCGTGTATTTGCCAAAAAAACCCAGTAAAAATAAAATAATAATAATAACAATAATAATAATAAAAAAAAGAAAAAGAAACAAAACCTGCAAACGTGTAAATATAAATTACTCATACGACGCGTTGATTGATTCTCGGCTTATATATTCCATATATGTACGTGACTTTGACATTCCTTGGCCGTTAAATGTGCTAAAGTGTAACAAATTGTTGTTGTTCTATAAACTAAAAAATAATACCAAAACTCTTCAGACAACTTAATTATAGATAGATAGATATTGTTGTACATATTTTCAAGTACCTTGAACTCCCCGCAGACCCACTGTGTGCGCCCATTTCTTTATGCAAAATAACGATTTCACTTTCTTTTTATGCTTTTTATGTGCGGTGGTTTTTCATTTGAATTTCATTTTTTATTTTACTTCTTCTTTTTGGGGTTTTTGCTTTTTTGTTTTAAAGTAGCCATTAATCACGTGATTAGGTAATATTATTACTGGATTATGTTTGCTTCTTATCGGGCTTGCCAAAAAATAAAAAAGAAGAGAAATAAAATGAAAATCAAGAAATAAACGTCTTGGTGATAAGATTAACTTGAACATAGTGTTCGTCTACGGCAATTGTTGGTATTGTACTTTTTTTTGTTATTTACTTGGGATTTCATCTTTACCCCCGTTGTGATGTATTTATTATTATTACATGCTGTAGTACATGGAGTTTAAATTAAAATTCCCAGACTCTTGGAAGATTTCATAGTTTGTAACATAGAGATTGCAATTCACATACAACACACAGTGTGTGTGTGTGTGTGTGTGTTGACCGAGTTTTGCTTGCAACCACAACAATGAGAGAGTACAATAACAATAACAATAACACACCTTAAACACAACATGAAATAGGGCCAAGAAACCCATTTCCATTTGATTTACTATACGAACCCAACGCACTCAAAACTCACGCAATCTATCTATCGTATTAACCATTTCTGAGCCTAGAAAACTTTTGTCAAGTTTTATATATATGTATATACATACATATATGTTTATATATAAATGTATACATAAATATTTGGCACATACCTGGGGCCAAATTCACACCTTAAATTTGAGTGCTTTTGTGGTGCTTAGAGGGGAGAAATTTTTAATATTATATACATAAATATGTTTGTCTGTGTGCATTTCGAAAACTTTCTGAACCAAAGTTTTAAGCAGAAATATTTCAATTTCCTTTTTAAAATTCAAAGGGTTTAAAGCCCTCTTAAAATATATAGAACAAATAAATAAAACCAGTTAGCCGAATTTAGTATACTCTTGCTAATGAAATATTCTAGTAAATTTTCACAATTTTCATCGTATTTTTTTTTTAATTTTGCTTGAGAATTTTTCAAAATCTCTTCTTTATTTTATAGCTAATTTTTGTAGTTATAATACATAAATATAATACATAGTTATAAATTTTATTGTATATTGGAAAATTTAAACGAGGTTAAATGAGGTCGAAAATTCTTTTAAGTTTTTTATATTTTAAAGCCCAATCGCATCTACATATACATAGATAAATATCTATACATCTATAGATATTTGTTCTATACGAGTATATCTACACATCTATAGATATTTGATCTATATATCTGTACATCTATATATATTTGATCTATGTTGTTATATACATCTATAGATACTTGAACTATGTTGCTCTACTCTGAATAATATATAAAAATTAAGAAACGAAAAGTAATGGGGAGTACACGAATTCCAAACTTATCCTCAAAACATTTTTGTATAAATGCCAACGAAGCAGAATATTATCCAAATCTATTTCAGACATGAATCAAGAGTCATTAGCGATATTACTAATTGTAGCTGATATACAAACATTAACTTTGCAGTAGTTAATATAGAGTAATCAATTAACAAGTTAGCTTCAACTAATTAAATGTTAAAGTTAACAAATAATGAACCCATTTTTATACATTTGCTATATACGGAAACAAATGTAAATATTTTTAAATAAATTATTGGGAATTGTGGAATTCGATTGATTTATAACTAATAATAATTCTTTCAGTTTTCATACAATTTGAATAACATTTGAAATATTTTACATATACATTTTGATTTTTTCCCCTAATATGTATAAAAAATTACTTCATTAAAATTTTAATTTGAGTCGATTAACGTTAAGTTGAAATTAAAATTTTTATGAAGTAATTCTTATTTTTGAGAAGCAAAAAAAATCACAACAAATTTAACAAATATTAAATTTTATGAAATGTTTTTTGCCTTAGATGAAAAAAATACAAATTTTTTTACAACTATCAAATTTTTATGAAATGTTTTTTCCCTTTGGATCGATTTGCTTTCCGAGAAAGAGTAAATAAATTTATTGCCAAAAATAAAAGATAACATTAAGGAGGAAATTGTAAAGATTTCCACCGAAAGTTGAAAGTTTTCCTTGAAGTCTTTGATTATTATTGCCTTTAAATTGCTTTCATATAAGTTTCAATAATATCAGTATACATATACATATTTAAAGATATTTCTAGAAAATATGATATAGTTCTACATATGTTCTTAGTTGGGATGTGATATATTTATTATTATTAGGGTATATATTTATCTAGGGCAAATATTTTATTCAATGATTTTTCCATGATTTCATAAAATATTTTCAAAAGTTGTAGATTCAGCGAACCTAAACTAAAGAGTTTATAGCCCTCAACAAATATTAAGTAATATATTTTTTTCAAAGTTTAATAAATTGTTTATGCACAATAGATTTCCACTTTACTTCAATGAGGTTTATTTTACATAAATCCAAGTCGATTTACCTGGCTCACCTTATGCAAAAACAACAAAAAACTAACTCGACTGGCTATATATAATAAATGCATTTCATAGAGACTTCAAGGTCAGATTCTCCATCTCAAAAAAAAGAAAAAAATACTATATAATTGAATGCGAACAAAAAATATTCACTCTTTGCGTATATTTTTAGCAACTTAAATTTTGAATAAAAAAAAAATGGCAAAAAATAATAATAAAAAGCCACCACACAACTGTTGTCGTTCAATTGAGCCAAAAAAAAAAAGTTAAAAAATATTTGTTCATAATTAACACCCGCACACAAACACACACAAATAAATCGTAAACACACTTATAAGATAAAATCCGTCGGCAAAGTTAAAAACATAAAAATATATATAAAAAAAATTGTAATGGGTAATATTTGAGTCTTATCAACTGGGCAGACATTATTTAATTGTTATAAAGCAGAAATTGAAACAGAAAGCAAAACACGTACCAGATTGGGGCATGAATAATTAAGTCACTATGTCAATGCAAATAAGAGTTTAAGTAGTAAATAACAAATACTATAAATACATAAATGTATATATGTACATATATGTATATATACATTTGAGTACGTAAATTCATATAGAAAGAATGAATCATGTATCATTATATATATATTTTGCTCTAATTTTTCAAATGCTTTCAACTCACATAATACCCACTCCAAGTTTTATTTGCTTTAGTCAATCAAATTCGTTTAAAGAATCAAATATATATATATATACTATATATATGTATATAAACAAGCACTTATAATTTGACCTTTTTTTTATTATCGAGTAAATTGAACGCGTTTAGAATTTATGAGTAGCAGTGACTGCATTGTCAGTGTATTTACACACATCTATATATATGTATATATATATATATATATATAAGTAAGGAGGTACATAGGTCTATAAATTGCAGCACTTAATTAAATTACCATTCCCCACCCCAAACCACCTGTCCACTTGCTCGTATAGGCAATAAAAAATGGCTTGGCAATGAAAGTTGTTGTCCAGCTATATAGTACATATATATATATATATATATATATATACATGTATATGCATGTATTTATCAGTATTCGATCGACTATAACGTGTGTTGACAAACTGATAAGGTTAGGCTATTGGCTAGTGGGGTATAGTGGCTGCTGCTGTTGGTCAGTCAGACGATCATTCAGTCATTCAATAAGTTGGCGGTCACATGTCTACCTGATCGATCGATATTTGTGTAAATTGGTTTTAGGAGAGTATCCAAATGTATTCCATCGTCTGGTATAATTAGCCATAACCATGGGACTGTCCATTTGTCACACAATAAGTGACATACCCCAAAAAAAAAAAAAAAAAACTCACACACTCTGATATATATGTATTGATAGATCTAATTGATATTTAAGTAGTTATAGAGCTTTTATATAAACTATCAATGTCATTTACTTATTTGTTGTTTGTTTGAAATTCCATTGTTATGTAATTTAAATAATTTTCTAAAATTCTACAATAGTGTATATAGTAAAGTAGTTTACAAAATCGAAAGAGATAATGTTTAGAGAGTGGCCAAAAAACTCTCGAACTTTCTTAACACTTTTTATTTAAACTGAAAATGTAATTCAAACTGGAAAAATTTATTCGCAAATTTTGAAAATGATCAAAAATATTCCAAGGATTAAACGAAGTGATTGAATCCTCTAAGATTATATTGAAAATATCATTAAAAGATTTAAGAAAATTAAAATAAGAATTTCTTATATATTTTACGTGGTACTAGAATCTCTTTAAATATACAATACAATTTTAGCCAAATAGGAAATGAGTTCCCAAAATGGATTCAGTTTTTAGATTAGATTAACAATTTTGCTTAAGTTCACAGATTGTGATAATGGAATATCGATAATATTTTGGAACAAATTAGGGAATGGTTTTTATTATTTAGGTTGTTTAACTTAGTATATAATATTCATTAAAAATAATATTCATTATTTAGTAAAAAAAAATTAAATGAATCTAATCAATTGAACCTTATAAAGCCCTTCTTATATATTGACTTCAGTTAAAGCAGACTTGAAATCAGCTTAAGCAATTGTAGGAAACGTTGAAAAATTTATAAATATTTTTAAAAATAAAAGAAGAAACCAAATTTCACTTTTATACTTAACTCAATTAATGCTTTTTCAACATATTAATGTACTTGGTAATTGATTTTATTTTATTTCTTACTGCCAATTTGCGGTTTTCCCCAAGCTCTTACAACCAAACAACTTCATTGGAACTATATGTGATCCCCTTCAGATAATCTTAAACGCGATAAGATTTATGTTTTAAATTTCTGTTGCATTCGCTGATTGGTAGATTAGTAGTTATTATTATTGTTCTTGTTTTTTTTTTTTAGGTTCTTCAAATATTGCCCTGAACTTTATCTCAAGATTGTCCTCAAGATTTATGGTTGGCACTGCAGATGAAAAAAAAAATTCGTAGAAAATGAAATATACTTAAATTTTTATTATCAAGTATGAAGAAGCAAAAGAACTTGAATTTGTGCACTTGAAAATATAATACAAATTTGATAAAAAAAAAAATTTTGTCGCCTAATGAATCAGAAATGTTTTGAAAAATTTGGAATTAGTCAGCGCGTCAACTTCTCTCTTTTCACTCTTATCAAAATTCCGGTTCGAAATGGCAAATCATAAAAATATATGCATAAAATTAACTTTATTTTTTTTTTGGCAATTTCACTAATTTTTGTTTGTTGTTTTCTTTTCTTTTTTTTTTTAACATTTTAGAGCACCGTTAGATCAGCGAAAGATCGAAGATCGAAAACGGAAACGGAAAGTAAAAGCGCCAAATCTAAAGAAAAAGCAAATAAATAAACTAACTCTCTCACAGAGATGGCCGAGACAATCAGCAATACAACAACAACAACAACAACATTAAACCCAGTATACAAATACGGAGTGGTCTACCATCACCTCTGCCCGACAAGAGCCCCTCACCGGCCACCAAGTTATTGATTAACCATGGCAAACCCAACTTTACCATAGCCCGTTCCCCGAAAGCTGAAGAGAATGGCAATCCATTGTCACCACAACCGAATGCCAATAACAACTACAATGCCTATAAGACAGCCAACAACAGCAACAGTGTTAACAATAGCAACAAATTCATCATTGGGACCAAATTTAATGGCGTATTTAAGCCCTCAAATACAGCTGCCAGTTGGGCCACCAATGGCAATGGCAATGCCACTGATAATGAGGCATCCAAAGTCATATTGCGTCGCCCTAAACAGGCGGATCCTTTGACACCACCCGTCGATGGTGAGAATGACGAGAATGTGCCAGAGTTCATTAGACGCCAGCGACGCATTCAAGAGCGTTTGGCCAAGGAGAATGTATTGGATTTTGAGAATCGTCGTAGTGGTTATTTCACTCATGTCATGATCTCACCAGATTCACCCAATCGTACATCATTTGTGGAGACTATGGCTAGTCCGGCTATAGTACCAGCTTTGGAAATGCCAGCACCAGTATTCGAGAAGGTAGTAGAGGAGGAACAACAAAAGCAGGATGCCAAAGAGGAGGAGAAACCAATTGTTGTTAGCAATGGCAATGGACATGTCAGTGATAATGAGCAAGAGGTAGCACCCGAAGAAGTGGCCCAGGCCATTGAGGAGGTCATCAAGGCAGTGTCTGGTGAGGCTGATGAATCGGAGATTGAACCCGTGGCCGAGGCAAAGCTAAATGTGGAACCAGTAGAGGAGACCAAAGCAGCACCTGAGCCAGTGGCAGAACAAATTGTTGTTCCTGCTCCAGTTGAGGCTAAAGTGGAAGTTGTGGAGCCGGCAGCAGCATCAACACCCGAGGTTACACCTGTTGCTACCTCTCAGCAGAATGGAAATGAAGATGCGTCTATAACCATATCACATACCAATGGCCATACCAACGGAGAAACCAATGGCCATACAAATGGTGATGGTCCAAGCATACCTGCACCCGATCCCAGCGGTACTTTGGGTGTCAATTATGAACCAAAAACCGTGGTTAGCTTCTCCCAAGAGTTGGGTGGTGGTGAGAATAACTATCCCGATACCGTTAAAGTGGTTACAGAAACAACCACCACATCGCCAGCTGATGGTGAACTAAAAGAATTGACCAAACTGAAATTCGATATCAAAAATGATGAGCAGAATGAGGTACAGGTGACTCCTGTTTTACGTGCCGACGCGGAGTGAGGAGTTCCAACCGCTTCGCCCTCCTATCCTAGCCAGAATTTAGTGTAATTCTTTTGTTATATAAATACCTAAAAAAAAGAAAAAAAAAAAATCAATGAGCCTTGTAATATATATAAGTTAATTGATTGATTGATCATTGATTGAAAATGTTGCCAAATTTTAATTTTATGTGTCGGAGCACGCATCAAGTCAGTATCGAAAGAGACCGAGGAACTAATAGTAGCCGAAATGTTGAGGCGGCCCTCAAGGATCTAAATACATTTGCTTTACCAACATATCTTTAAATAAATATATATAAATTATTATAAAAAAAAAAAGAAAACAAAAAAAAACCAACATTTAATGCACCTTAAATGAATGCAATGCTTTATAAACTATCATTAACTGAATTATCTTGTGTTTAGTTATCTAATTCTATTTGAAATTATATCAATTTGTTCTTATGGCAATACTTAATTTTGTTTGTAATATAAGAATAAAATGATGTGAAATCAATTTTAAAAATGCTTTTCATTTTTTCCCATTGAATATTAAATTTTTAGCTTACAGATATCATTTGGTTAAAAATGTTTTCCACCTAACTCAGTTGGGGTTTTTTTTTATCGATGGCTTTAATGTACTTTAAAACCGTTAAGACTCTGGCAAAAAAGAAACATAATTCTTTGGCTTTAAGGCCATGGCACGAGCGCATGAATGAAATAATTCGACATTGAACTTTGCTTGTTTGCGCCAAACATAATCAGTTACCTAATATTATTAATTACTTTGATTTGGTTGGTTGGATATTTGGTATGGCATTTGATTGATAGCACAGCCAGAGCAATTATTAATTATTGGCAGAAAATAAAAACAAAAATATGGACTCGAGAGTAGATATAAGTATATATTTTCCATGAAGAAGTTTCTATACTCTGTGCGATACACAGAGTCAACCGATTTTGATTGAATTTGTTAAAAATCGTACAGAAGTATATAAAAGAGATATAACCAAGTTTGTTTGGGAAACAAAAAATATATTTATATTAAAAATATACTTAATAAACTAATAAATTCGAAACTATTTTCCGATAACTGTTTGAAAAGCAATAAAGTTGTTGATAAGAAACTTTTTTCTTGGCGAAACTGTCCTATGGAATCCTTCCGATTTAATCGTCTAATAGTCATAAAATTAAGTACAACTGTTGAGGAGTAATCTAAACATTTATTTATTAAATTTTATAATAATAGCATGAAAAACAACAAAGTTATTGATATAAAGCTCTTCTCCTTTAGAATCTTGCGGAACTAATCGTCTAATATTTATGAAATTTAGTATAGCTATTGAGGAATATTCTAAAAGTTTATTTATTAAATTTTATAATAATAGCATGAAAAACAACGAAGTTATTGATAAAATACTTTTTTCTTTCCGGATCTATACTACGGAATCTTCTATATATTTAATTTTATAATAATTGCATAAAAAAACAATACAATTATTAAAGAAACACTTCTTGACTATGTATACAGAAGTCCGAAATTATAAATTCAACTCATTGTAATGATCAAGTTTAATATAAATATATAAAGCTCTGACCATAAGGAATATACCCAATTTGCGAGTGTAGTAGGAAAAGTGAATGAAAAACATAATAAACGGGTTTTTGAAAATGAATCATCGGGCACGTGTTATAGTGTTAAAACCCTTCAGTAGGGGCTGTCATGGTCGCCATGTCAACAACAATTGCACCAAAAGGGGGTTGCTGGTATTTCTCTTTATTTTCGTTTTCTAAATTGTTGACCAACATTACATGTATGAAAGGAAACACCTGTCCTGCTCCTGACCACCCCAAATAGTAGCCATTTGCGTTAAATCGATATATTCATATTAAAGGGGAGGTTTTTTTTTTGTTCTTTTTGTTCGTTTTTTTTTGTGTATTTCAAGAAAAATGGTATTGTTGGTTGCTTTCAGTTTGTTTTCAGAAATCAGTTGGCCATGATCCGCCAGTCAGTAGTTTGTATAACCATCTAGATGAGACTGAGACATATTACTGAAAGTTGAATTGTTTTTTAACAATTATGGATTTAAGTCTTAGGGGCTCGCAGGTGGGTTATATAGACTATATGTATATGGAATTATCTTTTCTATAGCTATTCGTTTATCTGGCGTATCTTGGCTTTCACTTTAGATTAACCTAGCCACACGACAAAAAACGAAACCAAAATACAATATTCGTTCCTTCACGACACTACCAAATTCGGCACCACATTTTCGTCCACGTTCCGCAAACTTTCTCCAACAGCGCAGTCGTTCGTCACCCTTTTTGGGTCGGCCACAGTCGGCGGATCCGAAATTTGGTAGAAAGTTTAGTACTTACTTTAGTGAAAAGGACAAACAGGTAAATTTTTGTTAGACCCTAAAGAAAGTTGGAAAGTTGCCAATTTAATATATATATACATACATATACATATATTCAATCTAAAGTGTCGTCAAGTGTCGTCAACGGATCTATTAAAGTCATTGTTGGAGGAGCCAATAAAACGTAGTTGGTTGTGTCGCAGTTCTGGTACATCATCTGAATCGGATTTCTCACAGAAATCGCCACATAATAGCGAGGTTGAACACCAGCAACAACAACAACAGCAATTGGAACGTTTTTTGGTCAATATGCCTGTTGGTATTAATCAGGAGAAAAGTAAATCCTGGGAGATACAAGGACAAATATTACAAAAGACAGCCAAACCCGATCTTCCGGGACGTGTGTCCTTTAGTAAACCGAACACTACCATGCACAATGATTTGGATTCAAGTGATTGTGATAATGATAAGCAGGAGCAACGTTCAAGTATTTCTGCTCCTGGACCACTTACCTTACCCACATTCCTTAATAAAGTGGAACAAACGAATATAGCAGCAGCAACAACAACAACTACAACAACAATGGCCATGTCTGGAACAACAACAACAACAATAGCCACAGATGCGGGAGTACAAAAGAAAACTGTCCACTTTGGTTCATCCTCTATGGAAACTGGTGAAGTTCTGGCCGAAACCTATGAGTATCCGAAATGTCCTTCGGAAAATTGCACCTGCAGCAGTACAAGATCTTCATCCACGGCCAGTACCAATGAGGCAATCACTGCCACATCGGCAGCATCGGATGTTAAATGTGCTTGTGATGCTCCTAGTTGCCGTTTTTTGGAATCTTCCACAAAAACGGAAAAGTCACCCACACCCGAATTGAATGTGATTAGGGAATACAAACAGGTGGTTGGACCAGAACCCCTCAATAACAACATAGAATTGGCCAACTATTTGGATAAATATGCCGCCAGTCAACCCAAAGAGAAACAGAATAATCTATCCGAGAATAAGAATCTCAGTGGTGGTAGTGCTAGTAGTAGTAGTAATGGTATAGCTAGTGGTGCCTTCTATAAAACTCATACCGGACAACGTAATTTCGGTTCGGAGAATAATAATTTTTTACCTGCCGTTCAGGATGAACGACATCGACAATATGGTAATGCTAGTTCAGCCGATTCTGTTATTAATAACTATCTTAAAGTTGCCTCAGCTCCTCCATTTGTGGGTAAAAAGAAGGAGAATGTTAAACCAGTTAGTGCAGAATTATCAACTAATCGTAATCCAAAACCAAAATCATTTCGAAATAGTCTTGTCCAGAATAATACCAATCCCGGTAAGCTAAAGAAAGCCATCAGTGTGGGTAGCCTGCGAGAGGAGCGTAAACTAAGTGAATATAATCTAGATAAGGTGGACAGCTGGATGAGTATGCAGGAGCAAAAGGAGGCACTGGCACAATTTGCAGAACTACACAAACAGGGAATGGATGAGGCCAACGATCATGATAATGATAGTGCTTCCAATGAAGAGGATTCCAGAGATTCTACATACGATGAAATTGTCTCAGTCATCAAGGAAATTGAGGAGGATAAAAAAAGAGGTAATTGGAAATGGAAAAATTTATTTGTTGTAAATTTAATCTATATATTTATTTAAAGATAATTTGGCTGAACTTTTACCGAGTGAATTAAATTTAAAATTGGATTCACGTTGTGAGACAGCTGAATCATCCAGTCTAAATGAAGGGCCAACTCCTACAACCACAGAAAGTGGCGACAAGTATAAGTAAGTTAATGCCAATCAAATATGATCCTGTATATAATATCCTTATGAACTTGCGCTCTTTTTTTATTTCTTAAAGGGATATCTTGGCCTATTTAAATAATGTAGAAAGCAGTTGCGATAAAACCTTAATGGAGACACGTCGTTCTTTACCCGATAGTAATCGTTCCGAAGTCGAATTTCTCGTGGAACCCGATATAACCGATGAAGTGCCCAAGTAGGTTAAATTATAACTACAAAAAGAAAAATTAAAAAAAAAAACAAAATCATTTTGTATTTGGGTCTTTTCATTCCCTTTAGGCTATCCGAGCTACTAATGATGCCGAATCATCAATTGGCACGCCGTGTCATAGCTCTAAGTCTTCGAGCCAATGAACTTGCCAATGCCATTCACTTGTCCAAAGAGCATGTTCTTCAATTGCGTAGTGAGAAGCAGAAAACACTCCGAGTAGAGAAATCGAATAATGCCAGCAAAATGCGTGATCAAAAGAAACACTATGAGGAGGTGGTGCAACGACATCAGGGTTTTATAGAGCAATTGCTCAAGGATAAGGGTTCACTATGTGAGAAAGTAGCGGCACTAACACGTCGTTTGGAAAGCCAAAATCAAGCCTGGGAGCATCGTTTGGACACAGAGCTAACCAAGGCCAAGGAAACCACATTGGCAGCCGAGAAAATACGTCGAGAACGTTGGGTACGAGAGAATACCAAGAAGATTAAGGTAACTACAAACTACAAAATCTTGCATTGATATATACTTACATTATATCTATCTCATTGTTCACAATAACAGGAGCTCACTGTCAAGGGTCTGGAGACGGAGATTAATCGGATGACTTGTGATCATCAACGGGAGATAACGGAACTAAAACGTACCCATCAAATGCAGATGTTGGATGCCATTGAAGAGTCTCGTATTAAACATGAACATATTGAGAATAATATCCGTGAAAGTGCAGCCCAAGATCGTGAGGCGATCATTGAAAAGGAACGGAATGCCATAAGGGAAAGATTTGAACGGCAGCTGGAGGAAGAGCAAAAATCTCAAACCGAACAGAGGCAAAAATTGACTGAAGAATTTGCCGCTGAACGTGAACGAATGCAAACGGAATTGCGACAGAAGGAAACCGATTATCAGACCAAAAGACAAGAATCTCAAAGGGATTTGGATAATGAATTGGAACAGGCTAAATTTGAATTACAAGAAAAGATGGCCAAACAAGAGGAGAAATATCAAAATCGTATCAATACGATTGAACAGCAATATTTGGCCGATTTTGAACTATGGAAAACTGAATACGAGAACAAATGTAAATTGGCTCAGGCGGAAAAGGAGAATGCCATAAGGCAACATTATAGAGCCGAACGGGATCGTCAACTGGATGAGCTAGTAGTTCGCATGGAAGCGGATGCCCTGCAACATAGTGAAGAGCATGAGCAGAAAATTAAGTGAATAACAAAAATGATTTATCATCATTCCATATCCATAAATTCTTTTTACTTTTCCTTTTTTATAGCCGGTTAAAGGAGAAATTTGAAAAGGATTTGAACTTGGCCGAGAATGTGGAGAAATCGCTGAGAGAGAAATATGCAGAGACCCGTGAAAAATTAGCTGAAGCCGATGCCCAAGTTCGTAATTCTCAGGCTGAGATTAAACAATTAAATTTGGAGCTCAGTCATAGTAAGAAAATGTGCGGAGATTTTATCAATGAGAGGGATAAATTACGTGACAATCTCCATGCGGATGTGCAAAGTGAAGTGAATGTACTTAATGAACGACATAAACAGGAAATGGAACAATTGCAGAAACGGTAAAATTATGATATATTCTTGTATTTAGATTTATACTAAATGTGACTATATATATATATATATATATATATATTTTGTTGCTTATTTTAGGGTACATCAAACAATTCACAGACAAGAGGAAACTATTGAAATATTAAAGGGTGACAATGATAATCTACGTCAACAGTGCCTCAAATTAAATGCGGTCATACGACAACAACGTAAAGATTATTGTGTAAAATAGTTAGTAACTAATAAAAATATACACCATTTTTTATATATAGATATGTATATCATTGGAAGTTTTATTTCCTGCCACAGAATTGAAATTTTCTTAAGAAATAGGATTTTGTTAAGCATTTTAATTAGTAATAACTGACATTATTAATCGAATGTGATTAATGCAGAATTGAGTTTTGATATTGATGGCATATAGATGACAAATTGTCCTCAAAATCCAGTTCATTTTTTCATTTTAAAAATGTTTGCTTTAAAAACTTTTTAAGGTTTTATTTTAATATTAGTCAAGCAAGGTCCCAATATACTGCATCAAATTAGTCCACCTAAAAAAATTAACAATTTAAAAAGAATTTAAAAATATATATATCTGATTGACATATAAATTTCCTTAAAAATCTGTAAATTAATGCCATAGGCTAGCCGAATTTGACTGAAAAAGATCATACTGATAAGGAATTAAAAATGAAAAGTAATATGAATTGATTTTAATATAGATTTATAGACATTAAAAATAAATCAGAAATAACTAATAAGAAATTATATTTATATTAAAAATTTGTTTCCATTTCTTAACAATTTTTCATTTAAATAAAAACGTCTTAGCGAAGTTCACAACCAATTTCTACCAATCTGGTTCCTCTATTGTTAACTTCCACATAAAGACAGCAAGTAAATAAATTCCACAAAGTAAAAACATTGAAGACTTTGTAATACACTTTTAATATGAAGTTTTAAGTGAATGCGATAACTGGAAAATAAATAATTAATTTAAATGAATTTGTGGATTATGTTTTAGAATTAATTATAATATTCGAAGTTTTCTGAACTGATAATAAAATTAAGTTTAAAAATAAACTTAAAATAATAAATATACTAATTTTAAATCATTTATATACTATAATATCGGAGAAATACTTTTAGACTTAGATATATATATATATATATATTACTGACTATTTAGATAGCACGTCGCTAAATTTTTCTTTTAAATTTTTAAGAACATTTTCTAGTTTCGGTTTGTCAAATTTTCGTTATTCGACTTGTTGGTTTTTTTTTTAGCAACATTTTTTTAGGGCTAATTTTTTTTTTGCAAAAACAGTAAATAATAATTTTAAATCATTTTTGAATAGGTTACAGGTTAGACCTAACTTATTTGATTTTAGTTTTAGTTTAAGAATATACTTATATTCTATATAAATTGTATATAATACTATTACGAAACACTTAAAATATTTCAAATTTCTTTAAGTCTTAATTTTTTTAATAGTTCAGAAATTAAATGCCGAATTCATGATGTACCCTTTTCATAATTATATTAACCAAACTGGCTAATAATGTTCATATATCCAAGTGTATGGTTAGGGTATATAAATGACGATGCCGCTACTGCTACGTGTTCTGAGAGTTCAAGTCTCAGCTACTTTCGCTTCACATTTTGTTGTTTCAGTGCTCTCGACGCAGTCGGACGTTTAAAAATAAACGCGCTTCGTACAAAAATACCAAAAACCAAAAGAAAAAAAAATTCAATTCAATTCATTATTCACTCCAAATACCTAAACGGAATAGAGGAAGAAACCAAAAAAAAAAAAAATATATATATATATATATAAATATATAATAAATTGAAAAGTTTCAAGTACATAAGAAAAACAAAATCAACAATATGTTCAGCTCGATTACAGGTAAAATGGAATTTGCATTTCAAATGGATTTGTGAAAGTTTTGTTAAACTAAAAAACCAACAAATGCAAAGAAACAAAAAAAAAAAAAAAAAAAAGAATATAATAAAATATGCAAAGTGATTAAAAGAAATATAAAAAAAGAGAAAAAAAAAATGTTAGAGAGGCAACAACTATTTAATTTTTCAAATGGTTGACCTCAGAGAGCAACATAGCCAACACCTATAAAATGACCGCATTGCAGGATTATAATACTCTATATAGTATTTGATACAAAGTTACATCATCATCATCATCAAGAGGAAGAAGAGAAAAAGGAGTATCGGGGGAGTGGTATCTGGAACGCAATAATAAATTTAATTGTTAGCTACTCTAACCCGAGTTGATGATGATGGTGATGATACGTAAGCCAATTACGGCGCAGTTCATATATATGGGTATATACATATCTATGTATATGTATGTATATATATACATTGTATATATTCCACATATGAACTATAAGTTGCTCTTCTCTCACAAGACACAACCCACACCCAAAATTGATGTTGTTATGTGTATATAATTATAGACGTATGTATACCATACAAGTTGATATATACATATACATATATATGCATGTATATATATATATATATGTCTATATATATACAATAAATGTATATATATATATATATACATATAGAAATATATTCGATGTTCACTTATTTATTGTGAGTTGTGTTTGTGAGTTATATTATATTTCCTTTCAAATATTTTGGTTATTGGAATTTTAATACTATCAAAAAGTTAAATTCTAGATATATGTATATGTATATATAATTTGCGAAATCGGCTGACATTTTAATGCTCTTGCAAAGCGGGTATATTAGTTTTGTTTAGAAGTTTCCTTGTTCTTAAAATAAATAATTATTTTTGTTCGTTTATCAGTAACTTTAATGATTCATGACAATTCCGAAATTTCATTATAAATTACAGAAAAAAAGCAGTTTAATTTAAACAAAAGCTTTATTTATTTTCTGAAAAATTGTAATAAAGTATTAAGAATCATGTTGAAATGTGTAGGCTATAATATAAAGCTAACAAAGGAAAAAATCAGTTGTAAACAATTTCTAAAATTTTTGTGAAGTTTTGATAATAATGCCAAAAATCATATTGAATGTCTTGGCTTTAACATAAAGCTAACAAAGGGCAGTTCAGTTTTACAATAATATATAGAAATAATATATATTATTTTCTAAATGAGTAAAAGAAAACTTATATATATACATTTTTATAGGCTAATGTATTAAAATTTTTGAAATCCTTAACAGCTTTTGATATTTGAATCCACTTTTGATATCTGAATCAACTTTTAATATCTGTTTTTAAAGTTTAATAAAAATAGGACAAAAATTAAATAAAAATAGGTCAAAAATGAAATAAATGTAGTCAAAGAATTAAATAAGAATAAGAGGAAATTTAAATAAAAATCAAAATAAATTGCCTAAAATATATTCAATATAATAAACAAACCAATTTCATTGATATTAAAAAGTTAAAGCAAAAGTTTAACATATTTTACAAAAATTTAATGTTTTGAACTAAGATAAATAACTTTGCAAGGGTATACAATATTCGGCACTTGCCGAATTTTTATCAATCTCTTTGATGATTGTATTTGTTATATTTTAGTCTTATGATGAAATATTCTCAAATATTTTGCCTTGTTTTTATACATATATATAAATTTATAAATGTATTATCTGTTTTCACTTAAAATGCCAAAAACAGATGCTTCCAAATGTAAGTAAATGTATCATAAATATTAAAAATTGTATACAAAAATATACACAACATTAAGGGCACTCTTGTAGCTAATTGAAATTATGTCAAAAAAAAAAAGAAAATTGAAACAACTTTCATTTTGTTTGCAGTTCTTTTTTCTTCGTTTTTTACTTTCCTATTCTCCGTTTTTTTAGATTGCAATCTCTGCTAGACTAGATCTAACCTTAACCTCCACAAATCCCTTTCATTAATTTTTTGTTTTTTTAGTTGAATAGCTAATTATATTTTTCACACTATAAATAGGAATGTGAGGGACATATATATTATCAGCTAAACAAAATCATTTTCGCTCTCTATTCCATAGGCATTTGTGAGGTTCATTAGTCTAGATAGATGCATACATATATACATATATATACATACATAAGTATTGCAATTAGCATGCGTTTATTATTCTCAACGATTCCTTAAGATTAGCTTGTAATTTTGCTTGGCATCTAGGATGTGGGATCGGGAGCAGGAGTCTCAGCGTTTATCGCCATCTGTTTCGGCATCGGCTATGGTAGTTTCCCCTTCAACGGTTGCAACTGTCGTGGTTCCAGTTGGTACTTCAACTTCTGTTGAATTGTTATTGGCATTTGTCGTTGACTCCTCTGTCTGCTGCTGTGTAGTATCTGTTGTTGTTGTTGTTGTTGTTGTATTTTCATCATCGCTTTCGTCACTTTCCGTTGGTGTTTCGGTTTCATTGTTATTTGGCGTAACTTCATTTTCATTTTCTTGTGATGTCCCAACTTCCGTTGAATTTGTATTATCAGCCGGCCTCGAATCGCTTTCCATACTTTCCTTAACGGTCCCAGCATTTTCACCTTTTGCCGGATTATGATGGAAATGATGCAAATGCTCGTGACTATGCTGGGTTTGAACTTCCTTAGTGCTCGTGGGCGTGGCACACTTTTGTCCATTCATTTCACAAACAAAATATTGCTTCTCCTGGCAATTGTCATCGGTAATCATGGTATTATTATTTCTTAGACGCACCTCCAAACAATCATCCATATTCGAGCGATGTGTCACCTCCAATCCACCGTTATTTGTACCCGTATAACGTACCATTTGTCCATTACTTATATAGGTGAATTGTCCCTCCGATTGCAGATCGTTGCCACCAAACCAAAAGTCCTCCATATTCCCCCTGGAACTCATATAATGTAGGACTGCATTATAATCTTCAGGTGTGCTTAGATCAGCCAGATTAAGACCCTTCCGTAGGCAATTATTCTGTGCACCAAACCAATTTATCTGCAAATATAAGAAATTCAATGTTAAACAAAATTAACAGCGAATGGATACTACACTACCTTTTTCATGGCAAAATAATAGCATTTATTACGAATTTTTCGTAAATATTTTCTACCGCAAGGACCTTCATTATTCTTTTTGTCCTTGTCACGTTTTTGGCTCAAAACTTGATCGGTATGTGCTATGATCAAGGCCAATATCACAATATTCAGTATTCTCATTCTGACCAGGCCAGAATATTACAACTTCTAGATGTAATGAATGCGTGCCCGAAACATGTTCTATATATATCCTCTTGAAGGCATGAAAAAACTTCATTTGATATGCACATTTGAAATCAATAAAAACTAATCAATTTGTATGGTAATTGGAACCAAATTGATTACCTAACATTAGATGTGGTAATACCTTGATGGGTTGGAGGAAATCTTTGAAAAAATAATGTCACATTATACTATATACATATATACCTATTTACTTTGATATTGATATGCTTTTTCTTGTTCTATATGAAAGCTTAGAATATCTCTTAGAATTGTCTCAAATATATATGTGAAACATATCTCTGGGAGATCAAGAAATTGTGTTTATTTACAATTATAGGATTTATATTTATTCTTTTTAAAAATTTAAATGTATCTAAAGGTAGTTTTTCCCAAGTAGATTCACAGACTTTCACAAGTCGAACTATTTTCCTTAGCATACTATTGGGCGTAAAACATTTTTTGCCAGAGTTGTCATATATCAGAAATTTGTGAAGTTTTTTGTTTCTTTTTATTTTATTTTTCTTATTTAGTTGTACAATTAAGGGTTTATTGATTTGACCTATGTTGCTGGGGGATTTTCTTCGGGTGTTGGGGGCTTTTCATCTTCAGGAGGTGGGATAGCTTCCTTTGGGGGAGTTGTTGTTTCAGGCTCGGCTTCACCAGGTGTTGCTTTAGTTGAGGATGGTTTTACATCATTCTCTGTAGTTGGTTCTTCAGGTTCCCCATACCCACTTGGTGTGGTCGTATCGTTGTCACTTTCAGCGTCATTTTCCTCTTCGTCAACTGTTTCAGTTATATCTGTATCTAGACTTGTGTCTGGTGTATGATCTGGTAGATTTTCACCGGCCACATCAGCCTCTGAATTGTTGTTGCCATCATTCTCATCCGAGCCACTGGCAGATTGTGATGGATTCTCCTCATTGGAGTCACCTTCGTCTTCATCACCAATATCATGATGGAAATGATGCAAATGCTCGTGACTATGATGACGAGGTTTACCCGTATCACTATAATAATCAGTGCAATATCGTTCCGAGCATATGAAATATTGCCTTTCCAGGCAATTATCATCGGCCACCACAGTGAAATTTGAGCGTATCCGTGCCTCCAAACAATCATCACATTCGGAACGTTCCGTAGGTTCTACAATGCTATAGTTGCTAAAAAACTTTACTAAACGCCCATTGCTGATATACTGGAACCTCCCCTCATACTCCAGATCATTGCCACCGAACCAAAAATCCTCGGTATTGCCCTTCGAGCTGAGAAAATCGATGGCCCCATAGAAATCACCGGGATTGCTTAAATCGGCCAAGGTTAAACCCTTTCGCAGACAATTGTTCAAGGCACCAAACCAATTAAGCTAGGAATTGAAATTTCAATTTAAAAATATCGGAGTTTTTTAAGTTATCCAAGATAATTCTACCTTTTTTACGGAAAAATAATAACATTTGCCATTAATTCGTCTAAGGTAACGTCTTGGACAGCCAACAGCTGAGCCCAGGAGCCGCTCCTTGGGCAAAACACTTAATAGTGTGAGGAGCCCAAGTAATAAATATTTCATCTCGTCCCCAAGTTGATCAGCAAGATCACTATGACCATGTCCATGGCTACCCTCTTGTACTTATATCCTCTCCTACCGTACAAACGCGAGAACAATCAATTCAGATCTTATCTTGGTCATTCTGACCACTGCCACTTAAGGGCATTCCAAAATAAGGGGGAAAAAAAAATTATCTAATTCAATTAGCCATCCCAACCATGACTTTGACTCTCTCTATGATCGCACATTCCAGAATGAAACCCATTACAAGGCACTCGTTGCCATTAGTGGGTCAGCTCTTGGGGCCGTTGGGTCATTTCAAGTTAATTGAGAATTTCGTTTGACAAACAACAAACAGACAGAAATTGTTGTTGATTTATTGCAATTGATAAGCGATATTATTTATGAACAATTTCAATTTTTTTTCCAGATAGCGAAATTAATTTGAATTAAGGAAGTGAGAGGAAATTTCAAAGAAACAATTCGAAAATAAAGACAATATTTATGAAATAAAATACTTGATTAATTTTAAGCCAATATTTAGGGAAACTTCATATTTAAAGGATTACAAATATTCAGAAATGTTTATATAAATTTTTTTATTCACAAATAGAGTCAATATTAATAGTAGTATCCCAGACTAAGTTAACTAAGTTAACTAGGCTGATTAATAACCAAATTTACTAAATCTTTATGTGTATATACCAATTACTTTATCTCTATATGTTATTTTGTAGCTTCAAATTTTCTAAATAAGTTTTAGCGCATATTAATTTTAAAATATCTAATAATAATCAAACTTGGTCAAATTTTTACTGATTTTGAAAAACATAGTTTTTGTTTGCTTTCAAAAACGCTTCTTAAAAAATGTGGAAAACTAATTTTTCATCGAAATTCACTCTTTTTGATCCTCTGATCCTCTTCTTTCGATCCTTTAAAATCTTATAACTTAAATATTTGTTTTTCAAAATATATTTCTCAAGTTAAAAGTTATTACTTTTATTTAATATAAATATATACTAAAACTTTTACGATCTATTATATGTATGTATAAGAGAACAATGTAAATGAAATTTTTAATTCTAAATTTATTTATCTCTTATTTTAAATCATTATATTTTATTACACATTTTGCTCAAATTTCCCAAAATTTGTGTAGATTCCTTGAAAAAATTACTACATAATCTTTCAATTTCTATTCCATTTCCATTGCAGAATGAGTGATAGATGGAAAAATTTTAAAAGAAAAGCCAATTAATGTTTGTTTGGCATTAAGTATTGAAATGCAATCTGATGGGTAAATGGTTTTATGGCCTCTCTGTATTAGTCATAGTATCTAAATTTGTCTTCTCTCTTACCCTTTTTTAGTTTGAGTCCAACTACGAAAAACTCACTTATTGATTTACCTTTTTTTTTTAGTGTTTAAAGGCCATGACATCATCAGGCAGGATACATTTGGCTTGTTGCCAGCTGGTTCTTCCGTTTGGCTTTTTAGTTGTTATTATTGTAATTGTTGTTGTTGTCTGACGTTTCGCTTCAAGTTGACCTTCGACAAATATTGTAGATTGAGCCCAGACGCCTGAAGTCAAAAAGAAAATTATAGATGTTTTTTGTTTTTGTATTTGTTTGTTGGTGTCCCAGGGCGTGCGAAATTTCATGCCACGCGTTTCAGCTAAATTGTTATATACATATGTACATATGTATGTATGTATGTATATACCTTTTTGTTTCATTGTGTATTTCTCATTGTATGAAACATACATATGTATGTATGTATGTACGTTCTGAGCTATGACATCATCATCGTCATCAGCATCGATTCATAGTTACATACATACATATGTCCATTCAAACATTTTCGTATTGCGTTTGATTTTTTCTATAGTCAAAGTTAAGCCTGGGGTAGAACTTTATTTTGTTTTAGGTACCAAAACTGGTGTGGAACGTGAGTTGATTTGTCCCACCAAATATCGCAGTTACTCATAGATAGACTTATACGTAGATACATACATACAACCATGCCTATGTATATGAATACTTCTCTATGTATGTGTGTGTGTGTAGGCTATTCTACGTTGCGCTTGAGTTCGTTTGTACCTCAGCTACAGGTTTATTTTTTGTTATTGTTGTTTTTTTTTTTTTTGTTTTCTTCTCTCTGTTCTGTGTTTAAAGCTTCTGCGCATTATCTGCGGTATGACGAGAGCAGCAACAACATTAACAACAGTAACATCATAAAGTACAATAATAACAACAACCATACACAGCTGAGATTCTGCGAGAGGTCTTTTAGCTTTAGTTTACTGATGATTGTGGTTACCTTCTGGTTATGTTCTAGTAATCCAGCCGGTTTTTCGACCACAAAAAGAGCAGCAATAACAACAACTACAGCAGCATCTCAGCAAGCAAAAGCAAAAGCAACAAAAAGGCAAATGCGTAGAAACAAGGTTGAGGTCGCTTTCGGTCGCTTTCAAGAGCACAAAAGAAAAAAAAAAAGAAAAGAAATCTTAGAAATGTTTGCTCTCTCTCATATGTATCTACTACGTATTAAATCCGTTAAAATCTAGAAAGGTTAATCTATCTAACAAAAGAATATGTGCAAAAATTTCCATATATGTACATATGTATATACATACATAAATGGATATCTTCCAAAAATTGGCATGGAATCCGTTCTAAAGTTCTAAAAATTCTAAATTTGAATTCTAATTCTATGTTAATTTTATAGAAATTAGCATCTTGCTGTCGCTAAAAGTTGTAGAACGTTTAGATAAGATTTCATTTAAAAATATGTATATATGTACATAGTATACGTTTTTATTGATTTGTCAATGTTGGATTTAATTCTGATTAATATTTTTAGGATTTATGATTTGGTTATTAGAAAATTTCATAACAAACTTTTTTTAAAAATGTTAGATTATATGACATGTTATATTTTGTTCTAAATTTATTAATTTTTATTAATATTTGTAGGATTTCACATTAGAAAAATCCATAACAAATTTTCTTAATACTGTTAGATAAGGATTTCAATTTAAATTTTGAAAGGTATTATCTAATACTCATTATCTTACTATAATATCTTAATATCTTACTAATATCTAATTACTATATAGGCTATAAGTTGATATATATACATATGTATATAAATAACAAATAGAAATTCTTTATATATTTTTCCAATTATTACAGTTATTTAGATGCAGTTTCTGTAATAAAAGCATTAAAAATTGGTTTAGATTTTCATATGAAGTTTTTAAAGCATTCCAAAACTTTACTTGAACTATGTACTTGAGATCGGTGGAAATAGCTTTAAGATCATGAAATGGCTAATGAATCGAAGTAGAAACGATATTTAATGAAGGCTATTAGTAACTACATATATTAAAAATTTTATTACCAAAATGTTCTAAGGGTTAATAAGAGCTAACTTATTAAGAGCTAAATTAAGTCACTTTGAAGTAGGTTAACTCATTCATTGCTAGCTTGATTAATTAATTTAATAGTTTCTTAAAATAAAAATTTGTCATCTCATTGTGGAGATGTCATTAGATGAGATAATGTAAAGAAAAATATATCTTTTTCTGCCTATCACAATTTCTTTTCCATTCATTTGCTCAAACATTTCAAAATGCACTTTTATTTGGTTAAATAAATTTTATCAATATTTTAACATAATTATTTTAATGTTAAACAAAATTTGCAACAATGCTGCCATTTAGAATAACTTTGCAACATTTATTTATAAATAGTTTGTGTTCTTTTTTTGGTTTTTGTTTAAACCGCAAACATTTCGCACTATGAAAAGCCACAAATAAATTGCCACACCCACACCCAAAAGTACACACACACACACAGCGATGGCTTCCATTAATTATAAGAATTTTTTGGAATTTTCCTGTATATTTTTCTTGTTTTTTTTTCGTTGTTTTTGTATTGTTTTATTCACGGCAGCGTGTGGGCCAATTAAATGGCCATTGAACATAACCAAGTGTAATGAAAAACGAAGAATTTTTGATCATTAGTTTGATTTACTAAAAGTATAAACACAAATGCTAAATTCGGGCCCTTTACACTCAAATCGGATTGAATCGCAGCCAATTGAATCGAATCGTAATGGGCCACAGTCAGAAAGCGTGAATTCCTCTAGCCATTATGACATCACATACCGTAAATTATTCAAATATTTGTGCGGCTTGTTTACTTTATATGTAGAAAGAATCTACTATATATATATATATATATATATGAATTGTATATATATATATGTATGTATTTGTGCATAGACAAAAGAAATTCTTTTGGCTATAGTAGAAACGTCTCGTTTAAGTTTTCAGGTTCAGAGCTTAATTTTTAATGGCACAATATTTCTATTTTGAGTGAATGAACACGTCATTTTATGTATGCATATGCAATGGAAACAATTTCATTGTTGTTGCTAATGCTATTTTAATAATTTCTATAATATTACAATCATTATTTCATATATATGTACATACATACCAAATTAAGATCTGATTTAGTATATGTAACTAGAAAATGCGCAGTTATCGCTTTCATTTAATTAGCTCATGATTGAATGCTATTTGCATTTGCCTTTAACTTTAATCCACCTCTGGGTCGTGTTTATGTTTTGGCAATTAAATGTCTGGAATTTGTCATGATTTTAATTGGCAATACTGATTAAATTGTGACTATAAATAAGGCTTAACTATTCCATAGAGCATTTAGTTTTCAATTGGAAAGCGCTCCACAATGTTTCCCAGCCGTCAAAATCAAAGTAGTTCAATTTATTATCAATTCAATCTTTATATAGAATATTTATTTTATTTTTTTTACCTTTTACCTGCAGCCTCTTTGAAGAACCTTGGCGACAAGACAGCCAATCTGTTTAGCAAGAAGAAGGATGAGGCTGAGAAATTGGCCAATGATAAGGCTGTTGAGGCCCAGAAATTAGCCGAAGAGCAGGCCAAGAAGGTTGGACAATCAGTGCAGCAAACTAGAAGTGAAGCTGAACAATTGGCCACCAGCACGGGTAAGTTTTTTAGAGCAAGAAAGGAATATGCAAGTTTCTTATCCTTTTTAATTTTTTAGCCAAGGATGCTGCTGCATTGGCTGCTGCCGAGGCCCAAAAGGCTGGCCAGGCAATCGATCAGGGTGTTAACCGTGCCGCAGGCGCTGTCAATCAAACCAAACAGGCCGTAGACAATACTCTCCATCAGGCTCAAACTGTGGCCCAGAATTCAAAACAGGCTGCTGCCAATATTGCTGAGGCCACTCAACGTTCTGCCGCCAATGCTGTGGATCAAACCAAAAAGGCTGCCAATGAGGCCATCAATAAGAGCGTTAAGGCAGCCGAATCTGTTGCCGATCAGAAGCTAAAGGAAGCCGAAGGAGCCATCGATGGTGCCATGAAGCAGACCAGTCAGGCTGTCGATCAAAAATTGCATGAGGCTAATCAATATGTGGATCAGAAACGCAATAGTCTCGAGAAGAATATCCAAGAGACGGCCAGCCATGCCCAAGAAAGTGCCGGACAGCAGGCTAGCCAATTGTTGGGCAAACTGCATTTGGGCCAGAAGTAAATAACTACATTATAACCACGTTTAATTAAAGAACAAACAAAAAGAAAACAACAAATAAAATACAAAAAAACAAAAAAAACTAACAACAAATGAAACATGAAAGAATGCTTTAGAAACGAATGGAATTTGCTTCAATGTAACAAGTGCCAGTAATGTGATTGCTAAATGTTAAATGGAAATCAATCTATCGATATATATATATATATCTATATATATTTTGGATTACTTTCGAGCAAGCTTTTTGCATTAGAAATTGTACATTTTTGTTTATACTCTTTCAAATTTCTGTTTCATCTATTTTGTTACTTTGAGGCATTTCACAAGTTGAAATTAAAAGAATTCTATAAAATAATAATGAGCTATGCTTTTACTATACGTACTATATATTCTGTTTTATGTAGAATCTATATATGATTAAGTATGTAATTTGTAACTTTTTGCACAATGAACTATAAAATGTGTTTTTTTTAATATATAAAAAACGGAAAAATGTGTTTTCTTCGATTTGAAGGGGAAACTAAAAGTTTTGAAGTGTTTTGTTTTGAATCAGATGAATGAACGATCTATGGGTAAAACATAATATTGACATATTCTAATGGAATATGGAATAGTGAGGAAAGACCAAATTGACCTTCAATAAAACAGAAGGGAATGAAGAAATTCAAGAATTGATTTCAGTTTGGAATCTTTGATCATTTTTTTCACTTTTGTGACAAAAAAAAATATTTTTCTTAAGAGCATGATAATTCTGAGAAGGATGATGGCCATAGCAATTGTTGAATAACCAGCGAAGAGTTGAATTAATGGAAATATAATATTCAACTCGTGACTATTTTTCATTTTTCTTTAAATTAATTTTTCATAATATACGTATAGTAACAAACGTTCTTAAAATGAAAAATTCGCCTTGCTTTCACATTTCAAAAATTTATTCATTCATTTCATTTATTGATACAGATCTAGATTAACATCCATTTAAATTTTAAATATTTTTCAATGAAATATTTCAAATGAATTTTAGTACGTTATTTCCTGAACAAAAGCTTATTAAGCTTTCTCATAAAACCAATAGATGGCGTTTGGCGCATGGGGGACATAGAGTTGCCAATAACGCTCAATAAATTCAAAAATGTTTCCGTTAAAAGGGAAATTTCTTTCAAATAAAACGTGCATTTAAAACAAACGAAAAGAAATTGTTAACCACAAAAAAGTTGTACTGAAACAATGTGCTTTTTGCAATGATGTGAAGAAAATCTAAGTACATACACACATATCCATACATATATCTATATATACAAGCTTATATACAGTAAGAAAATATAAGATCAATGTGGCTAGCTTTTAACCAAGCCAACCAACCGGAGATTTTGTTTCCTTTCCTGTTCACATTTCATTTTCCACCTGACCACAGACAAAAACTTTGCCAACAAAAGGTTCTCAACTTGCTTTACGGTTAGATGAGTGTGTGTGTGTGTGTGAATGTGTTGTGTGTTTGAATGTGGTTGAAATCTATAGAAAATACAACAAAATTTTGTAGCAAAATTTTTGCTGAGCTTCTACTGATTTTTGGTCAAAGCCTTGTAACAGTTTTTGTTTTCGACAACTTTTTCGAAAAATTGAAAAACTTTCATTCTAGAAGGCCCCCTTAATTATGGTAGTGAGCATAAAAACTTTAGCCACAACCTAAACGTGAATGCAACAACGTCAATTAGACGCACAACTCAAACTAAATATGAGTACACTGAAGCCAATTTCAAATGGCTAAAACAAAGCAGCTAAAAATGGGATTGGGGGTTGGATAGGGAAAAGGGCAAAACAAAAAACTAATAAAACAAAAAGTTGAATTGTAGTAATGTCGAAAGCGATTTTCAATTTTAGATAAAACTGGCTGTTGATTACGTTTGGCTAGTATGATAAATGCCCAATGCATTCGACTGGACAAAAAATGTCACATCAATTAGGTTGGTTGTTGGTTGTTGGCTGTTGGTTGTTGGCTTTTGGCTGGTGTTGCACTTGTCGCTGTTGCTGCTGTTGGGGGTGACTTAATTTAAATTTAAAAGCTTGAAACGAGCCGCTGTAACGACACCTGGCGATTAATTAAAATAACTGTTTATCAACGCGAATTAATCAAAGTTAAACATGAAACCTCATGCCTGTTTTGACATACAAAATGGCGTGCAGCCACGTTCAGTTTGGGTCACGTTAGCCCAATCCGCCTCAGGGCATTTTTAAGCCAACTTTATACATATAAACATATGTATACATATATGCAATATTCAAACATTTTTACTCCTTTAGCCTTTGGCGTTAATTTTATCTTGAACAAAACAAAAAAAATAAAAAAAAAATGAAACAATAATGCGCGTGTGTGGGCAATTAAGTAAGTTTGAGGATTATATTCGTTAAATGCCAACTATGTACATAAAGAATCACAAACTGCATATATGTAAATACGATTCTCGCAAATTTCATGTATAACCTTTATTTCTAATGTAAATTATAAGCAACAAATGATGTAACCATAACTAATTACAGTTTGAGTTTCATATCAACCCCTTGGGCAAATCACTTGAGATACATTTTATTAAAAGTGGTAAAAGTGTGTTCTAGTTAGCAAAACTAATTACGCTGAACAGGGTAAAAATGTATTCCAATAGTTTGAGACCTACATGGAAAAAAAATATATATATAAAGGTCTTTGATGTTCTTACGTTCATATTATTAGGTAGGAACTAAGAAAAATTTAAATAAATATCGTTAATTTGTGAATAGTTAATAACTTAAAATATTCTAAATAAAGGGGGTGCAACCGGGTTTTTATCAAGTCTATTGAGGCCATGTAAAATTGGAAATTTTAATGTTTTATGCAAATCTACCCTTAAAAAATCGTATATAAATATTGGTCAACGACTATCTAGATCAGCATCACAATCTGGTTTTATGTCAAGTTTGCCTGGATCTATGCATTTGAATAAAGTGTCCTGTCGTAGGAAGAAGGATCCTGCATCTTTGAAGAAACCTGAATATCAAAAAGCTTAGACTTAATAATTTTTTGTAAATTTTGAAAAACTTTCCTCTTTTTATCCTTTTCGATTGAAATACATTTTATCTTTCAATTGGTGTTTGACTCAATTTTTTCAACTTTCAACAATATAAATTTATAAAATGTGAAAATGTACATATATAAGAAATTTAGGAATTTTCGAAATTTTTTTTTTGGAAAAAAATAAAATGCATAATGCATAAATCAATCCAACTGTTTGCTCAATATTTATTGGATTATTTTACTTTAAAAATTTGGTCCCGAAGTAATTAAGCAGATTTGATGAAAAACCAACCTTCAGAAACTTAAAAGTATTTCATAATAAAATTGTCTTTATAATTTGGAAGTTCAAAAGTTATTATTAATTTATATAATTAGATAAATAATTGGTTCAATCAATATGAAACAGTTGCTGAAATAATTTTATTTATCAAGAAAAAGCTGAAATTAAATTGGAGCTCAAAACTCAGGCATCTGTTTGATTGCATAATTAATTGCTCAAAAATTAACAAATTCGTATTTGAATTTTGAACAGGGAATCGAAAATTCCATCTTTTTATTTCTTTATGCACAATTTTCTTGTTGTTTTTGTGAAGTGCCAAGCAACCTTTAAATATTGCCAGGAATGACCCGTCCACTCACTTTCTAAGCATTTTATCACATTGCAACCATTAGCCATCGGTGGGGATTGGTGGTGGCTGGTGGCTGGTGGATGGTGGTGGGTGGTGGGGGAGGGGGGGAATGAGCGGTGTGATGGTTGACTCAATGGACGTTGACGCGCTTCTTGCCAGAGTTGGCGTTGCATGCTAAATAAAATCCAACAGCTAACAGCAACTAAAGCAACACCAACAACAAGAAATTGCGTTGTAATTGTCAGTTGAATGGACATGTGAAGAGCGGTGTGTATAATGTTTCAAAGTATGTGTGTTCGGTTGTGTGTGTGTGTGTGCTGTAAGTGGAGGTAGTCCAAGCCCTAGAGGAGAGTGCACAATTTGAGCCACTGGCGCGTGTCGAAAAGACGCAAATAAAGTCATACGTCACAGAGACACGACGTAAGGCGAAAATGGAAATACCAAAAAAAAAAAACAGCAAAAAAAAAAGAAAACAAAATGGAGAGAAAAAAAATGGCAGAATCCACTATTGAGGGCAATTTATTTGAACGTGCATGGGAGGATTGGGATAAGGGAATGTGGATGGAATACTTTTCCCCAATGGATGTAACATCACAATACTGTGTGTGTGTGTGTGTGTGTATGACTGTGTTTGGTATGCAAATCGAAATCTAAAACGAAATGGCAAATCAAAAATAACAAAATTTTCTATTCTCCTCCTTAATTGCAGGTGGCTAGAAAATTGTCCAACAAAATTGTCAACAAATTATGAATTCGTTATTAAATGGAAAACTGTTTAATTATCTATATATTCCAAGAAGATTCTTGTAGAAATATCATTTACTGATATCTTATAATGATATATGTTTGAACTGCTTATATTCTAATATTGTGCAATCCAACACCTAAGTGAAATTCTCTAAAGAAACTAATTCACTTACAAATTGTTGACTTATTTGTCATAAAAGAGATTTAGCTTTGATTTGGTCAGGCTTTAATTAATGGCAACCGCAAAGGACCATCATCATACATCCTGTCCAAGCTCATTAATAAATTGTCAGCCAAGTCCAGACAGAACTTTGAATGTCGGAATTGATGTCGATGTAGTCACCTGGTTATGGTTACATAAAAGAGGAATGGTATAAGAGACGAAGGGAGAGAATGAGAGAGAGAGAGAGAGAGGGATGTGATATTTGTGGCAGTGTCATCAATTGCCAGGATGGCTAAACTGGCTTGTTGGCTGGTCCATAATTAGACCTGCTTCAGTTGCCTGCAACTCGTTTGGTTTACCTGTTCTGTTTTTGAGCTTGACAATCGGTCCATGGACAATTTATGGTAACTTGCAGATGCATTTAAAGCAGCTCTTCCAACCACATTCATTTTACCCGCTCTTTATCCTACCTCTTTACCCTTCTCCACCCTCTCTCTAAACGAGTCAACAATGTAACAAAAAATAAATTGAGCGTTGCAATTGCGATTGCCGGCAATCGTCTTTTAAACACTCTCTCTCTCTTTCTCTCCTCTCTCTCTCTCTTTCGCTCTCTCTCCCTTTCTTTTCTAAGGTTCTGTAACAAAATTCAATTATTTCCGTTGGCTATTACCAGCAACCGACATATATATTTATATATATATATATAAAGACTGGCAAACAGAGGAGCTGCAGGAGCAGTGAACGAAGATTGAAATTGCATTTAGGCAGCCTGTCGCCAACTGTGCACGCATTTTATGCCACCGAGAATTGAAGATGAGGACCAAAAAGGGACAAGAGTCCATGTTAAGTGAACCAAGGTGTGTCAAACTATTTTCCAACAAAATCACTAAATATATACACATATATATATATATATATATGGAAAATGTAAAACTGTTGAGATTGCTAGAAGAAATGAGAATGGTTAAACGATTTTTTTTAAGAATTTCAGTGGCAGAAAATTCCAGCAATTCATACATCCAAGTTAATGGATTTTGTCTTGGCCAAAGAATTAATTTGAAATTTACAAACATAAATGGTAATTTAATCGAAATAAATTCCTTCTGATTCGGATTCGAAAATATATAAAAGTTAAGTCAATTTAAAGAATAACTGAACTTAAAACAATTAATTGTAAAAAATTTAGAGAAATATTATGAAGAAAAACTAAATAAATTTTTGTTTATCCAGTTACCAAACTTATAATAATTTATTAAATTAATAAACTTAACTCGTTTGTTTCAGTTTACTATACCAACTATTGATTTAAATAATAAATTTCTATAAATAGAATTGTTATTTATTCGAAAGACATTTCTATTCAATTTACGAATTGATGGAATCTATAATAGTTTCAGTCCTATGCAAATTAGACTAAAAGATAATTTTGGTATGACCTTATATTTAAATAAGTTATTTTTTAAATTTAAGTACCAAAGCTGAAGGTGTCTTAAAATTTGGATCAACTGAAAATACGACATTTTCAAACTTTTTGAAAAAAAAATGTTAGTTGTTAAAATATTTGAATAAAATGTATTAAAATGCTTTTCTTTTTCGTTATTAAATATTTTAGTATGTTTTTTAATCTGGTAGATTCTGTGCTGTGAGAAATATTTGTAAAAAACGAAATGTCTTATCGTTATGATACAGATCTTACATATCTACTTCTACTTGAGGTAATAAATTATAATATTTATCAAAAATTATAAGATTTCTATAAATAATTGGCATAAAAATATTCTTACGCAGTAGATAAATTTATTATTATATTTTATAATTTATAAAAATTATAATTTCCGTTAACTAATGAAAAGCATTTTAACTATCAGAGTTCTTTTTATTAATAATTAATTATATAATCGAGCTAACTGAAAACCAAAAAAAAAAACAAATTTAATTCAACTTTTTTTTCCACTTTCAATGGAACTACTTGTTGACTATGGTCAGATACAACATCTGCTTATTGAAGGTAAACTCTACTTTTACTTAAAAAAAGAAAAGAATATTAGTGTTTTTAGTTATCCTTTTAATAGGCTCTACAACTGCTTTGTCTTTTTTAAATTTCGTGAGTTCATCTTTTATAAAATACATTTTTTTTATATAATTGCTAAAGAGATTGTTGCCCTTAACTTATCCTTTTATAACCTCTTACAGAGTTAACGTTTTAACCTCATCTCTGCTGAACCTTAACTCCCTAAAACCTAAAGTCACTTGCTCTATTATTTTCTTTGAGCTAAAGTCTTCTTTTTTGGTTTGTCAGAGCTGTCAAAATGTCTCGACAACTTCAACATCAATACGCAACAAAGTTGGTTCCAATTGAACTTGATGGTAAATGCAACAAAAAATGATATTTTTCAAAATGCCATCCACATGGCTGGTGAAAGTTTGTTAACATTTTTGTCAAGCCTGCGCTTGCGCAATTCAAAATGGCATCCACATAGGTGAACTTCAGTTGGTTGGCTCTTAAGTAATGTGTTTGCTGACGGATTCAGTTTAGTGCTAACATGACTGGCAAAGCGGTAGCAACAGCCACATCTGACTGCTTTGCTTCACTTTTAAACCAAAAAGAGGAATTTCGTTTTGACGGAAAAAACGCGTGTTTCAACTGCATTTGAAACAGCCGTAAAATACCAACAAAAAAAAAAAAAAAGAAAAAGAAGAAAAAAACAAATAAAAATAAACTTAGATAGGCAAATTGATTGCTCATACGCCGCGTTGTCGAAAAGCTCTAAAACGGAAATACAAAAATTGTTGCATGCTTTTAGGCAAAGCAAATCGTTAATTGATATGCATGTGTCTGTGTGTTAGTGAGTGTGTGAGTGAACGCTTTTTTGATAATAGTTAAAAAAAAAAAAAAGAAATACTAATTGCTCAATGCCGCGTACATTGGCTTTGTGATACGTTTTCTTTTCTCTTTGTTTGATTCGGGTAAGTGGCATCAGCCCCCTCTTCTCTCTGTCTACTCCTCCCTTCGCATGCCAGCAAACAAAACATAATGTTTATTGTGTGTCAACATGGCTTTGGTTATTTAAGTGCCCCACATGAATCAGTAGTAGAACCTTTCTCATACAATTTTATGTTTGTTGCATTTGACTTTCATTTTAAGTGCCGTCTGCGTAGACACATGCTTATTGTTGTCCTTGCTTCTGGCTCAAATCACTTGGCAATTTGTTAGCCAAAAAAAAAAAAAAAAAAGAAAGAAAAAACACAAACAAAAAAATACCAAGACCTTTCTCTAACTCAGACCTTTCTCTGTATTTTTTTTTCTTTCGCTTCTCTTCTCTGAGTCTTCTTTTGGAAGTCTCTGCTGGCTGTCAGCAGTTTAATTTCACAATTCATTTCATGTCAATCGGTTTGTCAATGGCTTCTCTTTTTCTCATTCTTGTTAGCTTGCCAAAAAAAAAAAAAAAAAAAAAAAAATAAGGAATAGATGGCCCCAAAAATGGAATATTTTCGCTGTCAAGACATTTTGATGTATTAACTGTTTCCTTTTGGCTTCCCCATCGATTCTATTGTGTGGCCATAAAACTTGTGGTTTTAGATAACGTTGAATTGAATTCATTTAACACTTTAATTTCTCAGAGATCCATCAAATTCGAATAGCTAAAATAAAGATCTTGAAATGAAAACGGATATCTATAAATAAATGTTGAGCTATTAATTCTTTAATTCATTCTATAATGAGTAATTAACAAAGGAGAGCCTTTAATATTTAATTAGGATTAGGCGTTTTTTTTTGATAACTCTTTGCTAACTATTTGTGTTTAGTCATGGAAGAAAATATTTTAGCTAATCTAGATATAGTGCAAGTGTTTATTTTAAACTATTTTTATGGGTCTTCTGCATATGTATACATATATGTTTTTATTGGAGCCAAATTCCTGTAAGTCAAAGTTTAGCAAATTGTATTTTAAGGCAGGCTAAAATATCCAAAATTTCTATTAAAATTAAAGTATACTTATTTGTGTAAATATACTATTGAATTATCTGAATATTTGTTGATCGTTTTCCTTGGAATTTTTTTTGTACAAAAAAAAACAGCTTCAACTGCAAGATATAAGTCTTGCTTGAAAATTAAAAGAATATAGCTAGATTAAGATGGTCTAATTTTCTTAGACTTAACTTTGAAATAATATATTGTAATTAAATGAATCAACTATTGCTTTTTGATAAACACAAACAGAAAATATACGAAATTCTCTAAAAAGATAGATAATAAGGGGATAAAGACTGGCACAATTTTTTTAAAAAGTTGTTTTTCAATAATAAAAATAATATAAGAAATTAAGGGGTATAATAAATTTATGTACTTATAATAGGCCTAATATGTTTGTTTAATATGCATTATACCTAAAAAGTGCTAAATAACATTACGAATATCTTAAGGAATAATGTTTCACTTAAGCGAAAATTTTAATTGAAATCGACAGACATCTTAGGAACATAACTTAATATTACATATTGATATTGCAATTTCAAAAATTATTAAAAATGGCAACGATTGAACTTTATTTATAAAGCATTATTCAATAACAAACTTCTTTGCATGGTTATAAATTTTAAAGGTTTTTCCATTCAATTTAAATATCAATTATAAATATATATTCCAATCAAAAGTCCTTTATACATGTTTCAACAAGTTTAATTATATTATAGTTCATAAATCAATTAATATTATAATAATCTCATGGCAAAAAGGAAATTCTCAGTCAATTGAATCAAAATTCTAACTAATAGTTCCTAACACATTGATGTAGTCTATTAAGAAGCTACTAATTTAGTTTCACACAGCTCACACACACACCCACACCCACATCCACACCCACACACACATACACATGACTTGAAACTTGCTAAAGAGTCTACAATTTTGATCAATGGGCAATAATTAATTATAATCTGAAGTAATTTGTTAACAGAATCAACAAAATGGCATATGAATTTCTAACCATGACCAACTTGTCGTCATCTTAATTGTTTTGGTTGCCTCTCTATTTAGGCTATAAACATACATATACAAATACATATATATACATATATATCTAAACATAAGCCATTGTGAAATCCGGAATGCTACTTCAAACAACTTGCTTACCTAACCAAAAAAAAAAGAGAGAAAAAAGAAGGAAAATCAGGAGAAAAAAAAATTGACTGCTGATTTTTCTCGCCTACCCAAAGGGAAGTTTTTCGCGTCAAGGCTTTGGGCCTGGGCTTTACTTTTGCTGACTGCTATTTTATGGTTGGCCATTAAAGGAAATTGAATATAATTTTGTTTGCTAAGCTCTACCATAAACTCCCAAAAGGCCAAGTGGCTGACTGCTGCTGCGTCTTTATATATCTATATATATACATATATATATATTTACTTTTTTTTTTTGCTTCATATTTTTATTAAGTTTTAGGCGTGGAAAAGGTCGAGAGTGCATAAATATGATTGAGAGAAGGAAAAGAAAAAGAAAGAAGTGTGTGTAGTAGGTAGATTTCTCTAGGTTTACCTCAAGTGAATCCCTTTTTATTCAAAGACCGAATGAGTGGTTGAGTGATAAATATCTCAAAGGAACTCACATCTTTATAGTTGTTTAAGAAACTTCTTTCCTGGCATTTTGATTTTGACAGACTCTTTTTTTCCCCCTCCAAGATAACTTGAAACATTTGCTTAACAACAATTCATTTTTTATTTATTTAACTTGATTAGGGGTAAAACTTACATATTGCCACTTTCTGAGATCGGTTGGTACAGTTGGAGTGGGATGGGCGGAATGGTGGGAGGTGGGCGGGAATGAATGACAACCAAATAATAAATTGTTTTTGCGGTTATTTGTTTTTGGTCTTATGTCCATTTATTGTCTTGTTTGCTTATCTGCTTTTTCCTTTTTGCTTTTGGGCTTTCAGCCATTTTTGCCTTTTCTCATTTGTTAGAGTTATATTTAGCCTTATATCCTTATCTATATATATATATTGTTAGTTGGCCAACCAAATGGCAAAACAATGTTTTCATTTCATTTAAATTTTGATATATCGATTTGCCACTGTATCAATAGATAATGAATGAATCCAAGATTCAACAACTCTGTTTTTCACATTGATGGATGATTTTTCATTCGTGTCGTTTTTTTTTTTTTTTTTTTTGGTACAAATTCGATTTGTATTTAAATTCTATAAAAAAAGAATATAAGGGAGACAATTCCTTTCATACATTTGCAAATAAACATTTTCTTTTTTGCATTTGCCCCTTCAAAATGTTTAACCCAAGAGATCTTCTATCTGGCATTCTTATCTAACGATTTTTCTTGACAGGTGTCGTCTTTTACTTAGAACAAAAAAGCCATCAATCAATTTCTCAGATTATATATACAGATATATGTACTTAAAGTTCATACATAGTTGTGGTTTATATAAATCTTGAGTAATCTTTAAAGAAAGCGAAAACCAGCACTTAATTAAGACAGTTGACCCTAACTCCCCTATGAGGTCAAATGGTAAACAGAATTTATACTCAACGAAAAGGCTATAAAATGTGTAAACTGAAAACCGTGGCAGACGACATTAAGTATACGACATGTTGAGCCTCATATTGTGGTTATATCTAATAAACATTTCCGGTTTTATGCACGCATGAATGTTAATGTTGATTGTTACCAAGTTTTCCCTGCTTTTTCTTTTTTTTTTTTTTTAACTTAACTTAACTCAACTTAGCAGGGAGGAAAAGGAGTGAGTGTGTGGAGTGGAGAAGAGTAATGTACTAGAAATTATGCTAAAACCCATGAGGAACTCCCCAAAGGCGATGACAAAAACATACACACATAACAACACATATCCGCACATCACATACCCGCACATACCCGCACATACCCGCACACACCCGCACACACACTTTTTAAGCAGAAGCATTGCAAGGCAGACAAATCTTTGGCTTGTTGCTTGTTTATAACTAAGCAATACACTGAGAAAAATGGAAACGGAAGCCGATTTAAATTTGAAGCCATTTGAAAGATAGTTGGAAATTTAAATAAGACAAATTATTTGGACTAGCTATAGAGAAACTATTTTAAAGCTAACGTTGTCATAAAACTTTGGAATCACATGAAGAATTTTGTGTAATTGTGGAAGAAGTTAACATTATCTTTAATATCTGTTTAATAATGACTACCCAAGAAATATAATACAATCTTTATTAATAATAAACTGTTATTTATAATAGCCTCTTCTTGTAGATACCGATTCTATTTTGTTGCGATAATTTAAAAAATATGATTAAAAATGTGAATAGAATATGCAAAGATGCCAATGAGTAAGCAATAAAAAAGTTTAAAAAACTGTAGAACAGAAAAATATGTCCCGATAATCTAATATTTTATAAATTCACATAAATAGATCCTTTTCTAGAAGATAAATAATAAAATAATTTAATTTTATAATATATATAATTCTATATAAACTGTAAAAATGAGCCATAATTCTGTTAGTCTCATTTCCAAGTCTCTGAATTTTGTGCAATTTTCAAAAGCCATCGATTTTTTAAACCATATTTGAATACAGAATTTATCCATCCTAATTTTATAATTTATTGTTATTTGATATCATATTCAATTTAATTTATTATTTTATATTATTTATTCTATTTTCTTTATTTCTTTTTTGTATACTTTTCTTTTCTCTCAGTGTTGCATTGTCTACATATTTTGTCTGGCTGTTTGGCTTTTATAGTTACAGCCAAGTGCCAAGAACAACAATTTTCTAAGCAACTTTATGTGCATAAAGATAAATTTGATTCTCGAAATACACACAACTTTTGTCTTCAAGCTGAAGTTTCTGGCCATTTAGATTGAAAGATTTGAGTAACTGCCTCAGAATTAACGAAAACTTCAAACAAACGAACAAACAAAAAAAAAAAGGGTTTATATAAGCCTTTGGCCATTTGTGGTAGTAAATTTGATTTGAAGCTACCTTCAATTACCGTAGTTACCGTATAAGTAGAATTTTCATGCTGTTTTGGCCACAAAAAAATGACCAAATGATGTTCTACACATGTTAAACAAACTTTATGAACTACCACTTCAACTCCAACTCCAGCTATATTTTTTCCTTATTTTTTTTTTTTTTTTGTTTTTGGTTCGTTTTTGGGCTGTTGCGTTGATGGAGACAGCCGGAGACATGATTTTCTTTTCACTGGGTGTTGTTTTTTTTTTCGAAAAATTTTCCATTTTCTTTTTGTTTGGTGCTGTTGTTGTTGTTGTTTTTGGCATAGACATTTCACTTGTCTCCTTGCCGACGGATCAGATGGATGCCATGTCCAAGATGCCACCAAGCACTGTGGTTGCAAGATTATTAAATTCATTTTCTAATGAGCAAAAAATTCTATGAAATTCTTGTAACACACACACATACACACACACTCGCATACACAAACAGGCATATTTAGCCACACACTGACTTGTATTAAGATGTCTCTGTAACTGGAGTTTTATATCTTTAGATTCCACACTACTCTGGTTTCATGTCAGTTTTCTTAGTTTAGTTTATTCCCAACCCACCGTGCAGCTATCAGGATGACAGTCAAGCATTGTGATGTCAGTTTTTTGCAACGCTTCACTGCCCCTGTTGCCTGCCTTCCTATCTCATTCGTCTCCTCTTCTTTATTTTTTCGTCCTTTTCTCCGTTCTTTTCCTCACTCTTCATCTAATGTCTGTTTGGTTTCTTGGCACGACATCGTGTCCTGGTGCTGGTCCTGGTCTTGGTCCTGTTCTTGTGATGAAAAACTTATCATAAAACTTTGGCAAAACTGCAAAGTTGTCAACGTTTTTTTTTTGTCATTTCTGTTTTCCTTATTTTGGTATTTTTTTTCTTCCATTCATTCTAGCTAGCTAAAATAATTATAAATAACTTTAAGAAAAAAAAACAAAAATGAAAGCAAATGGCAACAAATCTCATGCATACATGCGATTGTTATATCATACATACATATATATATATATATATGTATATATTGTTTGCGGCCTTTAATTGGGACCATAAACACAGCTCATAAAAGAGCGAATAGTAGTTCCACTTTAGATGGCCAATCGATATGGCTTGAAGTGGAACCCACTTGAAGCGGAACAATAAAAATCGCTCGAATAGCGGCAATGATTTGTCTCTGCCATTGACAGTCTGTCATAAATATGGCAACAACAACACACAAACATACACACACACACATACACACTCATCTATGTATATACATATATACATATTTTTATACAACTACCAAAAACTAACAAGAAATTTCGCCTTGCCAGGTAACATCGACATAACAAACTGTTCAAATACACGAAACATTTCTTTTTTCTTTCGTATTTTCACCATTTGATTTTCTTTTTTTTTTTTTTTTTGGATTTTCATTCGTCAAGGCAACAATTGATGGAATGTGTCTGGGTCTATTTAACTCCATTTGAGCCGTGAAAAATTTGAATCTACTTGTTGTCAACTCGAATTTAAATTGATTAATCACCATTATATCAATCAATGTTTAAAACAATAGTTTCTATATATTTTGTTTGTGGTTTGTTCTTTTTTATAATATGTTCCTTTAAAGCCTTTTTTTAGTCAACAGTATTTAAAGTAAAATGTTTGTGTATTCTAAGTAAATTTCTTAAGCTGAAATACGAGTTAATATATAAGTATATGTCTCATTTATTTAGACTTTTGCTTTGATATGATTGCTATGATCCTCATGAATAATTTTTTAATGCAAATATATCCCAATTATAAAATAAATTTTTTTGATATTTAAAATTTTTTTAACGATATTTCATTGATTTTTTTAAATACCCAATATTGGTTTTTTTAAAAATCTATTTCAGTTTGTAGGTACTTTATTCTGATTTTGTATTTTATTTCCCATTGTTATTATGTGTTCTATTAAAGCAAATATTTTATTAAATAGTTTTTGAAGTAAAATATTCTTTTATTCTAAATATTATCTTATCCAGGATTATAATTCTGTAGCTAAAATACCAGTTAAGGTATGTCTCATTTACTAAGACTTTTGCTGTGATTTTATTGCTATGATCCTTCTTGACAATATTTGAAATCAAATAGATTGACATCCTAATTAAACAATCTACAATTTTTTTTTAATTTAAAAAGTTTTTTAAGGTTTTTAATTTTTTTTTTTTTATAAAGGAAATATCAAATTTTGGTCTGAGAACAGTACTTAGAAAAATATTCTTGACTTATTCTGACTTATTTCGAATAGATTAAATTAGAAATAATCTAGCTAGACTGCTAGTTAACACAAGTAAATCATATTTACTATAGGAAAGGCGATCCACTCTCAGTATTCAGAAAAACATGTCCTTCTTTTCAAGTCATTCCGAGAATGAATTTCTTTCTCATTCTGCTTATCTTGATCGATCATGTCTGAGACTAACAAAAAACTTATAATCCATATTACTAGTGCTTATTGTGTATTATTTATTGGTCTAACATACTAATTATATATAGCTTAGTCTTACATTTGCTGATTACAACATTCAGTAATATTTTTAATATTAATAGTAGACTGTATGATTTTTAAGACTTAACAAATTACCTTAACAATTCAAATTTGAACAATTTTCTTTGAAAATTTCTACATCAAAGTATAAAGATCTTTTGTTTACTTCTTTTTTGTATATATATATATGTATATATATATGTATATATATAAATTTCAACTATGTAAATAACCTTGAAAATTTTATTATTAGCCAACAAATACAAATAGAAACTTTACTAAAAGGATTTTTAATTGATTCTCAAAAGTTATTGTCTTTTATTTGCATTCTACTTAGGTAAACAATTTTACAACTTCTGTTGAAATTTATCTACTGAATCGAGAGACAATCTTATGATGAATATAATATATATATATATATATATATATATATAGATTTCTGCCAAAAACTTTCTCTTAAATTTAGGTCAGATCAAAGTGTCTTTTATATATATTTTTATGTCTACAAATGAACTTTGGATCCAAAGCTTGATCAGGTGTCCTGTTTAACTATTATTCATAAATGAAATTAACCTATTAACATGTAAAAAAGTACACAAAATTTACTTTATTGTAATTTACGTCTAGTTAGTGGCCCTGTCCTGGGTACCCGGGTATAGATGTCCATGATTTATGGCCAAGTAATAACAAGTGAAAATCATAGACGGCAAAGGAAATCACAACAACAACAACAACAACAACAGGAATAACAACAGCAACAGCATGCGGCATGCGGCAAACAGCGTGTGGTGATTGGCAAAGAGTGGAGGGGTAAAATGTAAGGGGAAATATTTTCCTTTTGGGTAAACCAAAAGGTAAGCAATATAAATCAGTTCATGGGCAAACAGCTGGGCAAGTTGAGTGAAACGGAAAATGACAGGACGGCCCAACACAGGGATGGACACGACAGGACCAGGATCAAGACCAGTATAGGACATGGTGAGATAGGTACACGACGAACGTTTACCTTTCACGCACATTTCCCCAAAGTAATCAACGCGTGGCCAGGACAGGAGACTGACGATGGTTAAATGTTAAAAGGTGTGGGAAAGGAAGCTAGGGGGGAGGTAGGGCATTGGAGTCGACACTTGGCGGATGTGGGCCATTTCGGACTCTGGCTTCCACAATGGTTGCTCTTTAATGGTTGTGTCTGTGTGTGTGTGTGTGTGTGTATGTGTGTGTGTGTGTGGGTGCCACTTAGGCTCTCACATTAACTTTTGGCCTTTTGTTAGACCCCGAAAAATGTTTTGTTTGAGGCTGCCGCGACCCGTTGCTCCTTTTGCTGCTTTTGTTGCCCCGCCCCTTTTGCAACTGTCCCCTTCTTCTGCTGTTTGTTGCTTATCTTAAGGCTATGACTTGACTAGACGCAGCTGCTATTATATGTATCTTTTCTTCTTGTCTTTGTTTGTTGTTTCTGTGTATTCTTTTCTAAATTATTTAAATAAATTAGGGCAAATTTTTGTTGTCGTTGTTGCTGGTATTCCTGTAAGTAGGAGCTACTGTTGTTGTTGTTGTCGTTGTTTTGAGTCTGAACAGATTGCTGGTGATTTAATTTGACTGCCGTTTAAGTGGATTTTCTTTTGTTTTCTTCTTTATTTTTCTTTTCTTTGGAATAGCTGTCGCGGGATGCATTGCCACACAAAAAAAAAAATAGAAATAAATTCGAAGGTGCAAAAACAAAACGCATTGTTGTAAAAATTTATAGACAAACTTTATAGGCCACAAATGGTTGTGACTATAATTTTTGTATTTAAATGCAAATGTTACTGCCGGTTAAATTACCACAAATGCTTCAAAAAATAAATAGAAAAGATAAAGGAGGCGACCATAAAGTTTCCCCATTTTGGTTTCAAAAGACTTAAGCAATATGAAAATTTTAGTAACGTGAAAAACGAATAACTAAAAATTGCTCAATTCTTATAAAAAAAATAATCAATCAATAAATTTTGTTAAGGAATTTTTATTGTATATTCTTGGATTTCAAAAGATTTGTTCTATAAAATTTTGATTGATTATTTTAGAGGAATTCATGTTAACTGTGATTAGGTGTGACCAGGTCTGCTAAATTGAAAATATGTATCGGTTTAGTATAGTTATATATAAAACAAAGAGGATTTGAGATATTTTCGGTGTAATAGTTGCTCCGATTTATTACATAGAAGTGAGAGCAATGATATACACTATAAAAAGATTGATATATATATAGTACATTTTTCAACCCAATAATGTGCAGTATTATATTATTGACTACTATTTTTAGTAGCTCATACTTATAAAACATTCATGTTTCGAAAAATAGTTAAAGTAATAGAATAAATAAACTCGAGAAATATTATAATTCAGAAATTATTAAGCCTAAACTAATTTAAAAACTATAAACATCCAAGTTAACTACATTTTCTTATAATGACAAATAATCTGCTTAAGATAGATAAGTATATATATCTATTGTATATTCTATATTATTAATTAAAAATGAACTATGCTATAAATTTAATTTATTTACAAATATTTTAAGCCCCAGCAAAAATAAAAAGAATCCAGATATCATATGATATAATGTCTCAAAGGTTATGAAATCATGGATAGTTATTTTGTGATCCTCAATGTTTAATTGAAACAGGTGTAAAAAAATAAAAATTGATATTGCCTATTAGTACTAATAGAAAACTAGTATAAATAGTAGAATTTATATATAATATTTATTCAAAATTTCATCAATAGAATCGAATTAGAACCCATCACAACAACTTACATAAATATTTAATTATAAACAGTTTTAACAATTTCAAATTTTAATTGAATTTTAATGCCAATTATGGTCAAAGTATCATCCATTGGCCATCAGTATGGACTATACCAATTTGAGCGGCGCTTTATTCATATATGTTTGTACATATATATATGTATATATATATAGTATATTTTAATTAAGCATACGCACCGTTGATGCGTATACGCATTATCGCATTATATTTGATTTACGCTGAAAAACAATGAAATTAAGCTCAAGCGTTGGCCACTTGAACGCACAAAGAGTTCAGAGTATATATATATATATATATGTATATATACATATATCGAGTATATGTTTTCAACATTTGGCCATTAAAAACGCATTAACATGGTACACAATAGCTTGACAAATAACTTGAAATGCACTGGCACCCTGCCTGGGTATCGTTTCCTCTCAACCTCATCTCTCTTTATCTTTCTCTCTCTCACTTTCCTGCTCTCTGTCCCTTGTTGTGCATGTTGCTTCAGCGGTTGCACCTTTATTTTCGGGTTGTATGTGATCATGACAGCGTAAGTGAGTGGCGTTTTATGTTTTTTAAATGCCATTTTATCAGTGCAATTACATACACAAGCTGCTGACAAATGCAGAAATGAAATGAAATGAACGAACCAGACCAGACCATACCATAACCACACCAGACCACACCATAGCAAACCAGACAAGGACAGGCAGGACAAGCAAGGACAGGCATGCTCATTAAGTTGACAGCTGAAAGGAATGCCTGCTTCTTCTTCTATGGCGACCCCAAATAAAAAAAACACCTTACAAATACACTGTCAAAATCAGATTCAGAGTCAGAGTCAGAGTCAGAGTCAGAGTTGTCAGGTGTCTTTTAGTGCTGCTATGTTTTCAACTCAATTTGTTTGCTTAACTCTATCTCTCTCCTTCTCTCTTTGTCTCTCTTCCAATCATTCTTTTCTCTAGGACTAATGAAAGAGGACGATTTCTTGCTTGATTTATTGGTTCTATTTTTGTTGGCATACATATTCATAGGCTCATCGTTTGTCATTTCGCTGTGTGAGAGCAGAGCAGAGTAGAAGAAAAAGAGGAAGAGAGAGAGAGCGTGAGAATGAGAGCTTTTCTTATTCTCTTTTGACAGGGCTTATCTGGCACAGCAGGCAGCAAAGTGAGCCCAGTCAATTGCGTCTCAATCCTTCATTTCCTTTTCTACAAATTACTTTAATACTTTTACGCCCGATGTTACGCGAAAGTGTTTTACAGCACACACACACACACACACACAGACAGAGTGAGACAAAGAGTGTGAGAGAGAGAGGGAAAAGGGGCTGAGGAGCGGCTGTAGAAGTTCGCTTAAGGATATAGGGACACGCACACAACACAGAATCGCAACTTTTCTTGTTTTCCCCGCCCTCCCCATTTTTTTTTTTGTTTCTTTCTTTCAATCATAAAATCAGAACTTTACTTTTGCACCCTTTATGGCATAATCAGTGTTAAGGATATGAAAAGGAGTAAACGAAGCCTGGGCGTAAAGCGCCTCCGGTTACAATTGTCTTGTCGTTTTATAGTTGTTGTGCCAGTTGCCATCTAGAGATGTGTGTGTGTGAGTATAAGGCAAAAGTTTTGTTTGTGTCGCATGTTTTTCAATTTGCAAAATGAAATTTTCATGGAGCATAATTGTTAAAAAGTCTCGTAGTTGCATTTGCTTTAATTAATGTTTTAAGTTTGGTATTGCAGATAGTTTTACCTGGCCAATTATATGGAGTTATTTCTCACACTTAATCCATTCATTTTCCAACACTTTTCACTCACGTTGTCATCACTAAGTTTGGCCTTTGGTCCTAAGGGCAACTGTGACTTCATTTAATACTTAAGCAGAGATTTCTTTTCTTTTTATTATATAAAAGGGTTGCTGTGTAAATATATCATATACACACCCCCGTTTAACCCTCTCTCTGTCTCTATACTGTTCCAGTCTCTTTATAAGTCCATTATTAGATGGTATATACATAGTTTTTTTATTGCTAATTCAAAGCTAACCAAAGATATTGTCATAGATTTTGTGCAAGATACCGCTGCGTTGAAACATTGAACTAACATTGGCCTCCTGGATATAGTGTTGATATCGTTTAAGAGTATGAGGATCCAATGGTCCCCAGTCGGGCAATGGCTCAAAGGCTTTGCGTATTCGTGAACACAGGCTGAGATCTGCGGGTTGACTTCTAACGGCTGGTATGGCCCAGAATAATACTTGACCCACACCAAAGGCCGATAAGCACCAGCCGAAAACTATTCAAAGGAAACAAAAATAATTTAAATCAAAATTAATTTAAATAGAAATTATAGTAAATTAGTTAAGTGCTTACCATAGATACCCGGTAAATAGGTATAATCCTTGTATTTCAAGGGTTCATAGAGAGCCAGCATATAGATCAATATGGTAATCATCATCAAGGGCGTTATAATGGCCCAACAAATTCTATAGTAGAGCGATGTCTTAATACCTATCATAAATTCCACATCCTTACACAAACGTTTCACGCCATAGATCCAGCCTATGACAATCAGTTCAAATATGGCCAAAACCAAAGCCACAAATGTGGCACCAAAGAAATCCAAAAGATTTAAAACATATTGACCGCCGGGTGTTATATAAAACAGACCCAATAGATAGCCCACAATAGCTATACCCACAACAACAATCCAATTCTTTAGATTTACAAACTGATCTTTGATAACTGTTGAGAGACATGATGCCATTCCCACATTACTACCAATGCCCAAAACAAAAAGCATAAGAAAGAACAGGACGGAAAAGACTTGAGGGACCACTTTAAATTTGGCTATGGCATCGGGATATGAGATGAAGGCCAAACCGGGTCCACCATTAACCACACTTGAGATATCTGTCGTATTATTCTCATAGGCCAGATTACCCAAAATGCCAAATATGATAATGCCAGAGAGCAAAGATGTAAAAGTATCCAAAGTGGTTACAATATTGGCATCCCTGTGAATGAATGAAAAACCAGAAATGTATTAACTATCTATCAGTTACCATTATAGAGTGCTCACCTGTAAATATTATGACCAAAACGATTATATGAAGCATACATGATAATGTTGCCAAAACAAATGGCTAATGAGAAAAATACTTGGGTAACAGCTGCATACCACACTTGTGGCTCTAATAGCTTATGCCATTGTGGTTTTAGAAAATATAAAACCCCATCAAAGGCACCTGGCAAAGTCAAGGATCTGACAAGTAAAATTAACATTACCACATAGGGAAATAGAGCCAGAAAATATGAAGCTTTGCCAGAACTTTTTACACCCTTGAACATAATACCGGCTATAATAATCCAGGCTATAGCCAAACATATAGATAAAGTCCAACTGGGATATCCAATGCCATCATCAATGCTGGCCTTCTCTCGAAGAATAATATTTCTATAAAAAAAAAATAAATATTTATTAATTTTTATCTATTTCTATAAATTATTCAATTTCAACTTACGTAAAATAAAACTCAGCCGAAGTTGTCTTCACTGTGGAATTTGCATCACTTTGCTGCTCCTGATCAGCAACTGGTCCTGAATCCAAACAATTTGGACCCCATTCCTCACGACAATAACTCCATGGCAGAGTGGGAAAAAATGAGTCCACAAAATAACGTAATGTCAGAGCCATTAATGTGGCATAATATGTTGTTACAATGGCTGTGGCCAAAACCTGACCATAACCAATACCTCTCATAATGGGTGAAAAATCATAAACCTTGACACTGCCACGACTGGAGAATTGTCCCAATAGCATTTCCAGATAATAGACTGGTTTACCCACCAATATCAATACTATCAAATAGGGTATAACAAATGCACCGCCACCATTTTCCAATGCTGTAAACGGAAATCTCCAAACATTGCCCAGACCCACACTTAATGCTATGCAGGACATAAGAAATTCGATATCATTGTTCCAACTGTCACGCTTCTTTTCCGTCTCCCCTTCTCCACCAGCTCCATCATCGACACCTCGTATTGATATGGTTGATGCATTTAATGAGCCCACATAGGCAGGATTGAGGTGACCATTGTTGTTGTTATTAGAATTCTCCTTTGTGCCGTTCTTCATGGTAACTGAAACAAAAAAAGAATAAAAACAGAAAATAGTTTTTGTTCCGTTTAACCTTAAACTTAATTCATAAATCATGATTGCTGTAACTGAAGGTTAGCCTTCGGTTAGCCAGTGGTCAATACTAAACAATTTGATAGAAAACCGAACATGCCACAATTTGGCGCAAAAACCAATTTGTGGTAATTTTGTTTACTACGAGTTTACGAGTATATATATATATATATGTGTATATCTATCTTTGCCTATGATAACCGGTTTTACCAAAGCAAAAAAATTACCAACTGTCGAAAACATAGAGTAGTAAAGTCAGTGACCCACTGACTCACTCGATGATCATTGTTACATAATAACAACAATAGCGGTACCCGGTAACCAAATTCATTCAGTAAAAACTGCAGTAAACTGGTTAAATGCAACTAAAAACAAAAACAAAAACAACATTTAAAACAGGCTTGCAATTTGGCTGTCAGCATCAAAGAGCTTTAGGGCTTGCCAGGGACCAAAAGTAATCGAATACCAACAAACTAAACTAAACAAGTTTCTTGGCCTTTGTAAGACAAACGATACCAGAAATGGTATTTATTTCAGCCAAGTCTTTTAATATTATTTACTTAACTGCTTTGGCACTGGCCAACACAGATTTGCATTTAAATAAGTAGGTACCTATAAAAATGTCATAGAATTTGCCTTTAAAGGTTATATATACCTTGCCTTTATATAGTTATATATACACATACGAATTGATATATAGTATGTAGAGTCCTAACAAAAAGTATGTACTAAGATCTGGAATTTATTTGTCGTTTTATTATTAAGTGCTTAGGTTGGATAGATTTTTATAAAAGGTAAAATTAGATATTACTTAATATAAGCATATAAATAGGAAACTCTCAACGCTCAAATTTTAATTTTATTTAGAAGTTTTTTGTTTAGCAAATATTATTTTTTTAATGTAATTTTTGAGACATTAATTTAGAATTTCATTGCGTATATTGAATAATATAATAATTCCAATTTTTAAAAGCAAAGGAAAACTTAGAAAAACCCTGAACAAGTAGCAAATAGAACCATTCAAACAGTAACGAATTTACTCCGTATATAGTATATTTAAAAAATAGATAGTTTTTCTAACATTGAAATCGGATTTGAATTGCAATTTTGGATTTGGTACTTCTATTTTATAACAATAACATGTACCATAAGAAGAAAGTTATATATGCATATATGTATCGACTATACGCTCTCTACCCCAATAACTAGTTATTAAATGTGTTGTTTTAAGGTATCATAACTAATTTTAAAAAACTTCGAAACAAAAGTATATATTTTTATTAATTACTCGTCAGATTCGCCAGTTAGATAAATGAAACTAAAAAATAATATTAAGCCGGGTTAATTTAAGTATCGCAAATATCGATATAATCAAACAAAAAAAGCTTTGGCTATAATAATTTCTAAAAGAAGGGAACTTGATGCTCATCTATTTATTTATTTTATTTATTTTCTTATCTTTTAGATTTGGTCTAAACAAAAGTGGTTTTTAAATAAAATCTGTAAGCTACATATTACTTATTACTATAATTATTATTCTACTACTACTATTCTATACAAGAGATTTCGACTAATATTGTTTAAACTGGATACTATCTTTTCTTTTTAAATATAAAAAGTCTCAAAAGTGAAAGCATTAGGAATAAACTAAACTTTCAAAAGGAAGCAATTTTGAATTCATGACAAATCATCTATGAAAAAAAAAACTATTCACAATATTGCAAATTGATAAATTGAATATATTTCCTACTCCTCTTCCGATACCATATTTAGTATATGCAACTGTTACTTTTCACAATTAAAAACAAGGCCAACAGCAATAAGACAATCAAGTTTTGCCTTAAATTCATCAAACGTTATGCAATTAAAGTTGCTTCATGTTGTTCTGTGTACTTTGTTTACTATTTCATAAGAGTATTTACATGTCGTTGTTATGTTTCTTTTTGCTGTTTTGTTTACTTTAAGTTAATTGACGGATAAATGTAAAATTTTTGCGCATGCGCAGCTGTTGCCTCTGATTGTTCTGGCAATTACTTGCATGTATTTGTCTCTGCTTGGAAAGTGAAGGGTATATTCAATACCAATTTTCAATTTGCTACACAACATAACGAAATGACAACATTAAACGTATAACAACAACATTGCCACATAATTATTTTGTCCCAAAAGTTGGCCAATAATGAAGACGACACGTTTTTGGCTCACATTAAGCGATAACGAAACAAGAAGTTAACTGAAAAGAAGCACTATTAACCATTATTTGCCATTTGTTGTTGTTGTTTGTTTTTGTTTAAATGAATGTTTATTATTTTATATTGGCAAGTCAATTATTTAATTGCACACACACACACACCGAGAAAGTTGAGGTGCCTTTTGTTCTTTTGCATATGAGATTTTATTGCCTTAAAACGTGTGACAAGCTGATAAAATTTAATGAATTTTCATTTAACTAAACGAATGAAAGAGGTGCCAGGTGGCGGAACTCAGATACAGAAAGCAAAAGGGCTTTTTTTTTTTTACAAATTTTTTAGTCTATATATAAAGTTATCAGACATCAGGTAATAAAGCAATTTTATTACATTTTAAAGAGGCCCTTGACCCAGTAAAATTCTTTCGAATGTCACAGTACATAACTAAGTTATAAAATGATATCAAAATAGAAAGAAAAAACATCTGTTTAACTAGTTAGGCGGTGTCATTAAACATCATACATATGATTATACATTATTATGCTTCCGAGATTAAATTTTTTTTATTTTATTTTTTTTTTTGTAGTTTGCGCACGCGACCAACTTTAGTTGTTTTAGTGTTAGTTAAAATTATTTTAATTAAATTCAAATCATAAAAAAATCACATACACGAATCGTGGTTTATTGGGTGAAACATATTTACAGCTGTTTTAGTTTAATTTGTTGTCAACCAATTTAGCATTATTACAGCACAATTATTAAATTATGTTTTGTTTTGTTTCCGTTTCTTTATATATTTTTTATTTTATAGGCAGATAATTGAAAACCGAACTGAACTGTTCGCGACCAATGCCAAAAGCTAACTGAGCCCCCACCACAAGCGTCTACGGAGACTGTAAAAACAAAAAACAAAACGAAAAAAAAAACAGAAATTAAAAACAAAAAAAAATAAAATAAAATAAAAAACAACGTAAGAAGCAGAAACCGATCGACAACAAAAGGTGCCTGGGAACTGGCATATCGACTTGACCTAAGGTAAGTGAAAATATTGTAAAAACTTAAAGTACATAAAGTCAGAGAGCCGACTTGTGAATGCCCTATAAAAAGAAGTTTTAGACCAGACCAAAAAGTGAGACGGCTTTCTTTAGATATCCCACAAATAACTTTAGGTTAATAATCCAAGTAAATTTTAACTTTTCTTTTTCGATTGTTTGTTGTCTGCTCGGTTAATAATGGGAAAAAGCTTTAAAAAATATATATATTCTTGCAGAGTATTAAAATACAAAAAAAAAATTTTTTTTAATTAGAGTATTTGTCTACTCAATAAACATTAAAAATTATATATAATTATATAAGTTATTATATAAATTATATGAAATTATTTACAATTCGTCTGAAGGCCTTTGTACTCATGGCTTTAACATGTTGACTTTAGTTCTAAGAACAAAAGGCAAATCACTAAATAATTTTTGCACTAATAAATGTTTTTTTTTTTCTTTTTGCCAAAATTACTTTTACTTTCAATCGAAATATATTAAGCCTCTTTTGAGCTTCGTCAGTGAATAAAACTTGAATATCTAGTCATCTGTTCTTTCCCCTATTAACATCCAAAAGTACCAGCTTGCGGTTGAATAAATTTTTGTTGTTTGTTGTTTAATCCAGATTCTGAGAATTAACCTTAGTGAGTCAACAGTTTCTGATATAGATCCCAAATTTGTAATTCTTTTTATGAGATATTCCCATCATGAATCACTTATTAGACAAATCAAATTTAAACTTAACTAAGAAGTAAATTACTTATTTTGCGCCTTTTTTCATTGCCACAAATAAGTAATAAGTGATGCAAAATAGATTCTAAAATTATACGCATTTACATCAATTTTATTAATATTAATATGCCCTATAACTTCTAAAAGATAAAAGGGTATTTATACCTGTATAAGGTATGCAAACGCTTTGGAATCTTATGGTTAGTCAATTTAATATTTTCTTTCGATTGAGTAATGCTTATTAAATCGCAGACGTGCCTTAAACAAAGACAAAAGTTTTAATTATATTGTGATTGGGATTCATTTATAAAAATTCTTTGTTTCGAAATAGAAACACGTTTATGATGGTAAAAAAATGTTTGCACTGCATTTAAATCACCACTCATAAATCAATAAATCTATTTATGTATGTATTATACTTCGTTGGTAACTGCTACTCGTAACATTAATATTGCTTTGATGTCGATTTTGAAAAATTACATTATGTGCTCTTTTATAAGGTTCCGAGAACATACAAAATTTTTATATTGCATACAATAACCACTTTGACTAATACTGATAAGATTTGAATTCTGGTTTAGTTCGTTTTTTTCTTCTTCTTTTTCATTGTATTTAGATGGTGTGATATCGTTTTATGGACCAAGACATTATTTAGCTACGCAATTGCAATTGCAATTTCAGTGTTTAAGTTCAGAAATGTGGCCAAGCCACAAGGAAGACAAAGAGCAAATATATAAGTATATATGTACATATACATATTTATGTATATAGATATACAGAGTAATTGAGAAATAGAAATAGAGATTGAGAGTGACGAAGAGAAAGTGTTAAAGTAAATATTTTAATTGGATGCAAAATGTTCATCATCTCATATATGTATGTATGTATGTGTGTAGGTATGTATGTATGTATGTATGTAAGTGTTAAAGCAAACGGTTGCGGTTCAGGTTTGGGCTAAAATGAAACTAGATAAAGATACATTTTGCTCGTTTGCAGAGTGGCGCAGAGATAGTTAGATAGATAAAGAGAAATAGATAGAGAGAGAGAGACAGTGACAGAGAGAGAAAGAATGATAGAGAGAGAGAGAGAGACAGAGAGATACAAAAACCATTCATGACCGCAACAAATTTACGAATATTTCAATTTTCGAGCCGGCTACGTGTTGATGAAAATAATTCAATTAAACCCTTTTTATCATATATATATATAGTGTATATATGTATATATATATATATGTATATTTTGATGCTTCAAAAAATTAATAACATATAGTTTATACATGTACAAAATGGCAATTTATCGCTTTCGCCTCTGTTAATCAATTATTGTAATTACATTGATTTTTAACGTTTCAATTAAATCACAAAATCCTCTACAACAACCCAACAAAAACAACAACAAGAAAAAAGGCAGAGGAATGGTGAAAAAAAGGAGAAAAAAAAACAGAATTGAAATGTTTTTACACATTTAAAATGTAATTAAATATTAATAGGGTTAAGCTCAATCAGTGTACTCCCCCCTTCTCTCACAGTTATTTCTTTTTTTTTGCTCTTTTTTATTTTTATTCTCTGTCTGTTTTAAGTGCTTTGCGTATGTTTTTGGTAGTTATTTATGGCCATCATAACAAATTGTTTGCATTAAAAATCTCGTCCATTGTTCTGAACAATGTGTCGAATGTATTTAACTCAATTAATAAAAGCTAATGCGGTTTCTGTCTGGTTAAAAGGGGGAAGGCCAAACCATCCAAACGCTATGCATTTTAATTGGTTATCTTATGATAAGGCAAAAACTGATGATAGAACTGCAATAAATTACAATTTTCGTTGAATTCAACTTATGGTAAAGATATGAGTTTATTTACTGATAATTTTTTATATAGACTTAAATTTGATATAAGATGGTGGCACTTGCTCGAATAAAATATTTATCATAGTTATAGATTTGAAGTGTGTATTAATATTAAAGAAAATTGTGTTTATCAGAGTTGCTTTTCCTGGATTTGGAGCTGATTCACTGAATAGTCACTTTATAATTATTATTATATACTATTTTAGACTTTAAACAAAAGACTAAAACAAGAAGGGTTTGTGTGCTACTAGACACTGTGAATCGATCCAAGGAAAACTAATTTTAAAAGTTCACTTATATTAAAATCAGTTTTGTTTTAGAATTTTAACCTTTTTTAAATATGACGGCTCACTTATGATATATTTAATATACATAAATATAAACAAGTACCAATTCTAGAATTTGGCAACAACCTAGGATTTTTAATCACTTTTACTTTGTATTGAATGCTTCTTCTCTCTCTCTCTTCAGCAAGCAAATAACATTTAACTAATAATTCAATAATTTTCCAGGTAAAGGTTCTATTTAAAAAAATTATACTTTGAATTTAAACTTAAAGAAATAATAAAGAAACTTTAATACACAATTATGGAAACGTAATACATAGTTTACTTTGTTTGAAATAGTTTCTATCGATAGCTTATCGATGACAGTAAAGGCTTAAAGACCATCTCTATGTAGTAAAATATTTATATAAAGGCATACAGACCATCTCCATAGATATTTTACCATTTAGGGATGGTCTTCTTGACTTTACTGTCATCGATAAGCTATCGATGTATGTATGCTCATACATACATAATATGTACATACATACGTATGTAGTAGACCATCTTTTATCAAGGAGTGAAAATTTAAAGTTCGAAATGTTTCACTTCCATCTCCTTTACCACATTCGAGTGCCCACAATTTGACGGCAAATAACTAATTTGTTCAACTAGTTAATTTACTAATTGCAGTAAGCAAGAATAATCAAATAAACCAACGAACTGTAAATTTATAGCCCTCAAAAAAAAAAAACATAACACAGCAGTTACCAGAGTTTGAGAAGCAAAACAAAAACAAAAAAAAAAAAATAAAAAGAAAACGAAAAAAATTAAATGAGTAAAAGCCAATGGGAAAGCCACTTACAACATTTTCCCAGTCATTTATCAAGCGTTAGCAGGGCATAAATCTTGTCCTGTGCAAATCGGAATGACAACTGTTTAGCCTTAGCCAAAACTGAACCAAAAACTGGCAAATGGTAAAATCCAAGACCCTTAACAATAATAATACTCAACGTCACGCAATTGTTTGTGGCGGACGACGACGACAACGTCTAAAACGAAGACGAGGACGAGGACATTAAATTTTATAGCATTTGCCTGTTAGACATTAAAAACAAAAGACACAGGTTACAGAAGTAGGTTCAAAGGACATTGAAAGGCTGACAAACAAAACAGGACAAGACCAGGTTTTTGGCCAGTGGCAGGTTAAGTGGCAGCCAACATAAGTTGACAAACGCGCTGCCTTTTTTTGCTACCTTTCGTTTCTTGTTTACCTGTTTTTTTTTTGGTGTGATTTATTTAGTTAAACGGAATGAAATATTTATGATTTAAATTTACCTGTTTTAACAAAATGTTTGCATGTCTTCAACTCTCTTTCTCTCTCTCTGTGTGTGTGTGTGTAAATTCAAAACTTTTGATTTGATTTTTTATCTTTGGTTTATTTAGTTAATTGAATTTTGTACTCAATTAAATCAAAGAAGTTTGCTTTTACACCCTCAAAAGAATCTCTAAATACTTGCAAACATTTCGTTTAGGTTAACTCATTTTGCATATGTTTGGGAAAATTTACAAGAATTTTCATGCCACAGATGCCACAAAATGTTGCAAAAAGGATGCCATAACATGTTGTACTAGAATTGCAATTTCATTTTGTTAGTTGATAACACTCCTGACAGCTAGTAAATTGTGGCAAAGATGCTTATTCGAGAATGCAGATTTGAAAATGCTATATAACATATTCAGAATGTGACTTTTAATTATTTAGATATTATTTAGAAAATTGGTGTAGAATTTCTGGACTGTTTGTTAACTCAAATTTCTGGATAAATTTTAAGTTGCGATAGAAAGAGAAGGATGACAAGTGATTCTTAATATTAGATATATGGTTATTACCATCAACTACAATTGTTTTTTTTTAAAACGAATAAGTTCAATCATTTTCAAAAATAAAAAGAAAAAAGAGTAAACCCAGATTATACAAAAAGAAACTTGAGTTTAGGTAGATATTATTGTCATATTAATGTACATAAGTAATTACTTAATGTACATAAGTAAAAATATTCAAATAACAATAGTTTATACAAAATTTGTTTCAATTTTTAGAAAATGGGATTTTCTTAAAGTCTTTAATATTACATTAGTATACATAAAAGTTATCATCAATGTTTGCACATCTGATTCTTCTTTATTTATTAAGTCATTGGAGCAGTTTTTAAAATCCATTTGCGAGTCTTTCTTTTTTTGTAACTTTTTTATTCTACAATCCCATTTTGGTGAATAAATTATATTAAACCAAGTTTGCTGTTTTATACTATAGTTTAGTTTCTTACCAAGTTGTATTCAAGCAAAGACACTATATTGATCTATTATAATTGACAAATAATTCTTAAGAACTTCAAGATTAGTCAGAGCTACTTATAACTATGTCTTCTACATTAAACACCTTTGTTACCTTTAGGGCTCACATAGCCACAAAAGTTTCCTTTCCTGGCAAATAAAAAAGGAAATTACATTAAAATACTTTCTCTTCTTCCTTTTGAGATCGTGTCACTCCTGTTTATATTGCACTTTTTATACTTTCGACTTTTACTTTGTCCATCGATGATGCCCAAAACTTTAAAAAAAAACATTTGTCAATTTGCCAACTGGTGTCAAAATTTGTTGTTTACTTCAAAGAGGTCAAATGTAGCAGAAAAATAGAATTTTTTTTTATAAGTAAGCACAGCACGTAGATGCTACAAGTGTTTGCAACTGGTGTTTGACACTTGCATTAATCATACGCCTAGTGTGCAACTGAAACGTAAATTAAGCTGTTCCATTGCAACACGCGCATACGTCAGATTGTCCGCTTACATATAACATCAACTATATATTAGAGACTATGTTATATATGTGTATATATAGTATATTAAGTCATTCAACTGGCTTGTTAAAGTCACATTTTCTGGCAAATTCTATTACATACATATATATATATATATATGAATATATAAAGTACATCTTTCTATACCAAGAGAGTGCCAAGTCTTAGCAGCAGTGGCAATGGTGGCAACGGCGGCGACGGCTGCCACATGCCATAAAAATGACTACAACACACGCAACAGCAACAACAGCAACAGCAAACAACAACAATAAGGACAACTTGACTTTAACTCTGCACATTTCGTGCGTATGCTGAAGGGAACGTAAAAAAAAAAATAAAAGAGAAACAAAAAGGAAATCTGCAATTCATGCAATTTTCATGGAAAATTTGCCACGCAACACAAAAAGAAAAAACAAAGAAAAAAGAAAAGAATAAGGAACACAACTGGCTCCCACATGTGCTCATCCTACATCACTTTTTGCCTTCATTTTTTCTTTATTTTTGGTTTTTTTTTTGCTCTATATATATATTTGTATGCTTTGAATTTCAAAATATTTGAGTATGTGTATTATATATGTATGTATATATCTATATATGTATATATATATATTGTCTGTGTGTTTGGCATTTTAAGCGTTAAATTCTCAGTCAACATTCCATGTTTTTTTTTCCACTTTTCCATCCAATCTCTCTACTTTTTTTTTTTGCCATCGAATGAATGGGATTGTCTGTCTTAGAGTAGAATCCAAATTAATTTGCTTAGCACGTGGTTTTGCCCTTTTTCGTTAAGTGATAAAGTTTTTTGGCTTCATGTTTTCGAGATTATGTTGAACGTGAGCTTCCATCTCTCTCATCTCATCTCATCTTCTATCTGTCTATCTCTTTGGTTTAAGCCATTGTCTTTTGCCTTTGATGTGGCTAATCAATATCAAACACTATCAACAATAAATCCACTTTGTGTGCCTTCTACACCAAATATTATTTCATGCCTCAATAGCTTGTAATAAAAATAAGTTAGTACCCAAAAAATGGGTGTGGCAACTATATGAAAATTATAAAAAAGAAAAAGAATCGGGAAAAAACAAAAAGAAACATTTTACTATTTAAGTGCAAACTTACTATATAAAGGTGCCCCAAAATAAAGATATTCACGGTGACATTTCCGGAACATGGCTAATATGACTATTGCTGAGACGATAGCCGTAAAAAACAAAATGGGAGTTATTATCAGATAAAAGCATATGTAATCTATGCGTTCCTTTATGAAAATAAATAAAAAAAAGAAATGATTGTTTCTTAAAATTTATTATTTAATTAAGAATTTTTCTATTATCTTTGATCTTACTTTGCTGGCCCCTATAATGAGAAGCAAATCTCCTAATATTTGTACCAACAGTATCAAAGTAATAAGCCATTTGATTGTGTTCTCTAAAATAGTACAAAATCCATTTAAATGCAATTTTTGTAATTTATTTACTTAACTTACGGCATTCTTCTTCAGTGGCCCATAGCAATAAATAGAAACGCATCAGTCCAAGCATTACATCTATCAATCCCACATATATAGCAATTCTTTGTAAACTCATATCACAGCACATTGTGCTATTGTTTTTTTTTTTTTTTGAATTTTTTTTCAATTCTAAGATAATTTCAGATTATTTCCAGAAATTTGTTGTGCCGTTGTGCCAGTTGCTGCTGCCGCTGCTGTTGCTGCCGTTGCCGTTACTGTTGCTGTTGGTCCTAATTTACTATTTACTTGGGGAATATTCGTTTCACTTGGTTCATCCAATACATCCATTTTAATTGTCTTGCCGGCCGGAGTGATAACCAAGATATGCATACTGCTATTGCTATTGCTTTTATATTATAACTAATGTACTATTGTTAGTCACTCCAAAAGTTATATAAAGAATTAAATTTGGTTAAAGTTCCAAAAAAAGAGAGAGTTCATAAAAAATTTGTAAAACAGAATTTGTATTTCATTTGTATCATTATATAGACATGATGATAATATTATATATGCCTACTAGTAAATTAGAATTGTTTAACATATTTGCTTTAAATCCTTAAAGCTTAAGTCTTTATTATCTTGAAGTTTTAGCATTAAAGAAAAAAAGGAAAAAGAGACGAAAAAGAATAAAAGATAGAAAAACAACAACTGGCAAAATGGAGGAAACGCAAAAGAAAGATGAAAGCCAAGACTCAGTTTCTATTTTATCCTTCCGTTTGCTGTGGCAGATTTGTGGCTAAAAAAAAGTTTATATATATATATATATGTTTAGGCCTTCACTCGAACCAATTCCGCCCATATGTGGCTGGCTTGGTATGTTCTTGTTTGCCTTAACGGCATGTGGAAAGTGGAACATAATTAATTCAAATTAATTACAATTTGTGTGGAATTAGTGCCTGCGGCAAGCCCACATAAGACAGGCAGACAGGCAGTCAGGCAGCCAGACAGACAGACAGACAACCCCACATATTTCGACAGTCCACAGAAAGAAAGAGAGAGGGAGAGAGAGAGAAAGCAAGAGCAAGAGGGATTGCCGAGACACATTTTCTAATGTGTTTGGTTGCCTCTTAAATTTGTTCGTTTCTAGCAAAAAATAAATGCAAACTTTTATGGCCATCCCCCCCCTGACTTCCCTAGGCTAGCCTATTGTTTGCCTGTGACCCAATTAGTGTTGAAAATTTTTGCAACAACGTCATAAACTCAAGTGGCAAACTCAACTGGCCCACCAAAGTGTGTGTGGGGGGGTGGTGTGGTGTGGGGTGGCGGGTTCATTTATAAATCAATTATGCAACGATTGCACGCTCATTAGTGTCAAACTCAATTAACGCTGTGACAGTTTTGGCCCAACGAATAGGAGTAAAGGGCGTTTATACCCGAGAAAAGAGACGATTAAGCCAAATGGTCAAGTTGTCTGCTCAAAATTGTTAATTGGTTATTTCAAAAGGCAATTTTAACAAGCTTCTTATGAAATCCAAATGGTAAATTTACAAACTGGCAAATTATTACAACTGGATGCTTTTATTTTATCTATTGTTTATTTATAATGTTGGCTAGACCAAAAGATCCAGTGACTTGAAATGACTTAATTTATGGAACATTTTTTGTACAACAAGTCGTATGCGTAATATGGCCTTAAGCTTATTTAGGAGGTCTTATTAGTAGTTGAGGCTTAACAGTTCGCAATTTCTACATTTATTTACGCATATTTATATATATGTATGTATATATATATATATATTGGCTTAAATTAACTTAATTTAAGAAGAAACTTTTGTACAACCAGTCGTATACTTAATGTGGTATTTAGCTAATTTGTAGAGTCATTTTAGCAAAAGTTTTTTTTACGTATATTTGTACATATATGTATCTGTATTAAACTCTTTATATTACCTTTAAAATTTATTTAAATTAACTCGGTGCAAAGTTTTTATAGTGACTTATTTTCCTGTTCTATGAGTAATAAAATCTTTTCGTATAATATATAATTTAAGAACTTTATCTACTTTAAACTGAATAATTGGTAAACAAAAGTATTGATAGAAAAACAAAAAAATTATATTTTAACCATAAAATATTTACCATTTTTGTTTGTGAATTCTTTTACGAGAATTTCTATCAGTTAAAAGACTTTAAATATTTACCAGAAAAATTCATTTTTTTTCTATATAATTTTATTGGCGACCTTTAGCTCTTTTTCTATAGAAGACTTCATTAAATATGCTGTTTTGATTTAAAGAGAGAGAGAGAGAGGGAGAGGGGGAGCAAGAGAGAGACAGAGACAGAGCGGACTTTAAGCATTTTCAATGTGAGTCAGGACAATGCAGGACACATTTTTCCATTTCTTTGCTCACTCTGTTGTAGGTTTTTATCGTTCCAACAAGTATTTTATATCATAATTGCAATCTAGTGCCAAGAGTTTTGAAGCACAATTACGCAATATCACACACACACACACACACACACACACACACACCGATACACCAATATATACACCCACACAACCAAAATGAACGAGCAAGTTAGAGAATAAGGTGGCAAAAATGGCAGGCAGGGGTGGAATAAATGGAGGAAACTGTATATCGGGCATGTTTGTTTGTCCTTCGAATCGCCATTTTAGTATGCGTCTTTCTTTTTTTTTTTTTTTTTTTATTTTACAGAAGCACATCAACAGCATCATCATAGTAAAAGCAATCCCAGCCATCATTATCATGCTCTTCTCATCGTAGTCATAGTCGTAGTTGTTGCCTGTTAAAACACGTGTCTCTTCGCATACAAATACATACATACACACATGCACACCACACCCACACACTTAGCCATAACATACATAACATACATACACACACATACAAACAGAGATAACCTAGCCATGTCCATGACACAGTTGCTAGGCTATCTCCACCTCTTCCTCCCTCTCACTCTCTGTCTGTGTGTGTGTGTGTGTGTGTGTGTGGGCGTGTGCGTGTGTGAGTATTTTTCGTTGCATATCTCAATGTTTGCATCTACAAACCGCTTCCCCCCACATCCCCCCTTTTCCATCTATATACTTTCAACAAACATGCCTTCAAACGCATTGACAACGCATTTTGTTTGCTCTTGCTGGACCTCAGCTATCAACACAACATTGAGGTCAGCCCACCATATAAACATATATATATATATATATACATAGTATATATAAGTATATAGATGTAGATGTTGAGGTATATGAATTAATCTTTTTCCTCTTTTTATATCTTCGTATTTTTGCTCTAGGCTTATTCACCATCTTTTATTTCAGTTGCCACGTTTGGTCTATTAACACTCAATCATTAGCTAATATCAAGGGTACTCGTGCATCAAATTAATAGCCAAAACGAGAATGTTATTGATGGCATTCGGTGGCCATTGAGGTTCCTTCGACACGTTGCGCATTCAACGTGACCAATTTAATTTTTGGCATTTTGGGCGACAAAACAATTAGTAAGCCAAACAAAACTCATTACAATAGCCGCAACTGTTAACTCTACACAGTAGAACAAGAGTAAGGTCTGAGATAATTTTGCTAATAAATTCATTAATTTGCTGCTTAATAAATTCTACATTTTCTTAGACCGATTTTCAAACATTTGAGGATTAAAAAGATTTTAAAATTAACTTTCATTAAATTTGAGTCTTAAAATTATTTATTTTTTAATTTAAATTTTAATTAAAGAATTTCTCTTAGAACTTTACTTAAGTTTTGTTATTATTCTGGATTATTCTTATTTTTTATTTATTCTAATTTTCATTTACTAAACTATTATTTAAAAAAAAAAATCTCAATAAAATTTTAATTAAGTTTGAATTTCTGTTTCTATTTCTGGTATGTGTAGTTTGGTTTCCTTTATGTATTTCATTTTTGGTTAACTAGTGTACTAATTGGATGCTGAAACAATAATTTCACACTGATGCAAATGCGGCATAGACCAACAAGCAAACCAACACACAAACACACACACACACACACCCACACACATATATAGAGAACACATTTCGCCACAATACCCGCACATTTCGCACCCATGTCGAATCTTGGCTTATTTGTCCAATTAAATCGTTCCAGCGGTTAGATCTCTGTGAGTGTATGTTGAAACTGGGACTATATAATGTGTGTAAGCCTTTAAAAGCAGCCGATTGAAAAATATATAAATGAATAAAACCCTTTATAAACTGAATGCAAATCTGAATAGTAAAGTGTCACTTCATATATCATGGGATTAGCTGCAAAATCTGCATGTTCTTAATGACACTGATGTGAGGCAAAAGTGTGCATAAAGTGCATTCAAAATGGCATTATCAGACACCCACACACATACACATACACACACACTCACATGAAGGCGAGGGTCATCAAATCTGACTACGTGCCACGGGATTTTTATGCAAATTTCGCTTACCCTCGTGCACTTTATGCAGACATTTTTTTTTACACTTTTTAGTCTCGTTTTTTTTTCTCTTTCTTTTATTTTACTTCAGTTTGCTTATTTGTTTTTGGTTTTTTTTTTGTTCTCTTTCTTTGTTAAGCATTCGTTCAATTGGCTAACAATTCGATTTTATTTGATTTAATTTTTTCTTGCTCTTCCCCCTTTTTTTGCAGAGCCATTTTGGTAATTTTTTTTTCTGTTTTGTTTTGTTGGTTCGAAGTTTGGGTAAAGTCAATTAAGAGCAACTGAGCAAACATTTGTTTGGACCAAACTCTGTGAAATAAAATGCCATTGGCAACATTTTGCTTAATTAACATTAAATTGTGCTATAACCCCTCAGTTCAGCTTACCTCACCTGAATCCTCCTCCCCTTCACAACGAACTGTTTGCAGACCGAAAAAAAAGTGTTAAGACAAAAGCAAATTGCCACTAAATTGGCACTTAAAGAATTTCTGCTGAGCTGGCCAAAAGGGATGTTGCCAGTAGCTCGGCTTGTCCTTCTTTAGTTACCCTTAGCCTTCTCCACCTTCTCTTCTTCTCCTCCTCCTCCTCCTCACCCTATAGCAACGACAGTCAATTAAAGCCCAACTGATGTTTAACAATTTAATTATGAAAGTTAACAAGTTTAAGTTGAACTGCCAGCAGTTTCCAAGTGTTGTAGTAAAATGCAAAAACAGGAATAAAGGAGAAAAGGTAAAAAAAAGAAAAAAAAAAAAAAAAAAAATGAAAAAGGAATTATAAAAATCTTTCAAGAGAAAATCTTTTAATTTCAAATTAAATTGTTCTTCGATGTGAAATAAAACATATTTGCAGAAAAACACGCCTCAAGACTAAAACAATTCTTTAGTCTTTTTCATTATTGTTATGAGTTTGTGCAGATGTGAAAACAAATTGAATTTTTGTACATTTACTAACAAATATTAAACAATTTTATTTACTACACCACATAAAGTTTTATTGTTTTATTGATAAAGCAAATAGATTTCTGCAACTGAGGTAAATAAAATGATATAAAAAAGTGATAAGAAAATGTGAAATTTATATAAAAGACAGCAGAAAAAAAATAAAGAAAATCTTTTGTTATATATATACATATATAAATTTAAGTCTTAACCGATTGTAAACTAAGACATTTAAAGTAGTTTATCAGAAATGCAAAATTTTAAACATTTACATATGCAAAAAGTAGATGAAAGTTCAAATATTTGATTTAGTTTGGTTTTGGGTTTTCTGTTCTGTGTTTGTTTTTAGCAAACTTGTAAATCAACTTTATTCACTTTGATTTAATGACTTAAACTAATATAGTTAGCCAGTCTGTTAGGTTGTGGATGTGTTAAAATTCGACTTAATCTGATATAAAAACAAAATAAATAAAATAAAAGTTTCTTTAAATTCTCTTTGATTAGATTAGAATTATTTTAAGCATATTAGCAAACTTTAAGATATTTTACGACAATTTGAGAGCTTTTTTTAAAGTATCAAATTTTCATTCCATACTTTAGGCGAGAGATGGGAAAATCCTGTGATGGAATATTTAAAAGTTTTTAGCCTAAAGACTGTAAAGGACACTATAAACAAGTTTGCAACTGGTAACTCGCTTTAGGATCTCTTACCTACGTTTTTTAAACATTTTTTTTATGATATTTTTAGGCTTTTTATAGCCTTAAAAATCTTTTTTTATTTAGCTTACCAGGAAATGTCACATAAATCTATACTTTCCTTTGTAATAAGCAATAAAATCAAATGACTTCAACAAAGTTTTATGCATTCAAGTTTGTTAATTATTTAAAGTTAATAGACTGAAGTTCTTTTAGTTTCATTCATCTTAAATATCGTAAAGCTAGTCATAAACTAGGAAATTGTAGCAGTAAATTCCGATTTTTAGATAAATCTTTACATTCTATGATAGACAATCAATTTTTAATATTTAGTAGCTCGAATTCCGTAAAATTCTTTCAATTTGTAAATACTTTAAAAAGTTTTACTAACCTTTTGATGGTCGCTGCAGAAATGTTGCCAAAACTTTAACAAAAAAAAAAAAAAAAAGATTCGGCAAATTTCAGGCATTATTTATATAACCAAAGAAGGTCAACTTTTTCGCATACTTTAAGTTTAATGAGAGAATTTTGTAAATTGTTTTAAATTGTAATTTGATTAAATTCTTTGTGGTTATTTTGCTTTAGAATAAATTTTGTTCGTTTCTTTTTGTTATTTACTTTTGAATACGGTTTAATATTTCATTTAACTTGTTGGCCAAAGGAAGCCTTCATTAGCCTTTAGAAGTGACTTTTTAAATTTTCGTCTAATTATTGTGCATTTGCTTGCCTTTTTGCATTTCTCGTTTATTTATTTTGTTTCTTTTTTCGTTGTTTATGATGTTGGTAAATGTTGCATTTTGCGCCATTTTTAATGAGTTTTTTTGTTTCTAGGTTTTTGTTGTTACAGTCTGTCGGGTGTTTTGCCAAAGTTTACACGCTCGACCAAAGGCTTTGCTGTGTGGCAACTTAATGACTGACTGACTGACTGACTGACTCCCTGACTGACTGACGATCGGACTAAGAGAACTGAGTGAAAATGCTTGACTGCTTGACTTGCACTTGAGGCACTTGAAAAACTAATCAGGAGCAAGTTTGCCCATGCTCAGGCTTTAGCCTTGTTACTTCTTTTACTTGTTTCGTCCTTTTTGCACTTCTGGCCAAGTCTTTACAACATAATTAAGATTGTTGCCAGCCAGTTGAGTGCGTTTAATGAGCAAGGTAGATCCCCAAACCCCCAAACTCCCTTACCCAACTTCATATATATATATATATATGTATATATACAATTTCTCAAGCTCGTTTGTTTTCTTAGCTAAACTTTTTTTTGGGTTTTTTTTTTTTGTTTTTTTTTTTTTTTGGAGGGCAACAATTTTTGGTTAGCCAACATTTTGCCAGGCTTGGCTCGTTACTTATCTGGCTTATTTCCTTTCAGAGCACTTTTGTATTGTGTGCATTAACATGGTCATTATAATGGGCTATATCCCAGCGGACTGCATCTAATGTCCATTTGCCTTGCCTGGCTACTTTCTAGGGGGTTTGAGGGCGAAACTTTTTCCACTTTTCTTGCTTATTTTTGTCTTTTCATATATATATATATATAAATTTTTTTTTTTGTTTTTGTTTCTTCATTATGAATTATGTACGCCTGTTGGGCTCTCAAGTGTTTTCCTTCCTGCCACTGCTGCGCTCAATTGCATAATAATGTTTTTACATTTCTGCCACTGCTTCTCCTGTTCATATCCTTTTTATCTGTGGCTTTATCTTGATCTGCATTTTGTTCTCCGTTTTGTTGTTGTTATTGTTATTGCTGTTGCTGTTTGCTGTTGCTTCTTCACACCTTTTTGGGCCATAAAACTAACTCACACTTGTTTATTTTTGCTTTGGCTAAATGTGTTAAAAGTTCCGTTCTTATGTACGCCTCACTGCTCTGGTGGAAAAACCGGAAAATCCTTCGCCGCTTTTCATCTTGTCGCATTTAATTTTCATTATAGCCACTTGACTGCACACACCACATTATGCTGTGTGTGCGTGTATATTCTCCTGTTTGTTATTGGTATTGTTGTTGTTGTCGTTTGTGTATCGCAGAGAGCTTATAAATAATTTTTAGCTTATTACTCCATGTATTTTTGCCTTTTTGTGGCTTTCTCCTTTTGTCTTTCTGCTCATGTTTCTGTTTAATTTCTCTCTCACACTGTTTTTCTTTTTTCATTGCTTCTTTTTTTTTTTGTTTGTTTGTGTTCTACTTCACACTGTTTATCTGCGGTCATTGACACCATAAAAGTATGCTATAGAAAAGTACATAAAAATGTGAAAGACTTTTTGTTTCAACATTTAATTACAATTTAATTGTCTTTTGTTATTTGATTGTAAAATGGCTACAACAATTGACTTAGAATTGATTGTTTTAATGGCATCGTCTGATCTATTTATACACTATCAAATGTTGACTATATTACAGATTTCAAATTGTTCGTTTATAAAGTGAATTTAAATCTAGGAAATATTAACGAGATTTAAAAGAGTGTGAAATGAAATTAATTGATATAAAGTGTTAAAACGTTCACGTTTTCTTTGCCAAAATTGGTATTTGTATAAAGGATGATTTATTTTATGTTATTTATATTTAATACTTTTCAAGAAATTGGAATTTAATGATTTTATTTTAAAAGGGAATTATTACTTACCTGACACATAGTACATTAGTTATATCTATGATTATACATATATATATTTGTTGAACAAAATCATCGAATTATTCAAATGGCATTCATTTGTAATGATTTCTTTTCTTTTTTTTTGAGGCAGTTTCATTGTTTGATTAGCCCTATTAGCTCTATGATTATTCATTGCTAATTACTATATTTAACATACCTTACAAAAGTTTATTTGTTCTCTTGGTATTGTATTCATTCTTATTAAGTAGATTGTCTGGTAAAAGGTTCATGTTTAATTTTGTATATTCCATATGTTGGATATATTTATTCTTGTAAAGAAAAGGCAATAGACAAAAATTATTTAATTTACCAAATGATAGACAAAGTCAAGAAAAGCTTCACTTATAGTTAAAAGCAAACTTTAGTTTAAGTTAAGCAAGACAAGCAAACTTAAGTTTGAACCAAGAATGAATCAACAGATTTAAGGAATATCCATTAAAATGATGAAATTGAAATTCAACACCCACAGTTAATAGCTAAAAGGGTATATAAACTTCGTTTCCTAGAAAAAGAGTTTCCGCAAAACGGTTTTCCTTTTATGGTATGTATTTTTATTTTAATAGGTTAAATGGCAAAGGAACACATACACGAACAAACCGAACAACAAAAAGGATTCACAACTGTCTGGCTCCGACCATGAAGGTTGCCTAGCGACTGTTCAAGGCTTAGATCAGACTATTTTATTCTTTCACTTGAATAGAACATGAAATTCTAGAGGAAAAGCACCAATTTTGGATGATATGTAGCATATAAATACATATATATTTATATATATATTCGTTATAGTGAACCATTTAATTGGCACTCAACTTGAAGTCTGGTAAATCCATTTTTAAATCTACTCGACAAAATCCGCTCATTTAGTATTTAGCAGCTTTCTTTTTTCCTTTTTTCTTTTTTTTCGTTGTGTTGTGTTTATTTTATGCTGGCTCGGTGCTAAATGTCAGCAATGCAATTAAATTTGGAACCAAGCTGACAGCGAGATGGCTAAGAAGAAGCCACTACCAACACCACAACGAAATGAGGCAAGATGGAGGGAGGGGTGTATAAAAAGCAGGACAGTTTGCTTGGCGCGTTATAAAATTATGAAGCAAAATTGGATTTAAAAACAGCCAGAAAAAGAAAGACTGGGAAAGAGATTGAAAGAGAAAGACAGAAAGAGAGAGGCAGTAAGAGATGAGTGTAAGAGATGGAAAGAGAATTTAAATACATATATATATATATATATATGTATGTATATAAAGATGAAGCTGAAGCGCCATTAGCGCCATTTTACTTGGCTCCTTTTCTGTGGCTAAGTTCTGGCCCGGCAAGCTGCATTTGATGAGTTGAAAATTGTAATTAAACTGCGTTTGTTGTCATTGCATTTAAAAATAATAATAATAAATAATGCATAACGACACAAAAGCAACTCAAGCACAAAGGAAATGAATGGAAATGAAGGCAGCAACATCTACCAGCAACACCCAGCAACACTCAGCAAAGTTGTTATAAGTATTTAACTATTGAAACTTTTTCCTTCATCAAATGAGCAGAGAGAAAGAGAGAGAGGGAAGGAGAGAGGGAGAGGGAAATTTTACACTGAAAGCAAACGGCTAAGGAAATCAAAAACAAAAAAAAAAAAAGGAAAAATAAAAAATAGTAGAAAAGAAAAGGTGCCTGAAAAGGGTTTCTTTTTCTTTTTTTCTTTCTTTATTTTTCAAGGCTTTAATTAAAGTGAAATGCAAACATTTCAATTAAGAACTCTTGCCAGAACCCCAACCAACACCCTGCATTCCAATCCTCCCCCCCCCATTTCGTTGCTTCTCCTTCTCTATCTAAACTGATTTCAATCTGACTAAAAGGGATAACTTCCGGCAGACATTTTGCCATTTGCCATTTGCTTTTTGCCATTGCTTCTTGCATTCGCTATGGTCCTTACCATGAATTGAGTTGCGTGTGGCTAGGGCCATCAAAAGTTCACAATTAAAAGGGCATTGCCATTGCCCTCGATTGACATTAATTTTACATTAGCCTTAGCTCATATACCAAAGTTGCCGCAAATTAAATTATGCGCTCTAGTCATAAAAAAAAGAAAGAAAAATCCGAAGGACGAAACAAAATTCAAGACAAGTAGCCAAGTGGCCAGCAAGTGGCCGAGTGTTGGCCATTGTTAGTAGTAGTTTCCGGTTTAGCTACTAGCTTATTTTATTTTCCAATTAAGTAAATTGCCAAAGAGCCAGACGCCTTACGGGTTTTAATATTCATTGTGGGGCGAGAGATTGAGGGATAAGATGGACAGAGGGGAAAAAATCACATACACAAAGCACAAGGACTACAAAAATTGCTTTTGGCTTTGCTTAGGTTTATGTCCTTGATACACACACACACCCATATAATAAGTGGAATGGTTGTACTTACTACAACTCCCTCTAATCGTTGAGTGCTTTAATTGATTCAATGTCTAAATATGGTTAGTGTATTAGTCTCTCAAACAGTTTCGTCAGCTTCATTACGATTATGGACTTTGATGTATTCAGTTAGACATTTGGGGATTACGCCTACGTGTTTGTCTGTCTGTCAGTCAGTCAGTCAGTCTGTCTATCAATCTGCCGCATTCAATTTGTATTATTACAAGAGTTGAGTCTATAGAGAGCGAATAGATATCGACTTTTTGCATTGTTATCGCTTTCATGTAAGGCCTCTTAATGGGCTTAATCGATAATGTGCGCTGTGATGAGCCCATTGTTGGCGGATTAAATGAAGCTTGAGTATACATATATGTATGTATGTATATATAAGTAGTCATTATTATATTGAAAGTAAAGATACTTAGCAGTTCAAATGGAGTAGAAGAAATCCAATTTATGTCAAAGAGATTTAAATTATAAGAGAATCTTAAAAGAATCTTTCATGACATATGTCTTTGCTTCATTAAGGCATTTTAAATTATATTTCATTCAGAATTTTATATAAGATAATGCTTAAAGTTTATATAAAGTGAAGAAATAGTGAAGAAGTATTGAAAGTATTTGAGTTATTTTTACTATATTAAAGAAAATGTTATAGATTTGAAAACAAATAAATCTTATTCCATAACTTATTCAAATACATTTATTAGTATATATAAAAATAAAACTCATTTAATGGTAATTATGGTTTATTTTGAAACAAATTTTATGTGGTATGATGATTGGTTTAACCGATCATTTGACCAAAGCCCATTTACAAGTTTACTAACACTACAACTTAACAGAATTAAGATGTTAACAGAAGCTAGCGAGTTAACATAGATACATAACAGAGAATTAAGAGTCTTTCAAATGGCAACCATCAGGAAGAGAAGCGATTATAAAAATGAAAAAAAAAAAGATAAATAAATACCTAAAACTAGCGAAATACATAAAAGTATCTACTACAGTATATAGTAATAAAGACGAATTCGTTTGCTATATGAGATCCATCTAAGAAAGATCCGTTTATATTTTTGATTCTTATTAACTTTAAGGTCTGAACTTGTAGATATTTTAAACTTACAGATATATTTATTTTTTAATATTTTATTCCTGCTTCCCGTTTAATAAAAATAAAATAGTTAAACAATTATCTAAAATGTTAAATTTAATGCGTATTAACCAGCTGACTGACCATAAATGAATACCCTTAAAGACTTTGTTAATTAGATTAAGTGAAGTGACAAATTTTTCATTGCATTTTCCATTTGTAGGTGCAAGTTGGAATATATAGAAGACAGAAGCAGAGCTAAAGAGCCAGTGCCAGAAACAAGAGTTGTTGGACGCTTAACCTACTGCAAAGTGCACTTCAACAGAAGCAACGAGGCAGCAAAAGCAACGGCAGCAACAACAGCAACGACAACAGCAACAACAACAGCGACAACAAAATGAATGGCAACAACAATTGCAACAACTACAACACATACAAATGTTTTCAATTACAGGAGGCAGAAGAAGGCGTGGCGGAAAATAAACTGGCACAACAACTTTAAAAGTACAAAAACCCAAGCGGGGAACAATGCTAAATGCCACGTCAGCAACAGCAACAGCAACAGCAACAGGAACAAGAGCAACAGCAGCAACAGTAGTAGAAAACAAGTCAACAACAGCTTAAACAATAATAAGCCAAAAGGTAGAGGAAAAGAAAAGTAATAGAAAAAGAGAGGAAGAAAGTGGGAGAGTGAGAGAAAGAGAGAGAGAGAGAGAGAAAAAAATAGGAAACGAGACGGAATGAAGTGAATTCTTTTGTTTTAATTAGCCAGACTATGAATCTTAAAATGCATAGAATAGTTAAAAACTTAAAAAAAGCCACTAAATGTCTCAACAACAACAACAGCAACAACAACAAATGCCATTGACCATTGAGAACTCATATCGAACATGTCCGACATTGAGAAGGCCCTACAAATTAAACAACATCAACTCCATCACCACCACCACTACCAACATCATGATGAACATGATGATGAACTCGATGATGGGCAAGATGCCGACGGCGATGCGGATGCGGATGCGGATGGGGATGCCGATGATGAAACAGCAACAGCAATATCCAAAACTGGTCTAAAGATTAAAACAAAGACTAGAGGTAGATCATCAACACGACGCTGGCTGGGACAATTGTTGAAACTTTTATTATCCACACCTGGTTTGGTACTTCTAGTCATTGGTTATTCCATAATGGGAGCCTTGATATTTCCATTACTTGAAGCTCCACAGGATCTAAGCAAATCGGCGGCAATAGCAAAAAGTCGTGAGGATTGTTTGCGTGAATTGTGGATTATAACGGGTAAGTAAACTTTTTACACACACACACACACACTTAGATTGTAAAAACCTCATCTACGTATATACTACGAGTATATATATATATGTACATAGGTATTTTCATGCTTCAATTATTATCTGTGCGCATAAATTATGTTTTTGCCGCATTTTCTCATCATAAATTTCCTGATTACGTTTTACGCTTGATTTGATTGCAAATTGCCAAAATAATTGCACTTTAAAGAGCAATCAAATTGGCACACAAAAAGCAACCAACAAAGAACATAGAAGAGTGAGAGAGATGGAAAGAGAAAGAGAGAGTGGGAGAGGGAATGGGGATGGGGTCACCAAAAAATAAATATTTTAATTGCGACCCGCCAGCGTAAACAGTGAAAATTCAATTTCCAATTTTCATACCCCGACAGCAAATTGAATAATAACAAAATATTTGCATAGCCATAATATTTGGCTAGCCGCTGGAAAATAATTTGCCAAAATATTTACGGCCATAAAAGTGACCAGTGGCTTAAAAAATATTTTTGTTTTTTGTTGTTTTTTTTTTATATTATTATGTCGCTTCGACATTGTTATTGAGATTTATTTAATATTAATTACTTTGTCTCGCACATCTGCCAATGGCATACAATTTTTGTACTAGATTTGTGTGTGTGTGTGTGTGTGTGTGTGAAGAAGGATAGAAATGGCACACGTGTGCATATTAGAGCTAATGTCTATTTAATTAAAAATTTCACTTCATAAATAAACTTAATTAATTTGAGCTCATTCTGTGACACCTGGCGTATGATTAATATGAAAAATACGCTGCCGAGCAAACTAAATGAATATCAACGATTAAATAATTCAAAATATTTTAAGCAAGTTTTGGTAAGAGAGTAAGAGTTAATACATGCTAAATAATGTCAGGGAACCAAATTTAATTAAAAATTGCACATTTGAGAGATTTTTGTTAAAGGAAAGGGCGTGGAAATGAGAAAGGAAATGCATTATTGACTTGTGGCATATCGCAGAAATTTAAACGTTTCAAGTAAAATGATATTAAAGTCTGGAAAATCTATTATAAACAGGGATAAGAATTAATTTTGTATAACTTTACTTTCATATAGATCTATAGCTAAACTTGAAAAATAAACTATACAAGAGAGATTAAATTAATGAAAGATATTTACTATGTAGTATGTAATTCCATTCTTTCATAAATGGATCTATAAACTTTGATTTTAAAATACATACAAATATATATTCAGCAAAGAAATATTTACCATAAAAATTTTTTTTAATTTTTAGACAGAATTTAATTCTGAAGACTATTAAAATGATAGGAACTTATATTAAAATTTCAAGAAAAAAATATTAGTTTGGTAAAATAAATCAAAGCAATCATGCTGAACATGAGTATATATATAGATGATTCTATATAAAGACAAATGCTTACACTCTGCACTCTTTAAGCAAGGAGAATGAAAACTAAAGGGCTTCATTTGAATAAAGCATTTGATTCAAATTCACATAAAAGAAACGACTTAGAATTGAGATACTCATGTCTGGCCAAAGAGCAAAGGGCGTCAAATTTAGAGGCGTATCAGACAGGTATTTTCTAACTGGCATCGTTTCTTGTATTCATCTTGTTAACAAGCAACCTTTCTTGTCTATCGATCTCTCTTTCTCTCCCACTCACTCACTCTGTCTCTCTCTCTCTCTCTCTTTTTCTATGTGCTTTGCCAGACATTTGGCCAAAATCAATGGCTTGTACGATTTTACCCCAAGAGCTTTTTGAATGCTAACAGCAAGTGTCAAGTGTCAATGTTCACAAAGAGATTTGCTCACTCCCAATATACCCCAAGCCCACGACACCCCCCGACCTCCCCCTCTTTACATTCCTCATTCACCATTACCATCTTTTCTCGTTAGACAGCACTTGTGAGAGAAGGGAACTAGAAGGTTAAAATGCATTTAGCATGAAATTGCATAATTACCAAGAAAAAGGATTCTTCTGTATATATATATCCTTGGCATCAAGTGGTTTAATGTTCTTACCATTCCACTTGATATTCCTTGCAGAGAAACTGAATGTTCTATATGAACGCAACTGGACAATGTTGGTGCACGAACAATTGCGTCGTTTTGAGGGTTCCATTGTGGCAGCCACACGACAGGGTGGTGGTCCGGGTCCGGGTAATGGAGCTCTGGCAGGTGGTAGTGGAGCTGGTGGAGCCAGTGCCAGCGCCTTGGGACATTTTGGTTATGATTCTGGCACACTTGATCCCCAGTCATGGACATTCAGCGAGGCTTTACTCTATTCGGTTACTGTGATAACGACAATTGGTAAGTTATTCTACTTTCGCTTTAACAGCTGGCAGTGTCACAAGCTAAGCTATTTATCTTTGACTTAGTTAGTTATTATGATTTTCGTGGCTATTAAATTTATTGCGAAATGGTTATTCACGTTGTGGCCTGGTGGATAAATTGTGGAGTTTGTAATAACTGTAAATATTTACATTCCTGTGGGCCACAAAAAGCAAACACGCCCCAAAATGTAAAATATGCCACAGCCGCAGCCACAGAGCAGTTGAAACATGCAATATATATTATGTATACGCCTAGTTGAACGAGGCAAAATATTTGCATACGGTTAAGATAATATAAGAGTGGGCGGGCAAGAGACTGCTAACGCTTAACAAATTAACTGTATATTCTGCTCTTTATATATGTATATATATATACATATAACACCTAAATATAGACTAACAATAAAATATTGTTTAAGTGGATTATATTTCTAGCAAAAAGATTAAATTAGAATTTCAAAATTTCAATGAACATTTTATTGGCAAATAGGGAATGAAAATATGTCTTACACTTGGCAAAAGGATACAATTAAAATTGTTTTCTATTTAATTCTTGGCTAGTTTACTTTAAAATTAAAGAAAACAATATAAAATATTTCCCCATAGATAAATCGAAAATGTGGGCCAGTAACATCAACTAATTAAAATATGCAGGCAATGAAAACGCTTTTATGACATCAATATTTAATATAGAAATTCATTAGCTAAGGAAGACCTTAAGGAATTTGAGTAAAATGAATTCCGTAGACCGATAAAATAGGGCTTTTAGAACTTTTAAAGTTACAAAGAAGCCACTATTTAAACTTTGTATAAGATATCATTAACATTTCAACTCAAAGATAGCTTTATACATATTTTTAGCAATAAGTTTTGCTCATTATTTTGAACAGTATCCAAAACTTCATTTAAGTAGATCTTATAAGTTTAGAAGTTCGGTTAACTTGGTATACAAAATAACTCATTCTCATTTTGTTAAGTGTATTTTGCAACTAAGAAAAGTTATTCCTCTTTAATTACATAGAATAGCTTTTGTTTTGCTTGACAGCGCAAACATATGAAAATTGTAAAGAGTTTTTCGCTCTCCTTATGAAAATAAATATTTTATCACAATTTCTTTCTTTTGTTTGCAACCTCAACTTGCTTTTGCCTCTTAACCAGGTCATGGCAGCCTGACACCGCGCACAGCAGCCGGAAAGTTGGCAACCATTTTCTATGCTCTCATTGGAGTACCCCTAATGCTGATGTGTCTGTCCAGTTTGGGTACACTATTAGCCGAGGGATTGCAATGTACCTATGTGCGACTTTGCTGTCAGTTGCAAAAAAGGAGCATTAAAACGGCAACGGCAACGGGAAAGGGAAAGGGAATGGCAATTGCAAAGGGAGCTGGAACAGTTGCAACATCATCATCAGAGATGGCAGCAACAACGACAACAATGACAAAACGTCGTCATGGAACAGTAAAAGGAGCAATGGTAGCAACATCAGTTGGTAATGGGGTAAGTCAAACATGGCGTATGATTGATATTATTTAACTGTATGCAACAGCTGTTACATTATCAAACAAGCAAGTTCATCATGATGATGACATTTTGATGGATTTTAATTCGATAGAGAACTTTGCCCTAGAGAATTTTACCCAAAAAGCCAAAAGTATTTACTGTGTATTTCTTTTGTTCTTTTTTTTTCTTTGAAAAACTTGCAAGAACTTTCACCCCTACCCCTCCAAAAAAACATTGTTTCAATGTCCAGCAAAAAAAAAAAAAAAAAAAACAAACTTTCACTAGCCACTCGCAGTTTTTATGCTCGAACTTTTGCCAGTTTTCTGCTAAGTGTTTCTCTTCGTTTTTCCATTTTTTTCATAGGGCAGAGAGAAACTAGTAGAGAGGGGGTAGAGTTTTCTCAGCATTTTTCCTTCTGGCCAAATGTCGTTCAAACTATTTGAGCTTACATTCCAAGAAAATTTTTGCGAGTAAATAAAGCTTTCAAGTAGCACAAGATGGAAAATTAACTGAAAATCGATCAGTAAATTTTTTGGTTCTAACTAACATGAAAATAAATATTTTGTTGCCCTTTCGTTTTATAATTTAATATTACAATTTTTTCCGGGATAATTTTGGAGTTTAAAAGGCAAAAAAAAAATATTTTTTAAAAAAAAAAAAAAACCCCCCCCCCCCCTCCCCCCCCTTTTTCTTCCCCCCCCCCCCCCCCAAAAAAAAAATTGCAATTTTTTTTTTCTTATTTATTTTTATAAAGCCCAAGTTTTGCATTCATATTAAATTTAACACTTGCTTCAGTGGTTTATTTCAGAGCTAATGATGAGAAGCATTTTTGGTAGAGAGAAAGAGAGAGAGAGAAACAAAATAAAACTGTTCAAACAATGGGATTTATATTACAAGTTTTAATTAAGAGCCATTGCCGGGGAATGGAAACCAAACGAAAGTTAGAAACAGGAAGAAACCTTTCAGTTTTTGTAATTGATTTCGGCAACAAAAATCTCAAAATAAAAAAAAAACAAAGAAACAAACAGAAAGAATTATAACATCGAATTTCAGATACCTTGTACTTAAGTGAGACGCAACCTTAAGTAATTTGAAAAATGTTAATTTCCTATATATTTTTCAATAGTAATAAGTAAATGTGTTAAATTAGAATCCATGTAAAATGACACAAGTTTAATCGACAAATTTTTAACTTAATTAACATTGAATAACTGAGATTATGATTATGTTTGACAGATATCAGGCTAGTCAGTTTATATAACATATTTCATGATTTTACTTGTTGAACTTAATTAGAACTGCTGATTAAAAAACTCTGTATATATGCATATATATATATGCAAAATCTCCAAATTTTATATGCCCTGAAGCAAACCTATTTCTACAAGGTATAAAAAACAGCAACAAACTTTTTATCCCCATCAAAAGGTTGCCTGAAAGTATATCATAAATAGAAACCTTTTTTTCCTACACTTTCTTTTTGGTGCTGCAGGAGTATGAGAAGGGGGGGCGGAGAGAGTTTCGTGTATTTGTTTGCATGTTTTGTGCATTCGTGCATAAGTTTTAGTAAGTCATTTGTTGCCTAGATTGTAATGACATTTCTGTTAAAGCTATATAGCTATATAGCTCACATATACAATATATATAAATATATATATATATATATGTATATACATATCTATGTATGTGTTTATATATATATTTTCTGATAAAAATTTGTTGCCTAAGGTACGTGATAGCCATGAAAAATGTTACCTTTAAGGCTTTAAATGGTGGAAAAGAAAAACAAAGCTTATATATTTTTATTTACATTGCGACAGAGAGTTTTTCCAGCAATTTTTTTCCCTCAAAACTTTTCAATTGCAAGCTTGTGTTTGTTTTTGCTTGGAAAAATTTCTGTTTAATTGGCAATTTATGGCAGCAACAACAGCAATAAAACCTCAATGAATGAGGTTAAATAAATAAATAAGTCCATTTTGCGGTAGTGGACAGGCAAGCAAATTTACACACACACACCCACACACACACACACAGACACCCACACACACACACACACCCACACACAGACACACACACACACACATATATATGCAAAAAAAATGCCATTTGACATTTCGAAAAAGTAAAAAAAAAATGATTTTTAATGAAGCAGGAAAAAGTTTCGGTTTTGGTTTGGCTTTTCATTTTAGCTGTTGACACTTTAACTGATTGACTCACCGACGACTCGCCAAAGAAAGAATAACAAAAAAAAAAAAAAAAATGAAAGAAAAGGAGAAAAAAAACACCAAGTAAACTTCTCCGTTAACACTTTTGCAATTTGAGTTGAATTTCGTTGAGTTGGGTTGCCCTTGTCGAAAATGGCCAAGGCATAAATTTAAAGTTGGCCAAGTGGCAAGCTGGCTAAGAGTAAGTTGCCCCAACAAGCCAACTAAGTAAATTAAAACTGAGTGCGAGCCACTTTAATTCACTCGACGGAAAAAGTTTTTTGTTCTTCTCATTTTTTGCCTCCCCCCTCCCCCACTCTCTCTCTAGCACTCTCTCTTGCTCTCCAACTCGTTTGCGCCCTATGCCAGTGCCAGTGCCTGTGCAAAATGGCGGCTAAAAATTACATGCACAGCCTAAAAGCATGCAATAACTTTTCATTTCCGCTACTTAGTTGCACATACAAATGGAGTAGAAAAAAATGAAATAACGTAAAAAAAAAGGGTAAAAAATTGTATACAAATTGATTTTTTATTATGTAAATTTGATGTCGGTATATAGATGAAATCAGTTCAACTAAATTTAAATATATTTTAAAGCTTAATATTTAAGTTAAGTTAACTTTTTAGTTGTAGCAATATTTAAAGAGAGAATGTTTTCGGAAAAGTCATTAATTAAGCTTGTAATTCATTTGGGAATTCCATTCAAAACCAAGGCAAGAGTTTGCAAAATACTTTTATTTAATTTTGATTTCCATTAAAAATGAAAGATAAGTGAAGTAATATAAAAAGTATGCCTAAATTTTAAATAAAATGTCATTGCTTAAGATAAATCTAAATTGAATTGTGGATTTCATATCGATTCGTCTTATTGCTCTTGGGCTAAAGAATATTTATACTTCAATAAATTAAATTAAAGATGTTTTAGCCCCCTTCTAAATGGTTTTAAATAAATGTAATAATAAAAGACTTACCTGAATTTTCAAGGCTATGAAATCGATTCCCCTTTGAGACTTTATCAAAATTATTGCAAATCGGCACACATTTTGTGAATTGATTTAACGAAAATCAATGTTTAAATATGGTTAGAGAAATATAAAATCAGTTAAGTAAAATTTCAATATAATCAATAACTAAAAGCAACAACAAACTACCAACATAAGGCATTTCAGCGGGTACAACTTAAATTTATTGAATTTTTTCCCGCGTAGTTCAGGTGGCAATCTGAATGGCTTTTACCTGTTTGCCGAGTTAGTGACTAGGCCTGGGGGTGTTTGGTTGTTGCTTGTTGAACAAGACTTTTGCATTTGGCTTTGTTCGTTATAAAATTGGTTCACTTTTTGCTTGAGTGAATTTCTTTTCAATGTGTGTTACCCTTTTCATTTGACGACTCATTAGGGTATAATCCAATTTTATTTTGAGCTTCAACTGGTTTTGACCAAAAACTGCTATTTCATTTCCATGGCAATTGATAAGGTCTGTGGCTTTGGAGCTGTTCGTTTCAGTTGAATTATTATCATCATTATCAGTATCATCATCATCATCATCATGTTAGTTGCTGACATTTGGCCTTTTTGCAATTATCTCGAAACGCATGTTCGGTTTATGCCCACACAACCGCATAACATTTCTCTTCTGTTTTTGGATTTCTCTTGCTCTGTGTATGTGTGTGTCTGTGTGTGTGTGCGTGTGTGAATGTGTGTATATCTATATGAATGCCTTGGCATCTCATAATCTTGCCACAGAACCGCAACGAACATGATGCCCAGGCTTCAGGCCGCAAACAGCTTTTCGACTAAGAACCACGACAATTCGACAATACGATGACAATGTTAAGGATGATGGCATCGCCTTAGACATCTTACTCAAGTTTCAAATTACACCTACTCCTCCTACCTCATCCCTCTCCCTATTCTTTAAATCAACCAAAAATGTAAGGACATGCAAATTGCGTATTTTATTCACACGAAATTGGCAATGAATGAGATTAAGAAATTTTCAAATAAATCTAGTTAATTTTCACTCGAATAATTATATCTATTTTCTTTTGTCCTTAATTTACCGAAATTCTATTCTTAAGATATATTGAATGACAATCGATTTTGTACAATTTTAGGCCAATTGCAAGAACTGCAAATATGATGCGGCCAAAAGCAATGAGACAAGTCTCAATAATGAATGCTATGAGTATGGTCAGATGACAAAGCGTCGTCTGTCATTGCAGGATCAAAATGAAGGTAAGTGAGAAGGAAAAAGGACGAAATGCATTGTCGTTGCAGGAATTGAAAAGTCATTAATCAAATTTAACATGCTTGTCCTTGTTCTTCTTCTTGTTCTTTGTTCTCTTGGCAATGGCGTTTGGTCAGCAGATGCTTGTCAATTGTTGCGTAAGCAGCAGCATCAGCAGCAACAGCAACAACAACATCACCATCAGCAGCAGCAGCAGCAGCAATTTTACCACCAACAACAGCCAGATGTGATGCTAATGACAACAACAACAACGGGCAATACATTGCTGAAATATGCACCACAGCAACAACAGCAGCAGCAGCAGCAATTAACAACAGCAACTCTACCGCGACAGCACCATCAACACCAACAACAACAACAACAACATGCACAAAATTTCGTTGCTGTACCCACTAGCCTGCTGCGTTTTAGTGCTGCAGCAACAATGCCAACAGCTCCTCCAACATCAAGCAATTGTTATGGTCCTGCCACAGCAACGATTTACTTTCCATTTGCACCGACGTCATCCGGTCTGCCAACTGCAACGCATTCGCCAGCAGCATTCGCTATTGGCAACAACAGCAACAACAGCAGCAACAGCAACAACACCACCACCACCAACATTGGCAATTGTCAACAGCCGTTGGTCAAGTATCACACGATACACTTACAGCCAGCATCAGCCAAACATCATCCACATCGACTGTTGACCTCAGTTCCAGGAGCAACAACTGCCCAACTACTGGATACAACATCAGCAATAACGGGCCAAACTACTGAATCAGCAACAGTACCAGGAACAGGAGCAGTAACCACATCCACACTGGATACCATAACATTACCACCACCACCGGCCTATCAGACAGCAAATATTCATGGTGAGTTATTTTCATAACTTCAAATATTTGCCTAATTTGCTTAAAAAAAACAAAATCAATTATATATAATTATGTTTAATTGAATAATACAATTCAATATTCAATTCAAGCAATTTCAATAATTTGACAGACATTTCCGAAACAAAAAGACAAACTGTAATCAATCAATCATACGCCCTGTTGTTAACAGTAGAAAGCAATGCCTCAGCTCATTTACTCATTCAATTACATAACAATTTGTTCACCCTGTGGCCATAATCATCATTATCACCAGAAGGAACACCAACAACAACAGCAACACCAACACCAACAACAACACCACCAACAACAACACCACCAACAACAACCAAGTTGAACAGTTAAGCAGACACATCTTTTACGCCTTACTGTACTTTTGTAGTACTTTGCCTCAACATGGTATGGCAAGCATTAAAAACTTTTCAACAACAAGGATAACAGGATAACATGCACTTGAAGCGAAATGTCGACATGTGCGACAGTTTTATTGATGATAATGATGACTTGGCACTTGAAGTTGTCGTTGGAGATGGAGATGGAGATGGAGACAACGATGACGACGACGACGATGATGGTGATGTCAGCAAGCTGTCCACAGGCTGTCTTTCCTTGAATTTTTCAACACTCTTTGCCATTCTCCTTGCCTTGTCTTCATATTAACCACTCTAGCAGTCTGCTTGCTGTTGCTGATGTTGCCATTGCTGTTGGTGTTGCTGTTGCTGCTTGTGCAACGCATGCAAAACTCATTAAACTGAACAGTTGCCTGACACGTGACATATTTACACAAGTACACGAGGCGAGTATGTGTCGTGGTTGTCCTTTTGGAAAATTACTTTTAATTCCGCTACAAATTGCAGCGTGAGATTTGCCAATATGTCAGGTTGTCGTTGAACAACTTTCCATTGAATCCATTATACGTGTTAATTGTAATACCAGCAGCAACAGGAACAACAACAACAACAACAACTAACTGGCTAAAAGCACAAAAGCCGTATGGCGGCATCTAGTATGTAGTTTAATATGGTCTGGCATGGACCCTCAGTGGCATACCACACCATTAACGCATAGCCAAAGTTCCAACACAAACCACATTGGCAAAATGACTTTCAGGTCTTACTATGTGTGTGTCTGAGTGTGTGTGTGTGTGATGTGTGTGGTGTTTGTGTATGATCCTGTTCTCTAATGAAGGTCTTTTGTGGACATCTATGCAATGCTTTGTCTCTCTTTCTCTTTCTCTATTTCTATGCGGTTGTCTGAGCACAACTTTAAGTAAATATTTTCAAATTGGCCATGTCCTGTCCAGACCACATCGCGATTTTCCACCACCGCCACTGAACTTCAAAAAGTGAAAAATACCGTAATATTTCCTTCCGGTTCACTTTTCGGTGGTTTAACCAAAGCACCAATGGTTTTTATTCTTCCTGCCATGGCGGCTTATCTGTCCAGTTTTAAATAGTGAAAATGGAATATATATGTATATGCGATGGAATATTCATTATCTCAGGAGCCATAAAAAATAGATAAAAACTTTCGTGATTCTTATGACGTTTCAAATAAATCAAAATTAAGGTTGAAATAAAAATTTATAATAGATTTTTAATTCGATACCTTATAAAATAATATTTCAAAAATAATTTTTTTACCATATATATTTAATATATATATAGGAATTAAATATGTATATATTAAATATATACATATTTAAATATAAATGAGCATTAATGATTTTTATTAATAATTGATAGTTTTTATATAAAGTTTTTAACAAAGAATTTCAAATAAGATAACAACTAACAGTTCCTACTCGAATTTCAGACTTCGACTAAATATTTGAACGAAAAGTTGTAATAAAAGTTGTTTTCAGAATTTTCAGTAAAAATCCAATAATTTCAATAAAAATCCAATTGAAAGTTCTTGATATTAAAATTGAACATTCCATTTTAAGATTAACAAGTGATAAAGTGTTAAACTAATTGAGAATTCCGAAATGTTAAGAAAACTCCTCTAATATGAAATATCAAAAAGTAAAATAAATTAAAATTTTTAAAGACTATATAAATATATTAATTTAAAACATTAAAAAACTATTTCAACTTTAACAATAGAAAGAAAATCGATAGAAACTAAATTTGGTTATTTAAAAGTAAAGAATCAGCAAAGTTGAAAATATATAAAAGTTTGTTAATTATGCTTCATTACATCTAATATCTGGTATAACAACATAACTTCCATTATTAACAAGTAGTTAACTAACTAAAAATATATATTCCTGGACTTAAAGTTGTAGCGATTAACTTGGCAGTTCAGTACTTTGACTTTTTTTTCCCGGATTTGACCAGAATAATTAAAAGTCAAATCATTTACCTTAACACTCTAATTCCATTTCAACACACTGTATCTGTATTCACTGTAGTCAGTGCCAGATGTCCAAAATGTGGCCAAAATGTTGGCAAATGTTGCCCTCTGACATTCTGATTCTGATTCAGCCACTGCCAGCCGCTAATGAAAGTCAACGCCAAACTTTTGGTTCTGCGGTATGATGGTTAAGGGAGGGGTGGGTGGTTGGTATGGGTGGGATGGGTAAGGATGTGAAAACCTTCCGCAACATTGTTGCATTGTTCGCTTAAACTTTGCAAATGCAAAGCAAATAATTTTGTTATATACCCAGACATGCACACAGATACACACATACATAGACACATTTTGTATACATATACGAGAGCAACAAGAAGGAGAACTGCTGCGATTTCTGGTTTACCTTCACTCTCTCTCTCTCTCGCTCTCTCTCTCTTCGCCTGGCTAACAGGCGTGTGGCAGTTGGCGGAAGTTGCTTTGCCAATTTGCCAGCCAAAAACTTTTTTTGGCTTCTACTTCTTCTATTTCTCATCCAACTGAATAACTTTGACTTGTTTTGTTTTGTTGTTCTTGTTGTTGGTTAAAAACAAATTTAAATTTACTTAACCAAAAATGCATTTCCTTTTTTTGTTTCCTTTTCATCCTACCGCAGCTGTGAGGCGAGCCAAATTCGTAACGAATCCATTGCCGCATGAGATCAATGCCCTGTTGACTGGTGGATCGGTATCGGGTTTGGGATTGGGTTTGGGTTTGGGTTTGGGTGATTTATCCTGTAGACATGATTTATTGCCACCAGCAACAGGCAACACCGCAATAACAGCAACATCTACGCCAGCTTCATTGTTAACTTACACAACAGCAGCAGCAGCAGCAGCGGCCGCAGCAGCAGCGACAAGCCCACAACTGTCATCAGGCATTAAAGGAACAACAACAACAACAGCAGCAGCTGCAACAACAATAGCAACAACAAATATTGGGGGAGTTGGAGGCGTAGCAGCAGCAACAACAATGTCCGATAACAGTTTTATAGCCGCAGGTGTCTGTGGCAATGTTGCACCATCAACAACATCAACAACAACAACAGCAGCAACTACTAACGCCTGCACCACTGCAGCAGCAGCAACATTGTCGGCTCTATTGAGCTCCAACACAACTGGCAATGTGGACATCATGGAGGATGAAGATGAACAGGAACGTGAACGCATAAGGTATGCAAAATTTTTGAAATTTAAATTTTTAACCAAAATTTAGATGAAATCATTAGAAAAAGTTTACTCAATGATTTGTTTTAAGCTTTTGTATCTTGTTAGTGCCTATTTTTTATATATTTTCTATACATTTTGTTTTTTGGTATAATTTCATAAAGCTTGTGCATAACATTCAGGTTTTGTTTAAGCCAAAAATCTCGTTAAATATTTTGAACATACAAAAACTCAAGTCCCAACACACACGCACGGAAACTGTTAATTTTATTTTCATAAGGAAAAACTTTCTGCATGTCGGCAACGTTTTAAATCAACACTTGAAAATGTTTTTGCCTGCACATTGCAATGGCCTTCCCCCGCAACCCCCTACATGGAATGGCCTCCAAACCATGGCAACATTCATCTACTTTTCCGCCTCTACCTCGAACTTGTGGCCACGTCTGTGGTTTGGCTTCACGGTTACCATTTACTGACAGAAGCACCAAGAGCGTCTCCTTCAATATTTTTCTTATTTATTTATTTTTTTTTTTCGTACATTTTGCGCATTTTATTAAATAAAAACGAACAGCAGTAGTAGTAGAGGAGAAGGAGGAGGCGCACCAGCAAGGGGAGGAGTAGGAGGAGTTGGTAATTAATTTTGACAGTGAACCTGTACACGCGCACCATAGGGTGGCCATCCTGTGCCTGAAGCTGAGAAATTTCATCTCCAATTTCAATTTCAGCCTGCTGCTGCCTGTAATTAATTGTAAGCTGAGTAACGCTCACTCATTCCACACTAAAATCGGGTCAATTAATTTCATGTGAATTGTTCAAGAATCTGGCCCCCCCCGCCTCTCTTTCCCATCCTCTCGATATAGTATATACAATTCATGTCTGCTGCTAACCAAAATCAAAACTATCACAACAAAATGTATTCTGTCCGTCTCTTTGGCTATCAAGTGATTTTTAGTCAAGTGCCTTATAGTTAGTTGGCTTACTTGTTTGGCTGCCAGGAAATCGAACATGAAGTGCATTTGATAAGTGTTTGCCTTCGAGCCAAGGCCAGCGGCACAACACAACACAACACAACACAACACAACACACAAGTTCAATAAATGTACAGCAAATTGATTGGAGCAAGCACACTCGAGGCCACCAAGTACAGGCCACCAGTTCTGGGTGGCTTGTCTGCCTTGTGGCAAATCATCCTTTTACTTGAAGCATTTTTATTCACGCTTAGACATAAATACATATATATATTTAGATATATGTATGTTCAAATAGTTTAAGTAATCCTTCTCTAGAGTTTTATATATATGTCATTCGGTTCGTAAAACTTATAAAATGGCGACTTGAACATGGAACATTGAATCAATATCAAATATGACTATTATTCCTTATGAGGATTTGTTGAATGTCCCTTAAACTCCAAGCGAATTTGTTAAGGTTTTGCTTTGATCTTAACGTTTAATTCCAAAGAAATAAAAATATCTTCAAAACTTTAAAAAGTTGACAAAATATGTTTACCTGATTTTCGAAAATTTTTATATTGCAAAAATGGAATTTAAAGATAAGTTTATCCGATTTTAAACCTATTAAAAATGACGATATTCAAATAAAGAATAGTTTTTCCAGAATCGGATGAAATTTCACTGAATTTGAATTTTATACATTTAAAGATCCTTTCAACGATTTGTCTGATGTTCTTTAGGCTTTAGGGTTGCCATCTTTCTCTTTGGCCAATGTTCTGATATATATATATATATATGCTTGTTTCCTAAAGTCGCAACTTTTAAATCTGTAAAACAAATTTTTCAACTCGTTTTTCGCAATTTTCAACAATGCAACTGCAAAAAGATCTTATAAGGCAAAAAAAAATTTTTTTTAAGATTTTTAAATATTTAATTCAATTTCGTTCCACTTTAATCAAAAAAAAACTCGCCCTCAGAACATTCATATTTTCATTATCATCAAATTCTTTTTCCAAGTGTAGATTTAAAAGATGAAAATTTTTGTAAAAATTATTTTTTTCTCTTAAGCTTAAAAGGGCATTTAAACTTCGTTTACTTTAAATAATATTTTGTGTAATTTTTATACTTTTATTGATAATAAAGTCATAGCCATTTTATGGCTTCAGAATGTTTCGGGGGATTTAACCAAGAACATTTTATTTTTTATAGGTTTTTACCTATAATTCGTATGTGTGTTGTATATGTAAACATATATTATATAATTGATTTGTTTTTTTATGGTTTATTTTACACTCGTACAGCAATTGCCCTCATGGTACACCATCACGTGTGCCACTGATAGCGACCAGCAGTCAGCCCACTGGACAGCAGTTGAATCTAACCCAACAGTATGAGATGAACGAAAAGACTGGCAATCAGTCACGTCACGCCTCCTCATTTCATCGGCACACAATCATGCAACCGGGTCTAAACCGCAAGACTTTGTTACTAACTCGACGATGTCAGCGTCATGCCACAGCAGCCCTTTATGATGCCACAGCTACCAATACGGAGACTTCAGATGATGACGAATATATGCAACATGGCAGCTCAGAACAATTTGTATTGAAGAAACTGAAGCGACATATAAGCGAATCGGATGATGGTGACCTAGATGAACAGGGGGATATGGACAATGATGAGGATGAGGATGATTATGATGAGGATGCGGAAAGGCAACAGGTGCCAATTAGTTTGGTTCTATTGATACTTATGTGTTATATTTGTGTGGGCACTGTGATCTTTGCCCTATGGGAGAACTGGTCACTTGTAGATGGTGCATATTTTTGTTTTGTTACCCTATCGACCATTGGGTATGGTGACTTTGTGCCCACACGCAGTTTCAATGGTCCCGAATTGCAACTATATGCATGTTGTGCATATTTATTGCTTGGTCTTGTCCTTGTTGCCATGTCCTTTAGCATATTGGAAACACAATTGATGTGGAAATGTCGTAGAATTGCTGTACGACTGAAGTTGACCAAATCTGATGGATGAGACGTGTAATCAACTAAAATCACCCCCAACTACAACAAATATACAAAAGTAAATCCAATCAACAGTAGAGAAAAAAACAAAAACAAAAAAAAAAGCAAAAAAAATAAAATAAAGTAAAACTATGTACATTTGTCTGCCTAGCGCAAAATTATGCGAAAGTGAGTTCGGAAGGGGAAATTCAAGTGAATTTGTGTAAATAAATGGAATTTTGCAAATTTGAGAAATTGTACATGGCATTTGCCCCTCTCCCCCCTCCCCCCACCCACCAGCTTTTCCTTCCTTTCTTTCCCCCCTTTTTGGCCACAGATAAAAACACTTTTGGGAAATTTGATATCGTACGTTGTTGGCATGCCAAAATTTAACACCATTCAACATTATGCAATATAAACACACATACAACAAGTATACTACATATACTACATATGTATGTGTATAGTATGAAAGTATATACATAGTACATATATTCTAGTATATATGTCAGGGTCTGGCCTGGCCTGGTCTGGTCTGGACTGTCAATGAATGTCAAGCGGCTGCTACAGCCGAGAAGCAGAGAAACAGAGATAGAGAATGAGAATGAGGACAAGAGAAAACTCTGCTAATAGTTTATGACAGTTTGTGTTGCATATTTATAGGCGATTTGGCATGCTGTTAATGTTCATCCATTGTTTGCTTGTAAGGAAATCAATACAAATATATACCATTGATATCATGAAAATGACCCTCAAATACATATATATATATATATGTATGTATATATTAATCAACCTAATCACATTAACATATATTATTACCTCTCAAATAAAACGCAACATTAATATTTGCCTTAATTTGACTTAAGAACTCGACATATTTCCGCTACTTATACCAAGCACACACAACCATACGCACACACCCACACACACACACAGCCAGAGAGCCAGACTCTGGCTTTTTCCCACTCGAATGTTCAGCTAAAAGCATCAAATTTCATGCCAAGCACCACACGTAGCAGGATGTCGCAGCAACATGGCCAAAAAAAACGAAACGAAATGAAAAAAAAAAGAAGAAAATAACCCTCAACCGTTCATCATCTTTCCAAAGCATTGAGCGCATACAAAGTATGTTTAGAGTAGCGCATAAATTTCAAAGTGCCACGCGTCATCAAAATCAAATGCCAGCCGCAGTCACCAGGAAAAAAAAAAAGAAAAAGTAAGAGAGAAAAAAGGGAACCGCCATAACCCAAAAGTCAGTCAAGGACCCTGAGAGTCTACTACCATTGCTCTACATCTAAACCCACCTCTCCCCACTTCTCTCTGAAAAGCACTCCAAAATCGAACTTGTTGTCGGATGTAGCAATGGATTGAAAAATAAAAGGACGATTGTGAAGTAACGAGTTTTGTGTTATCCTGTAACATATTTTTGATTAGATTACCCTATGATCTTATTATCTTGATGATATTTTATTCAAAGTAAATTGTAGTTTAAGTTTTTTTTTTAAATGAAATTACTACTGAAATATACTGGCTTATTTTATGATATATATATATATTCGTATATGTATATATATTGTATTTATGTATTTATATGGCGGACTGTACGATTTTTGATTATCTTTTCACTTGTATAAACATATAAATAAGGAGTTCCCTTCATAGAATTTGCTTTCTAACACTTTCTAACACTTTAGTAAGAAAACTTTTACCATATCTTTCATCCATTTAAATCAAAACATATATATATTTATATATATTAATAAATATTATATATTTTACGTTAAGTATATGTCAGTTCAAGTTGGCTAAACGACTTAGAAAATCTCTTAAACTAATTTAGACACACAACTCAACCAGAAGGCTATCAAATTCGTAGTTCAAGATTTTAATATTAAAAGGGATAATAAACATTATGATAATAGATTCCAAAGCTAATGGTTTTAATTCGTATAGTATTCACCATTATAAAGAAAATAGCTTTAGAAATCTGTTGAAACAACTTGATCAGTCCATATTTACCTGTAATCAGATCCCTTTTCTATTCTTAAACTAGATCCAATTAACCTGTAATCAGATCCCTTTCCTATTTTTAAACTAGAACCAAGTAACTATCCAAGTATCTAAATCAGACAAAGAAATCCCTAGCAACTTATGTTAGTCAAATTGGAGCCACGGACCCGCACCCATATATAGATTAAAGATATAGCTAAAAGACTCAACAATTTATATTTAACCATAATCCATATATAAGTATAATATATATATAAGCTCCCAGTAAAAATTTGTATATTATATCATCTTTTAACCAAATTGAATACAAACCCTTTATACCTTTTTTCACAAATTAAGAGGGTATAAAAAAAGATGTAGCTTAAAATCAATTGATATGACATCAAATTGAATTTATAATTCTTGTTTCTGTCTTTTTTTTCCCTAATGGCAGCGTTTAGCTAGCGACTTGTTTATGTTTTTTATGTTTTCTTTTCTATCTTTTCCTTTCTTTTTTTTGTTGTCTTTTGCGTCTTTATGGCTTTTGATGCTTCCGGTTCAGGAATTTACGCACGCTTGCCCTCAAGTCAGAAAGACAGAGGTAGAGGAAAAGGGGAAAGAGGGAAAGAGCAATGGGAATGGCTATGGGAAAATATGTAGATGAGAAAAAAAAAAGGGACCTCAAGATGTTTGCATGCCCAAAGACTATAGATTTTGTTAGCTTCAGTGAAATAATCATAAATATCTGATAAAATAGGCAAATTGCCTTTGATATAGTGTATATCAAATATCGACTTTTGGTCCACAAATTTGTCGCAACATCAGCAACATTTGGCTTAAATTTATCTAAATAATTTTATTGTTTGCTTCAGTTGTGTAAATAGAAGATATATATCTCTCTTTCTATATCTATATATGGCTGTGTGTGTGTGTGTGTATATATGTATATTTGTATATCTGTGTTAGGCATCTATTGGTGGAAGCTTATCACCAGAGTCCATGCTAGAATCACATTCAGTTTCAATGCCTTGGCCGCTTGGGACTTGTGCTCGCAATTGAGCTAATATCGGAAATGTTATCTTTGGCAACGGAATTCTTCCTATTTGTACCTTCTCCTCGTCGTTGGCCATCCTTCTCGTCCAGATCGACAACATGTATATCGAAGGAATTTGAATTGTTCGAGGACACGCCATGCTGAAGATTACCACGATTCCGTCCAGCTAATGCCAATTCAACGGAGAAGGGTGTATGGATTGGTTTATTGCCACTAATAGACGATGTGGTCGGTGCAGGCGAAGCCATTGAAATTGGTGTAGGAGTTGGCGCTGTTGGTGCTATTTTACGTAGAGAAATCGGAGCTGTGGCTGTTGCGGCCAATTTGCTGGGGCACAGGGCTAATTCGCGTGCTCGTGCATTGCCAGCACTTGATGATGGCATTGGATTGGGAATTGGAGCCTTTGCTGGACTCTTTCTACCCAGCTTAAGTTCTGGAGCTGTATGGGAGCGGGCATTCTGTGCTGCTATTGCCCTGTCTGGCACCGTTCTCAATGGTGGACGCCAAATTGGCTTCTTTCGTGGTCGCTCCGATTGGTTAATTTCCTCACTGATTTGATTGAGCAAATCCAACAAAGTGCTCGTCTTTTCATCCTCAAACTCAATACGTATGGGTGATTCACGACCCGAAGAGCAGCCCGGTGTTAGCATAATTAGTCTGTTAACAATAAAATGGAATCGAAATCTTTGTCAGTTCGTTTGTTTGAATAAACAATCGGCTTAAATCTCATACCTCTTGGCCTCTTCAATGGCCTTGCCCAAATGTTGTAAATTTTTACGTTCTTTTTGTGTATTGCAACGTCCTATTTGGGAATTGGGCATTGTGCCACGGATTACCATATTCCATTTGTGGGCAGTCGATTGCATGAGCACAAGCCGTGCCACACGCTGGAAACGTTCGCGAGCCGTCTCCTTTTCCGGTCTCGATGGCATAGATTCAATTTTGATCTCATTCATTTCACCCTCACCATTAACATCCGTCAATTGTTCACAGCTGCTAGTAGCTTGCACCGGAGCCACTTGGAAGTCCCTCATAAGACGTCTCTCCCAGACTTTAATGCGACGTGGACGGGACTCTAAAATGGAATGAGATCATTGAAGAGAATATTGACTATGGTTAATGAGAAATATATTTACGTTTCTCTTTCTTATTGGCCGATGATACATCTAATCCACTATTCTCAAATATTTCCAACATCTCATAACGCATGGTATTAATTTCACTTTTCACCTCATTAATGTCATCTTCAGTCACCGGATTATCTTCAAATTTGCGATGCATGGCAGCCACATAACGCCAAACCAAAGAACGCATTATATTATCATATTTATTATACTGTTCCTCCTCTTGACGTTTCTATTGTGATAAAGCATAGATAAAGAAAGATATATATGTATATATTTTGACTCACCTTGGAACGTTGTCTATCGATGGTTTTGCTTGACTTTCTAAATAACCTAATTACCCACTTAACTGAGGGTAATACATTAAATGGTGATGGTAAAGTGGCGCTATCCTCAAAGAAACTCATCCATAGCTTTGTACGGGCAAATTTCCATTCTGTATCCGAATGTTCCTACAATATGTGAATAGATGGGAGAGTGGGTAGGGGGGGTAATTAGTCAGAAAATCTTAGTCCCAACAACAAGATGTAAGTAAACTTACATCAATCATGGCATACGAATTGGACATCATGGCAATGAGCAAATTCAGCAATACAATCACATTGATGACGCTATATGACCCAAACATAAGTAGACCCCAGAAACGTGTATAGGACTTGATGCCACTTAGCTCAAAGTCATCCAAATCGACCATGCCAAAACTGGCCCAAAACAGTGACTGCACTGACTCGAATAGGCTGCAAAAAAGAGACAGAGAGGCAGAGAGAGAGAGAGAGAGAGAAGGTAGCCAAAGGGAGTGAAAGGAAATTAGCTTAATAAATGGGCTTTTGGGGCTCATTGTAATTGGCTTGGTGACTGGACTTACTTGCCAAAGCGACGCCATTTCTTGCAGGAATCACCATTGGAACTCCAATCAGCCTGACCTCTTGGCAATACATAACATTTACTCTTCTCCAAAGCGGCAAAATACCAAAGTAACTGATTTAGGCCACAGGCAAATGCGAATAATACCAATGTGTATATAAAAAAGAATTTCACAATATCAATGACCATACGACCCAATGATATTTGCAATGGTCCCAAATGTGGATTAATACTAAACAGATGAACCAATTTTAAAGCTGAAAAAACATTGGCAGCAGCAAATAGACCCTCAGCAATCAATTGTGGATCAAAATCATGCCAATTTTCACGTGGTATATATGCCATCTGTGGATCATTGGCTATTTCCGTTGCCTGTTGTACATAGGCAAAAGCTCTGCAAGACAAAAAAAAAACAAAAAAAAGGAGAAGATAACAAAAATTTATCTATACATATATATATACCATAAAATGACTTACCTTAGACACATAACCGATACGTAAAGACTGTTGCGTAAAAAGTCTATAAAATTCCACATGTTACGTAAATAACTTTTCATGCCAACGGCAAATATCTCTTGTATTTCCTCCCACATAAAACCAATCACATAGAGTATAACAATTAGTTCCAATTTGCTTGGTCCCTGGCCACGTTGCCGTTGCTCCTGTTCATCCAATTCGGCTTTCATTCGACTTGTACCAAAGAGACGAACAAAATCATCGTCTGCCCTCTGTGAGACCAAAATGAGAATGACTGTAAAAATAAAAATAGTGATGATGTGATGACAAGTATAATTTCCACCCCTCTCCTCCCCTCCCCTCACCCACCCCTCATCGCAAAAACAACATGTATGGTATGGTTATATGCTTACTCACATAGAAAGAACAGGTACGAGGAGGCATGTACGAGAAATTTCATAAACGGTTTACGCATTAGTTGGCCAGTTCGACAATTTGGTGCAAACATGTAGATGAAACAATAGATTGGGAACAGCACAGCCACTTGGCCAATACAAATGAATCTATCGACCACACCCTTGCGACGAAAACCCGGTAATCCCTCATACCATATCGATGACAATAATTGTTGTATATTCGCATGGGCCACAAATTTCTTTTGCTTATATGTTATGGCCTGAACGAGACGATTTAGACTCATACGATCTCCTGGCTCATAGGTTGATATTTGTGGATCATAATTCAATATAATGGCTAATTCATTTGATGTACGAGTCTGATCTAATAGATCTACAGCAAATTTCTGACACTGTCGTCGCAATTCCATATACTCGGATTTGCATTCCTGTTCAGTTAGGGCCAAATTTCTTAATTCCCATGACAATTGAAAGGCTGTCAGTATGGGATCCTTTGAGGTAAGGCAAATTAGCGAAGTACTGCACAATGCCCGATAAATATTCACACGGGAGAGAGAATGCCGCAAGGAATCATTGCCAGTTAGTCGAACGCATTCATCACATCCACAACTATAGAGTAGACAGAGAGGGAGAGAGAGGAGGCCAGTTAAGAGATTAGTTCTTGAAATTTGTGTGGTGGTCAATTGCCTTACCGTATATCATGTGGCACAGGAACTGCAGCACCTCGATCCAGGAGGATGCGTAAAATTTCAAAATTATTCTTGTGGGCGGCAAGCATTAGGGGCGTGATATCTGGAGCAAACATTGCCGTATTAATGTCCACAGTCTGCCAGCTCTTTAAATAAAAAATAAAAGCAACAAATCAATTTTAAGTTTAAGTTAAAAAATATAAAAAATTAAGGCTTAACTTAAACTTAATCCATATAAATAGACAGATAAGATAGATCAGGATTAAGTTAGGGAAAGTTTCCTATCATATAGTAAATCGAGCTGAAGTGAACTCTTCTATGTATATAGATTAATGTTTAGTTTAAGTTTAGCCTTATTATAAGTTGAGTTTAAGTGAAGCCTTACTATAATTTAAGTTTAAGTTAAGCCCTACTATAAGTTAAGCTTAAGTAAAGCCTTACTATACAACATACTAAAGTTAAGTTGAAGATTAAACTGATTTCAGGTAAGCTAAATTTAAGTTTCTTTTTACATGTTTTAGTAAATTTAAAGGGAATATTTTAATTTTAATCTAAAGGTTTAGTTAAATATCCTCCCTTACATTAAGATTCCATTTGATGATAAGTTAAATTGGGATTTAAATTTAGTTTCACATTATTTAAAGTTAAAAATTAAGAAAAACTTTTGCTGCACTTAGTTAAAGTAACAATCATATTTAATTATTGTTAACTTGAAGTTTATTTTAGTACATATAAATTTATATGAAGACTAAGTTGAACTAATGCGAAGATAATTTTGTGTAAAGTTTGGATTAAAACAGGTTGGATAAGACCTGAAGCTAACAGAAATCCTTTCTTAGATTTTGCGCTTAAATAAAAAGATTATCTTTTTGCTAATGTTAACTTAAAAATCGGTTTAAGTCATGATTCACTTAAGCTTTAGAATGAATAATATAAAAAAATCAAATTAGAATTAAAACCAGTTTAAACTAATAGAAAGTTTAATTTTATAAAAACATATTTCACACGCATAATTCATTTAAGGTAAGGCTAAAGAAAATATATGTTAGTTCAAGTTAATAAAACGCAACGACTAACTTATGAAAACCTATACCCAAATGTCCTTGGTCCTTCCTGTTCGCTCTTTAGCTGTTTGGCCAACCTTTCTTCGAGTATCTAAATAACCGAAAAAGAAAAATAAGCTCACCAAAAAAAAAAAAAAAAAATAGGAAAAGCTGTCGCAAAGTCACTTAAATCTGGGCCTGGCCTATCATTTTTGTTAAACGATTTTATTGCATATGCGTTACAATAGTAATTTTCACGCTTCAATTGCTCTCAATGGCTGCCTAATGAAGCGTGCTCGTGTGCATAAATATGAGGCAGGACCCAGAGACGTAGACGTAGACGTAGACAAAGGCGATGGCCGTAGCCGAAGCTGAAGCTGGAGCTGGTGCAGGAGCAGGAGCAGGAGCTATAGCTGCTGTCGTTGTAGATCCAACTGAAGAGCTCCTTGTGTATGTACAACTTTATTTGCCATAAGCATAATCTCGAAAGTGTGGAGACAATTGCCTCCCCCTCACCTTGCCCCTGCTCATGGACCGCTTATCGCACACTCCCAATCACTCGAACTCGAACTGAAAGCGTCTGCCTTCGTCTGTCCTGTACGTGACTAACGAGAGAGATGGAGACTATGAAAGTGCGAGGAATCCTCACGGAAACTGATTAAAATCGTGTTAGTATACCTTCCCTCCCCCATTTCCCCCCCTGTCAGCGTTCTAACGTTTAAGTGTGCCACAAATTAGCTGAGCTCAGCATATATTGTATACTATACAAATACCTATATATGTACATATACATACATATATAACTTACATAGGCTTCACCCTCCTTGTAAGTGAGTTCCTCATGCTGAAGCAGAACTTCCACAGCTTCAACGAATTCTACAACAAAAGAAAAATGATTTATATTAATTAATAATTAAAAATTCATAATTACACAGGCCTACAAAACTGACGGGATTTGCTTTAAATCCAGTAGTTAGATATGGTTTTTTGAATAAATTAATTCTACCAACTAACTAATTTTCTCACTAAAATAGATGAGGTGCTATATAGACGATTTATATCGGTCTTTGTTACGTCATCTACATCTGGCTATATATTTATATATACTAAATATAGTTTATGATGTCTTAAACTAAATTAAAAGTTTATTATTGTTTATTGCTCTAATCTTTGCTTTTTATTAGAAACTAATTACATTTGCATGAGATAATGTTTCATTCTAATCTTGAATTTATATGACTTTCTTTTATTTTTTTTTTTACTTTTCACCTGCAGTATTTGTGTACTTTACTGCTCACATTTTAAGTCAATATTTTTTCATTTCTATTTTTCTTTTACACTTTTACTTTAGTTTATTAAATCCCCAATTTGTTTCTCTTCCATTTGGGGAAATGAGAAAAGGGAAAGATAAAAAATACAAAAATGATGTTTGATTTATTATTTTTGCACTTTCTTCTTTTATTCTTTTTATATCTGTTTTTCTTCTTTAACCACTTTTACAATCGTCTATCGATTGTTCAGTTTAAATATTGACATTTCTTAGTTAATACAAACAGTGACTAAAGTTAAGTCTATCGTTTTTTTAAAATCTAGGTGAAAATAATTGCCGATTTTTTATTTGATAATTCAATTTTATTCTTTTTTATTATTTTAATTATCATTCCTAATTCCTATCATTTCCTACTGCACATTTTTATTAACAAAAATAAAAACTAATAACATTTAATACTTGATTTCTAACTAGATAACAATTTTTATGTAAATATTGAAATTCAAAATTATAACCGATTCTACAAAGAATAAAGGCGTATAAAAAAAAGTAATCCCAAATTCTTTCAAAAGAAACAAATTGAAATAAAAAAAATAAAAAATTTACAAATTAATTGCAATTTATTTGTTACCCGCATTGATTGCATGTAGCAGGGCATCCTTTGTCTCCACACCCATGATGACCAGTAGTTCGGTCATCTCCAGATTTTCATTATCAATGGCCAGAGTCAGGGCTCTTCGTCCCAATGGGTCCATGCAATTGACGTTGATATGCTGCTGTCGCAGTGCTTTCTGCAAAATCCTGTTTATTGCAAAAAGGAATCAACGAGAAAGAAAGAGAAAGAAAGAGAGAAAAATTGAACAACCAAATACTTAATAAAACGGGCGGGTCCAGCAGCAAGTAATTAAAGAAGAGCGAAAATATTGAAAAAAAAAAAAAAATGAAAATTCCAAATAACTTTCTTCTTCCTTTTGCTGTTTACATTTTTTTTATGCTTCTCGTCGTTTCTTTTTGGTTTTTGTTTGTTAAATGAAAGTTGGAGGCAAAAGTTTCTAATTACATGCGAAGGCCAAGGAGACCAAGAGGGAAAATTTGAAGAAAGAGGGAAAGGAACGAAGTAGGGAAACTTTGCCAATCAATTGAGTGCCAAAAAGGCAATCGGCCAACCAATTTCTATATACATGCATATATATACATATATATATAATTTCTATATACATTGAAATTTGAGTTTCTTTCTAGTCGAGTTTAAATATTTATCTACCTTTATTTATCATCTAGTTACCTTTGCTTTTTAACTGCCAAAATTGAGTTTTTATTTTGTTTAGAGTTGACTGTGAAAAAATCATTTTACAATCGTTCGCCAGCAAAAATTGTTGTGAAAAAAATTCTACGACTAAAAATTATAAGAACAAAAAGCAACGCGTTCGATATATCCTTTTTTTTTTTTAAAGAAAAAAAATCCCAGGGGATCACCTTATAAACATTTGGCAATTAAATTATTTGTACGAATTATCAAAAGAATATAAAAAAAAAAAATGAATTCCGCCGAAGGTCAAGGTCTCGTCATTAAGTTGGCCCAAAAAAATAAAGGTAATACCATCATTGGCTATATATTGCATATGATATGATATTTAGCCATTGCTCAATGGCTCGATCGATTTCTCTAGAAACCCAAACAACAAAATTGGGCTCTGGTATTGGCAGCCCACATGCAACTTGGTTTGGAGCACCACCAACATCGCCACCGGGGCGTGCATACGCTGTATCGCCACCTGTATATAATTTGGTGCCACCTCCATCGCCAACATCGCCACATCATCGTCAATTGGGTCAGACAACCTGCCAATTTTATATGGATCGTGAGGAGGAGTTATATCGTCAAGCATGCCAATTGAAGGGCATTGGTGTGAATACGGTTAATGAAATACATGCCGAAGAAGATGATTCAATTGGTTCTGAAGAGGATCCACCATCGAAGATTATGTATCGCTATACACTGGACGAAATGAAAAGTTATAATCCCTATCGTTCTTTGAAATCTTAATTGCCAAATACACAAGTAGACCACACATGCACACACACACCCACACACACAAACGCCCAGGTGCACACACACACACACACAGGTACACATGCACACACACTCACACACTCTCACACCCACACACACACACTTGTAAATGCGCAGTGCAATACACACAAAAGGCCCAAAGAGAATTTAGCCAAAAAGATGGAAACTTTCTATTTGCCAAATATTACTCATATACTCTATCCCCTTTTATGTATATTAGTTGTATATTATATGTATATTAGTTACTGATGGGAATAACAATAAATATTGTTACGTGAATGGCTGAACGTAATATAATTTAGTAAATTGTCAACTAGTTAAAGACATTTTATTTAAACAAATTGTAGCGACATCTTCATTAATGATTTCGATCCCATCATGATCCTTACAGAATTTAAAAGAAATGATAATCTCAGAGTATATAGAACCAATCATTTTCTTTCAATAATCAAAAGGTTAAATACATTTTGTCTTTCACTTAGCCCTGCGAGGGGTATTCCAATAAAGATTTCCATGATTCATTTTTTTGTAGGCTCTTTGAATAGGGAATTGATGATGTATTTTGTATACTTTTTTGCATAAATATGCATTATAAAACATAAACGAAATTAATTGTAAATTCATTAAAATGTATTTTAAACGACCGGAAGCCAAAGAGAAGGTCTTATTAAGTGGCATGTTAGCAGGATACAGGATAAGGATACAACACACACACATATAAAGATGAGAGGAAAATACAAGTTGGGTAACAATTTCACACCCTTGGGGGCCAAGAAGACATGACAGACAGACAGACCGTCAGACAGTCAGAAGGAACGCGGTAGCTGCTATGCAAATAATTGAAACCACCCAACAAAACATGGTGGCTGATGTTGATGGGATTTATGTTACCCACAGACATTGCCAGCCTGCAGCAGCCCATCGACACCTGCGAGCGAGTCTCTCGACGCGGCATCATTTAAACAAAACAGAAAAATGAGAAACAACAACAAGAACAACAACAACACAATCAAGGGGGTACCCACAACATATAGTATTTAAAATAGATCGAATTGCTTATATCCTTTTAATGTATATTACACGAAATATTGTGTCAAATTTGTGTAGATTCTAGAACAAAGACATATTTAACACAAAACAAAAGAAATTGTTAAATAAAATATATTATATATGTATTCGATTTGTGCATTTTCTTAGGATTTTTGTAAATGAAATTCATGTCATTAAAAGTTTTTTCACCTAGCTGTTTTTGGGATAAATATTTATTAAATATTTTTTTTTATAAAAATTTAATTTAAAATACTTTTAAAATTCTAAAGTTAATCATAGTCTTTATGACCTTAACTTCGTTTTATGTATAAATATATGTATATTTATATATACATTTTGACATATATATATATATATCCATATAACATTTTTAAAATATTTGACATCGTTTTTAGTTTTACTTGAACTTTCATTATTGGAATTATTCTTTTTTGATTTTCTGTTTTGAAAATGGCTATCAATGAGCTGAGCTGTAATAATAATATATTTTTGATTTCTTTTAAAACATTTAATTCTAAAGAATATCCATTTACATTTTGGGCTCTTCATTTTTATATTTTTGGGAAAATTCTATTCATCCTTATATTTCGTTTCGATTTACCCTAAACTTCGAATTCAAACTTTGTTTTCATTCCACAAACTTTGGGATTATTTCTAGGTTAAAAAAAGATTTTAATTTCTCTCAGTTGAAATTCATCAATATCAAGCCAAACAGAATGAAACATAAAGAATATTCAAAGAATTAGGAAATCGTGAAGATTTTCCGTGACTTGTTTATGATTGATCCATAAGTATGTCTATAAGTAACAAATTTTCAGAACTTCTATCGAAACTCAAAGGCCAAGTCTTAAATTTTTTAATTATCTGGCGCAACTCATAAGTACGTATGAGTTTATGGAAGTATATATTACATTAAATATATATACGTGTATGTATATATGTATATATATATATATATATATATGCACATAAACCACATATTTCGGTTTATTATTCTTATATAGAAAATTTACTTCAAATATTTTTAATTACTCCTCTTTCAAATTCAGAGCCTTAGCTAATTTATTTCTAGCATCAACCCCAAAAAAGAATAAAATTACGCGGTATCACAATTGTTTGAAAAAAAGGCCCGCACATAACCCCAAATCACCTCTTACTGCATCAGCTGGGGAAGAGATGGGAAGAAGGCGGGAGAGAGGGGGTAGTGGAAGGCCCGTGCCACTTTACTCACCTGCGAACATTTGGTATATCGCCACGCTCGACAGCCAACAGGAATTTCTTCTCCTCGAGAAGCAAAGGTTGCGGTAATCCCAGCGGTACACAGCAGCCGCCCACACTTCTTGGTATGGTTGAGGTGGCTGAGTTTGTGGTGTTGCCATTGGCACCACTACCACCACTAACACCACGCGATACCTGGCAGATTTTATTTTATTTTTTTTTCGGTTTTGTTTTTTTTTTTTTTTTTTTGTTAAAGACACAAAAAGAAGGCACTCTGAGTATCTAAAAGAGACTCTCTGCGTAGCGTGTTGAATGAGCGTGTTGTTTTGTTGTGTATGTGTGTATATGTGTGTGTGCATGTGTGTGTGTTTTACGCGTAAACGCGGAATTGCAAATAAATAAAAAATAAACATATAAGAAAATTAAGTGCAAAGTGGAGCGAAGGATGATGCTTGACTGGATTGGCTCACCCTCTGTAATAAGGATGTTTATTCGGTAATATCCTTTGCCTCTAAATGGTATGGAAATGAAATGTGCCCATTTCCAAGCGTTTAAGCTAAGCGGCATCTAACTTTAATCTACACTAAGTTAATCAAGTTTCGTACTTTTATTCTTTTGTACTTACGCCCATTGGAATTTTCTTTTTCCGACCCATGTGTATGGTTTTTTTTTTGTTTTGTATTTATATATGTATATATATATATCTGTATATTATTTAATTTTTTTTTCTCAATTCAATTGAATGACTTGTTTATAGTTATTCACTTTATTAGAGCAACAAAGAAAACACCAGACTGATTGTTATTTATGTGTTGATAGAAAAGTTGCCCAAACACACACACACACACACACACACTGTATATAGTTCATTTAGTTATGGCCAACTTCTGGTTTTACTTTTTTGTTAGCTACATGTCACAGGGCTTAACACACAGCGAAAGAGAAAAGTGGATGGAGGGGGAGGGGAGGGGATAAAAAGGAGAGACAGAAAGTTAAGCCAAAAAACTCAAACACTAAGCCCAGGAAAATGCAACTTTGAAAATCTCACACTCACCACACACACACACAACTCTTCTAGGGGGAGACCCTTTCAAATGGTTTTTGTCTTGGTTTTTGGTTTTCCGTTGGCTAAAAACTTTCTATTTAAGCTGTTTATAATATATACATTGTTGTTGTTGTTATTGTTTTTTTTTTTTTTTTTTTATTTTGTTTGGTTGGTCAACTTAAGCCTTTTTTAGCTGTTTTAGAATATTAATTTAGCCCTTTTTTCTCTCAAATATATTTTCAATGCAATTTTCTTTTTGATTTTCAATTTTAAATGCACTTGCACTTGGAATTTCGCTTAAATACTGTAGAGGAAAATTACAATTGAAATTTTATTGTAGGTACATTCATCATTAATTATATTTTGAGTTCAATCATATTTACGAATTTCTATAAATGCATTTTTCCGTCTCAGCTGAAAGTGGAATGTGCAAAAAAAAAAATGAATATTTGTTTATAATAAGAAATTTTCCCATACATATAGATTAAATTTTATGAGAGAGATTCTCCTACTCTTCTCCTATATATATCAAAATAAAATCTTATAAGAGAGAAATTCTCTCTCTGTCTCTCTCTCTCTCTTTCTCTCTCTGTGTAATTCTCACGGTTCCACTACTAAAGAGCTTTCTAGTGTAAAAATGCATGACGGGTTTTTGCTGCTGGTCATTTGGCCATAAAAAATACAGATACTATGTATATATAATATACATACAATGTATACATATATATATATATATATATATATATATATATATACATAGCATATAGATGAATGGGCTTAAACAAACACTCATACACACACATATATATATATACACACTTTTACACTTTTTCCACTTGTCCGCCATAAAAAATGGCTGAGCCTCTACCTAGAGCCATTGTGTTCTGTTTGGCTAAGAGAGGGGGAGTCGCAATAATGGAAAGAGACGAAGAGATATAGTAAGAGGACAAAAGGCTGCCTTTTGGCTGTTTGTATTGTTTAATTAAGTTAATAGTTTAATAGAATTATAAGTGGTCAAAGAGAACTTTGGGTTGGCTTTACACATAAATATATAAATGCATATCCTATAACTTTACATATATATATGTATGTATATACATATATTGTACGAGTATATACATGTTGGTAGATAAAACTGTCAACATAAATTTATATTTATCTTTAACAGTTAGGGCATATATATTTCCCTGACAGTTTTTATATATTTCAACTAGAAAGCCAATAAAAATGATAAAGAGTTTTACAAGAAATAATTGTAATTAGCCACCAAGCAGAGCCAAATAATCGAGTGGTCCCCAAAGGGATGAAAGACCTTGGTTATCCTTTCTGTATAATGATTGATATGAATTAATATAAATGTACCAAGAATTGGCAATGCAAGTTGTATTTAACTTTAATATTCATGCTAAGAATCAACTAATATAGTGATACCATTATACAGTACATTCTATATAGTATTTGGGATATTTTAATGAAATTTCTATGTATTAACTTTATATATAATCAAGGATCAGTTACAGCTTTTAGAAATTTAGTTACTACACGCATTTACCTACAATGTTCCTTTTTATTATCCCATCCAAAATTTCGTTTAGTGAATGTATATTTCAATTACAGATATCCCTTGACCATTCTTTATATGTATATACATATTCCTTGAGGGATTTAAATTTATTCATTGAAGTTATTTAAACAAATTTAAGTCTCTATCTCTAATAGAATAACTCATAGAGTATAATCTTAGGCTTTTGTGATTAAAGCTGTATTTGATTTAGTTTACATTTTATGAACAAAATGAAAGTTTCCTCAATTTCATATAAACTCACAGACACACACATACACATACACATACACATCAATGGTCGCACAATGGCTACTTTGTTACTCTGTCTCTGTCTCAGTCTCACTCTTTCTCCTTTTCTCTGTGTGTTTTGTCCATTCAGTTAACTAGGTAGTAGTATATAATTCACTTTGGCTTTATGGGAGTTGCACATAAGCCACTTACTTCTTGCATTCTTGCACATAAAAACGTGTGCAATTGTTCAACTTTATCGCACAATGGCAACAGCGACAACGACAACGACAACGGCAACGATGTTGAAATTTCATATGTAAGGCTTAGTATTGGATCGCAAAAAAAAATATATATATACGTATAAATATATATATATATAAAAAGAAATAAAATAAAAATGAAAAGAAGCTATACTAACTACAATAAACAATTTTCCGTTGCATACGTTAAGGGTCTCACAGCGAACGAGCACAAACTGCGTATACGCGTTACCGCGTTAAACACTCGCGAAATTTTCCCCCAACTTGACCAAACGCACAGAAATTTATACCTTTTCTTTTCCCAAGGAGCGAACATTTGTAACTAATTTAATTAGACTAAAACATCAAATATTTGTTTGTTACCAGCAAATACATACACACAAATATGAGTTGAATACATACATACATACATAGATACAAGTTAGAAAATGTGAATGTGAACAGACAACACACAACACACAAGTTCAACAACCAAACACACAATTACCAACTGGCAACTGTCGACAGGTGGCGTCCGAACCTTGTCTAGGGTCGCCGCCCATCAACAAGTTTAAGGCGATTATCAGACACGCATACATATAACAATTCAAAAGATATATAGAAGATATACGATATATATTCTACATATGTATATATTCATTCGTATATGAAAAGTAAACGGACAATGCCATGACCAAAGTCACACGACTGTCACCAATTCAATTACAACTAATTTGCTGTGATTTCATTTACATTTCTCCCCCCTTCTCCTCTCTTATCTTCTCCTCCTTGTCTTCTTTTTGGTCTACTGTCTAGTCTCTTTTCTAGTTTTAAGTCGCCTTCTAAGTACTTTTCACACTTTGTTGTTGCACATTTATTTATTTTTCAGTGGTTTTTTTTTTTGTTGCTGTCAAATGCAGCGTATTTAATTTGATTGTGAAAATAAGCCCCCTAAGTGGGTGCTCGAGGTAAAAGGTAATCAACTTGAGCTAAAATTGGCCCAAATGTTCAATAAATTTAAATTTCATTTAAATAACATTTAACACAGTCTCTAAGAAGAATATGAAATGGATCATAGTTGTATTAAGTAAATAATTTGGTGCATGGCTATAAAAAAATTAGATAAATTATTTCTTTTTATTTATTGGCAGAAGAAATAATAATATGAAAAAACTTCTTTTTTTTTGGATATAAAGTCATTTTTATTCAATGTTAAAATATCGTTTTATACATATACAGAAAGAATATACATAGAAAGCTTAAACATTCTCTTGTAAATTTTAAGACTTAAGTTTTCTTCAGTTTTTAGCTTAACCTAATAACTATAAAGTGACTTGAATGACATTTTCTATAGATCTAAACTGATCTATGTCAGAGGTCAACTATAAATTCAAGCACAAAATATATAAACATATAACATATTACATTTTTTATTGTTACAATTAATCAGTTGATGAAGAAAAAAAAAATTTAGCTTTAAAAATTTCTAAAACATAACTGAAAAGTAGAAAAGTTGCTTAATAGATTTCTATATTCTAATATTTGTCTACATCATACGAACATTAGCATATACAAATCTTATAGATAATACATGTCTCGAAACATATTTCATAAAATTGTTTTAGTGCGCTTAAATATAAAATATGGAAAGGGAGCCGCAATTTACTTTAAGAAAAATGTCACTTGAGTCAAAAGTAATATAATATATAATATAAAATAAAATTGTATAATATTTCTATTTAAATTTGTCTAATAAAAATCTTAAAAAATAGGGTATTAAATATTTAATCCTCAAAATTCCTCTACAGGTAGCACTCCTCATATGTTATCACTATTTCAAATTCCAATTTAAAAATTTCAATTTCATTTTATTTTCTTTGTTTATTGCATACACACAACCTGCAAGATATCATATATTTCATTAGTTGAAAATATTTTTATACCAATTTAGGATTATTAAGCCACATTTGTTATGTTGTTGGTTTTACAAAATTCATAAAGGGGTAAGAGTTAGGGCTTTGAGCCAAGCCAAGAGCCACAAAAGCCAAACGAATACCAACAAAATCAAAATACAAAAGTACAAAATACGTGCAGTAAGCAAAACCTTCTTCAAACCAAAATTAAATCAAAAATCTTCAACTCGATTTTTGATGAGACGAGTAGAGACCAGATGAGGACAACAAGAAAAAACAAGAGCAATAACAACAACAAGAACAACTGACAGGACAACAATTGAGGTGCTCGCATGGCTGCACGTTTTGTGGCAAAGCCAAAGAAAAACACTGACAAGCAAAAGGATAAAGATAAAAAAAATAAAAGAGCAAAAGAAGAGAAGAAGGAAATTCATTTAAAGTGCCGGCATCCACTGACGTATGTGTTGGTGGCTGGATGGATGGTTGGATGGTTAGATGGGTAACCATGACGGCATATCAGTGAATCCCAGGAATGTAGCAGCAGCATGCGGTTGTTGGCCAAATGTATTGACGGAGTTGCCTTTTAAGTTGCGCCTGATGGTATGCTTCATTGTGTGCACTATAACGCGACAGGAAATACGATTTCTTTCTCCCTCTCTCCCCTCTCTCTCTCTCTCTCTCTTCAGGTGACTGCATGCGCCCTATCTAGTGTGTGTTTGTGTTTGTGTGTGTGTGACAGGTTCCTTTGCCATGTTTCTTATAAGCACTGGCAGCAGTCCCTTATGCATACACCAACAGACACTAAGTAGCATAGTTACACGCACACAGGAGCAGGTTATCCTTATGATATATCTAGTAAGGCACAAAATATTCCTCTGCTGCATTGGGCATGCATCTGTGTGTATGTTTGTGTGTGTGTGCATCTGTGTGCTACAAATAAAATTGCATTCAATATTTTTCTTGGTTTTTGTATGTTTTGATGAGATTTCTTCCCCTTCTCCAGTTTTCTTTTCTTATTCCGCCTTCTGTTCTCATTCTCCTGCATCATTTTTATTTTATTTTCTTGTTTTTTTTTTTTTTTTGTTTGCCTTGCATTAAATTTATTGCTGCTGCGTTGCATTTGCCATAAATTGTATGCTGATGGGTTCCCATTATTTTATGCTGCATGCGAAAATTTGTTATTGCTATGCATAATTATGGACATTGATTTAGCTTGGGCAGGATTTCAGAATGGCGCCGTTCAGATAAATTTTATAATATATAAGTTTTTAAAAGAGCTTTTCCATTGAACTGAAAATAAAAGATACATTTAAGGAATAAATTATCGTTGAAAATAATTTTTATCATGGTTTTTTCGCCAGTTTTAAAAGGAAAAGTCATTAAAAGAATCAAATTTATGCAAGATATATTTTAATTATGTTTCAAGTTTCTCTTTTTGTATTGACAATAAATTATAATAATATAAATTTATTTATATATATTATATTCAAGAGATCCAAACTTAATTGAGATGAGTTCAGCGAGTTCCATTTTGGAAATAATTTAAACTGAAATTTCTTTTTACCCTGTACCTATAGGGTAAAAGTGTATATTAAAGTCGATAAAATGTGTGCAACAGGCAGGAGGAAAATTTTCCGACCCCCTAAAGTATATATATTCTTGATCAGCATCAACAGCCCAGTCGATATAGCCATGTCCGTCTGACCGTCCGTCTGTTCGTCTGTATGAACACGTAGATCTCAGAGGCTTTAAGAGCTACATTAACCAAACTTGGTGTCAACATCCCTCTAGTGTCCACGCAGATCGAGTTTGTTTCAAATTTTTGCCACGCCCATTTCCGCCTCCGCAAATTAGAAAAAACTATAACTAGAGTTGTATTAAAGCTACAGTATTTCTTGCCATGGGCAACAGCTGATATGTGTGAGCGAGATAGCATACGCACGTTGCCTTGTACCAAATGAAGCATTAGTTTCGATCACTGATATGAGTGAACTTTCAACTTTTTTCAACTTTTAATGCAATTTTTTAATACGGAATTTATCCGATTTTTCCAAATCGGCCAAAATGATGGCCAACTTAGAGCCTATAGAATATTGTTAATATTGGACAACGGACAAATCCTTCGAAGGAACCTCTACTTCAGAGGGCTCTATTTCAGTCAAATCTTGTCTGATTTTGGAAAACTATGTCTTTATTTGCTTTTAAGAATCGCAATTTTTAATTAGCATTGAAAAACAATTTTTAAAAATCTGAAAAACTAATTTTCAACTCGATTTTCGCAAATTTTAACGATGGTTACACTGCAAAAATTTACGAAAATCCGGTCAAAATTTTTTTTCCAACTTTTTTCAACTTTTAATGCAGTTTTTTAATTCGGAAATTATCAAGAAGATTGATGTGAAACTTTTCCAAATCGATCAAAAGATGGCCAACTTAGAGCTTATAGAACATTGGTAAAATCCTTCAAAAAAGTCAAATCTGATTTTGGAAAGCTATGTCCCTATTTGCTTTTTAGAATCGCCATTTTTAATTAACATAAAAATCTGAAAAACTAATTTAAATATAAGAAAATGAATTTAATATAAAGAAAATATAATTTAAAATAAAGAAAATTTATATTCAATTAATGAGGATTTCGACGGAGTCTGATTTTATGAAATATCTGTTTTTGGTACAGGGTATACTCCAAGTCGGCAGGGACGACTTGCTTACTTCATTTAAACAAAATATCAATTGTAATTAATTGAATCAAATTCAGAAAGAAAGAATTAATACATTAATAGACAACAATTAATTAAAATATCTGAGTATTTTTTTTACCGTAAGATCAAGAATATATATAAGAATGTTTGTTAGTAAGACTTATTTGTTATTTTTAAAGATTTATTTATGAATTGAAAACACTTTATTTTATTTTATTTTACTTATTTTGGAACGGCTAAAAGTATGCTATATTTTACACCATACAATTGCCATTGGCCAAGTTTTTCTTGCATATTTTAAAGATTGCATTGAATTTATGCATCCGTTTTCAATCTTTTCCTACACCACACCACCCCACCCCACTACATCCACAGCACAATCCAATCACCACCACCACCAAATGCTATCGACACAGTAAAAGTAACGTCACGGACTATGGAACTGGCCATTTGCGTAGGCATGTGGAGCAATCTTTAAATATTTATTTCATTGCAAATACCAAACCATTGAGGCATTATTTTTGTTGTTGTTTTTCTTCTTTATTTTTGCTGGATTTTCATCAATGAATTTTGTGTACAACTGGAATTCAACTGGACCTTTAAACAAAATTTAAAACGAAACAAATAAACAAAATTGCTTTTTGAACAAATCCGTGAGGTAACCGCACTTTCAATCCAACAAGGCAACAGCAGCACAAGCAATCCTTGTGGTAAAATAAATTTGCTCAACATCAGCAACTGAGAGAGCGTACGTGCCGAGACATGAAACTTGCCAAAAGGATTAGAGAGAGTCAAAACGAGACATTCGCCTACACCTTAAGATAGGACACGACCCCAAAACAAATGGGTAGAATCCCCCCAACTCTCATACACAAAGGATTTAAAAGGCAATCAAATTTAATTGTTTTGCGGTTAACCACAAAAACTTCTACTTTAACCCTCTCCCAGATGACCCATAATTTTTGCAGCGGCTCGAGTAAAAATGTCAATAGAAGAACATTTTCCTCCCTCTTTTTTGGTTTTTGTTTTTGATTTACAACAAACCGGACACGAGACACATCACAAGTGGAGAAAATTGTTCAATTTATATATATGTATGTATATATATACTGACGTCATAGTATCTACGTACTTATAGATAAATCTTGTTATTTTTTTGGTTTAGATCTAAAAATATAATTCACCTGAGCATTTGTTTACGTGGGCCGGACCAGTTAGACGTAAACAAATCATCGCCGGAAGTGGGCCAACACTAACTAGCAGCAAAAATCAATGTTGAAAACAGGAAAATGATGATGAAAATTCACCTACACTCGATTGCACAAATTTGTCATTGTTCCACATTGACACAAGTTCAAGCAGCAAGGTCCAAGGCTTATATTTTATATATATGTATAAACATAAATGTACCATATATATAGATATATATATATACATATATCTAGCATTGATCTCTCGCTGTCAACGTCTGCTGTAAAGGCCAACAGACACTATTTTTGTAAATTATAACACACGCACACAGATATATATATATATATATATATATATATATATTCATATATATATTTATACATAATTCTAGATGTCATAAAATGCGGCGCCAGTCAACGAACGATGAAGAAAACGACAACATCGACCCCGGCATGCCACAGAAAATGAACGCATGTAAAATTTAAGGTGGCAAAGGAAGGAGGAACCACAAAAAAAATTATATCATTAAATTCTAAAGTCATTTTGTTTTAAATTAAATAATTTATATTGCCATTTGTCTACATATTTTGAATATTTCTCATTAATGACCCAGAAAACAAAAAAAAAAAAGAAGGAGAAGAAAACTAACATAGCACAGCAGCCAGTTGAGATGAAAGGCCCACTAATTGATTTGGAATGATGGCTAAAAGGCCCCACAAAAACACCATAACCATTCCCATAGACATTACCCCAATTCCAAACCCCCCCAGGGGGTCAAAGAATTATGTCTACATATAAATGCGAGCGAGTGGGTGGATGAAATGTTCTGTATAGAGCAAGGTCAAAACCAATACATTGAAATGCCAATCTAGGGGGAAAAAAATGTAGTAGAATATTTTGCAAAAACTTCGCAAAAAAAAAAGATCAAAAGTGGAGCAACCAATTATACTAATTTATTAGACAAATAATTTAGAATAAACAACTTAATTTATAAAAATATTCTTGCTTTAAATAAGTATATTTAATTAATGATTAAAAATTTAGCTTGTATGTATTTGGGGTATTCAAGTCATAAGTAAACTGATCTTTTGTATTAGAATTATGAAAAACTGAGAGAGCCTAGAACAGTTTCGTATTTATATATATTTTTATTTGGCGAACTGAATGGTACTATAGTGAACAACTCACTAACCTAAAAAAAAAGGGGGGCCAAAAAAAAAAAAAAATATTTTCAAAATAAAAAAAAAAAAAAAAAATTAAAATAATTTTTTTTACCTGTTTGATCCACTATTTATATCGTATACATCCTTTACTTTTATATAATCTAAACTATTTAACTGTTATTAAACTCAGATATTTGGATTATATTTCATTCAATTTCACTTTTCAATTTCATTCAAAATTCTGTTAAATTACGAATTATCAGGCTCCTATTATAGGCTATTTAGTTTTTTCAATAGAATATTTCGACAAATTGTTAAGGAACATTCAGCCAATATTTATGCCGAAATAGTTGATCAAAAGTTAGCGACTGATAATATTATTAAGTTCTATCTATTTAACCTCATTCTGAATACATAATTCGCAAGTAAATAAAACAGATTAAGAGCAAAAAGTTTTATTTTTAGATTTTTCAAATATTTTAGAATATTAATAGAATATTAATTTTCCATTTTTCTATTTAAAGAGTTGAATCATTATTAATAAAATTTAATTATATATATTATATAGATAATTTAACCATTTTGTTATTTCTGATTACGATTTATCATTTAATATGCATATAATGTTAAAATTCTTTATCAAATCCAATGAAAATGATTAATCGACTCATTTCCTTAAGTTAAGCAAAATAAACTGAATATATTCACAAAGGTGATTTTAATTTAAATCTCTTTATTAGATTCATATTATGTAAAAATGTGGAAATCTAAAAAAATATAAGTCATAAAAAATAAATCAACTGTTAACTATTTTCAAAATATAAAAAAAAAAAGCAAATTCAAACTTCGATCCTGCCAGGAGTCGAACCTGGAATCTTCTGATCCGTAGTCAGACGCGTTATCCATTGCGCCACAGGACCGATAAGTTAAACTGGAACATAAAAACAATCTATACTATGTATATAAGGAAAAATAAATGAGTAATTTGAAAAAAATTCGGAATTTCAAATATTTTTTTGTATTTTAAGATTTCATATACATATGTACGTATACATATATATTCCATTCCAATGCAATCATTCATTAAAATGTAATTCTAAAAATTTGCTTGCCTGCTTTGCCTCACGTACAACAAGTTTAACCTCACCCCACCCCTTTTTTGCTTGTCCACCCACATTAAAAAAATATATGAGTTCATATATATATATATATATATGGGTATATATGTACATATATTGAGGCTAATGGACCAATGCTGCGTGTGATGTATTCGGAATTTTATTATTAGCTATCCAAACTCAGCCCCCCTCCCTCCCTTCACTCTAACTGCATACGAGAAACAAATAGAAAAAAGAAGTTTTTTTACTCAGAGGTAAAATACACACATTTCACTTCACTTTATGTTGCGCCAACAACATGCAAAACAACAACAACAACAAGAAGAACAACAGCACCAACAAGAAAAGGAAAAAAAAGAACAAATGAAAAACCGAGAGGAAAAGCATTTCGAAAATTGTGCAACGAAAATAGAGCCACGAGGCAGTAGTACATGAAGACAAACATATGTATACAAATGGAGAGATATGTATATATATATGTGAGTGTATGTGTGTGTATGTGTGTAGTTAATGCCAGTCCGGCCCGAATGTCGAAAACATTTTCGAAACTTGATTGAAATTGAAAAATTGTTGCTAGCCAGTTGCGTGTGCAATAAGACAGGCGAGAGACGCGCAAGATTTTAGCGGGAAATGTCACGAAGACAAACAATAATAACAAAAGCCAACAACAACAACAATAGCAATAAATTGCAATAAATAAAAAATGTATTCACATTGATATGTAAACATTTATGAAGTGAAAACTGTGCAACAGAAATAAAAAAAACTAAAACAAACAAATAAAAAGAAGAAAAATATAGTGAACAAAAAAAATACACAAAAAAATATTTATTCCTGGCTAAAACTCAAGCGAAACAATTGAAAATGCAGGCTCAGGCACAGGCTCAGTTGGCCAGGTCGGGGCAGTTGCTAGCTAACGGTAGCTAAACGATTTCGTGCACACTAAATAACAAACAGAAGTTTTACTACACACCGACAGTGAGTGGGAAAGAGAGAACAACAAAAAACAGAAAATACTAAAGGATGTAAAGGAAAAAAATAAAAATAAAAATAAAAATACAAAAAAAAACAAAAAGTTGACGCAAAAACCATTTGAAATCGTCGACTGGGTTGGCTCTTTCTGTGGCTTTCGCTTTGCCAAGGTGCGCAAGCGGAAGCAAAACCAACAACAACTATGACAACTACCAACAACTTCCAACAACAACAACCGTAACATCAACAACAACAACAACAAAAAAGAAATACAGAGACTAAAGTCTCGGCAACAAAGTTATTTGCAATCTCATGAAAACCCAAATGCTCTTTGGCTTCAGTTTCCATTTCAAGTTAGATTGTTCAAATTTACTTTGTTAATCAATTTAAAGCCATTAAATTGAACTATTCCAAGCTGAGGTGATTGATTTAATTGAAAAGAAGACATCAATAGAAATTTTCAGGCCTTTAGCATGTTGAAGGTATTTAAAAAGAAGTCCAGCAAGTTTCGATACTTATCGATTTGGCAAAAATGTAGAAAAGTTGGTTTAAAAATTTTATTAGAATTTTGTTACCATAAAAACATTTCAATAGGAATCACTTTCAGAGATCAATGTGGTCTAAGACAGTGTCAATTACTTTCGAAGAATTTAAGTATTTGTTTGCAATAATTTACTCACAGCAAAGTTTGAATAAAACTCTTAAACATATTAAACACTAACTGTAAAATCTCCGTGTAGATCTAGTATTGTATGTATATTAAATAAATATTAAATGAACATAACCCAGAGCTACATAGATAAGTCAAAATAGGATGAAAAATCTTTATCTTTCTATCTAAATGATTGATAAAAACTATATAAAGTGAAAGAGTTAAGCAGGTGTTAGATAGAATTAATAGTAGATAGTTTTAATAACGATTCACAGAAAAACTCACTGGTCACATATCGTTCAGTTATCCAGATACATTTGTGATAATAATAATTGAATTGATATTATAGGCACAAAATACTATATATTAAATTTAATTTTCATAGTGAAATACATGTATTTCATATAAAAAGACTATTTCATAACTTCTATATATAATCGAAGGAATTGATTTACAAAATTATAAAAAAAAAATTAAATTAAATTGAAAACAAAAGCTCAGTTCATTTAAATTAGGTAATTAAAAAAGGTAGCTAAATGTTTACATTTATGTAAACAAAAATTAGAGACTAAAAATTTGTGGACAGAATATCTCAAGAATTTTTTTTGTTGGCTTCAAATAAATCCGTTTTGTTTGTTTTAAATGTCAATGTTTAATGCATTAGATTTTATATATTAGAATATATATTTAAAAACTAAAAACATCAATTCAAATCCATTGAAATTAAGTGTTAAAATATTTGTATATATGTGTATATAAATGTAGACATATAAATAAATAAGCTCTATATAGGAAAATCTTCAGATAAACCAGAAATTCATTTAGATCAGCGAGAAATTGAAAATATATCTCAAATTGGGTCGGCAACTTTTTAAAAATTTAAATAAAAACAACAATTCACTTAAGTACTTAAAATAAAGTCCACAATTATGAAATACAATTCACAGATTTTTAAACGGATTAAAAACTTATCAATATCATAATTCAAATACGAAGAAATTTAGGTATTTAATAATGTTCAGATCTTATAAAATGATTCTCTCGTAACAAATACTAAATACTACAAATATATTTTTCCATAAATAAAGCTTAGTTTCCTATATCTTTTTTTGAAATAGAAAATCTTAATGATCAAATTACAATAATATTTTTCTCGTTAATTATAGCAAAGTTTATGACTAAGTTAAAGCCTCCGGTATTTGTAGGGAACAAGTTGAAAAACAAAAACGTGCCGCTCTCACGATTTTCGATTTAGGCAAAAGAAGAAAAAAATGCCGCATACAAACACACACACTCACAGAGAAAAACAGGACAAACCGACCACCAGCCGCGTTTAGCGCATTTAAAGGATTTGCATTATTTAAAACGAAGCCAAAGTCAGGTAAAGGGGATAGAGGGGGAGGGGGGGAAGGAAAGAGATAGAGAGGGTAAGGATGCGATGCGGTGCAAGCGGTCGGTCGGTCTGTGACATCAAAGCCGAGTGCATTTAGGGCCGAAACCTGTGCAAATCAAACTGCAGCTTAGTCCTAGGCAGAATTTTGTTGTTTACTTTGGACTTTAAAGTTTCTCTGTTCCCCTCCCCCCCTCCTCGCAAACCTGCTCCCTTTTTAACCGCTCTTGTATGTTGGGGTATACATACGAGTATATGTATGTGTCTATGTATGTATATATGTACATACATGTATACATATATAGGAGGATCCGGTGCCAGACCACAAACGTATCTGGGCACGTTCGCATCAAGTGGCTGCTACTGGCTGTTGCTGGCCCAAGTATTTTGTTTATTTATTTTACGCTGACCAGGGGCAAAACCAGTGGCCAATGCGCTAGGGGTGGTCGATGGGTCGAAAGCTTCGACGGCTGCTGCCAACTGCGCGTATACGTAATGTTTTTTTCTTTTTCTTGCTTTGTTTTGTTTTGTTTTGTTTTTATTGCCAAGTCAGTCGTTCGTTTACTAGTCTATATGGCCAAGAAGAATCGTTGTCTTCATCATTATTTTCTTTCTTTTCATTTCTTTTCAAGCACTTTAAGTTGGGATTTACCAAGTCGAAAGACAAACCAATTAGATATCCAAGTGCAAAATCATCCCTCTTCTCCTCCTTCTCCTCCCATTATCAACTCAGTCTCCCTCTCCCTGTTTGCTTATATATATCGAATGGGTCTGTGTGTCTGGTCATGACGCATGGCCACCTTTTATAATGTTGTCGGTTGTAGACGGCGTGCCCGTCCGGCAATTAGGAATTCTTCCGTCTGATAAGATATTATTTTGTGAGCTGAAAAGCATTCTCTCTCTCTCTCTCTCTCTCTGTGTGTGTGTGCGAGGTGGAGGCGTGGTATTTCGATTTTGCTCATTCTTATCAGACGTGCTGGTAACCCATATAAAAATAGAACACTGTAACCAAATAAGTTAACCAAGATAATTGCGTTAAGAGATCCGTTTTGTTCTAAGTGTGTGCCTAGCTTAGGCTATGCAATTATTTATAGTTCACACATTCCATTTAGAAAGATTAGAGAATGCCCTTCAAATGAGTCTATTTGCTAAATATAATCAACTTGATGGCAAATTTGATATATGTATAAACTATATCACAATTGTTGAGTCAACATTGTTGGCAAGGTCTAGACTTAAAACAGGTTTCTTAATTATAGATATGACTTTTATTTGCTGTTGAAATTCAGGCTGTTCGTCCAATCCAATCAATGGGCATATCTAGGGGAAGAACATATAAAGCTTCATTTTTCTTATATTATATATGTTTAGCCAGAAATTAGTACTAGTACTAATATTAAAATCAAAGGATTAGCTTTGCATTTTCTACAGGGGGCAATTTTATAGCTTAAAAGTATAGAAAAAATATTATAAGCAAGTTCATTTTTATCTTGATCTTAAGTACATATATAATATAGGTATATTATACTTGTCTTGTTAAGATATTATTTTGGCTCTTTTCGCTAATTAATTAACGATGTTTTCTCCATATTCTCCAAATAATATATGTATTTATATCCGAAAAGTAGAAAATCGCTTAGGGTCTTATCAATTCGTATCACTTCTGAACTTTTCCTTTAAGCACAAGGTTTAACAAAGTTGTCCACCTATTAATCGGTTATCGCTATCTTGTAAATTATCGATATATGGCGGTTATTAAATTAGAAAAACTGTTGTGCTACACATAAATAAACCAAAAGATAGCAGAATAATTCAGATTTAATCAAAAAAATAATTTCTAAAATTTTCCCATTTTACAACTGTTACAGCAATAATTATATTAGACTAATAATTAATATTATATATTAATTTTCTAAAACAATGATTTGTTATATGGCTTAGGACTAAACTAAATATATCTACAGTATGTTAATTCAAAACATTTGCGTACAACCAGTAAAAATAAGAAAAAGGATCACTGAATTCAATTGTGCAGTTGTTAGCCAACACTGGTAGCTCTAGGTATGTATATAACCCATTTTACCAGCTTTTTATGGTTAACACAGTTTGCCATATGCAAATTTAGTTAGTTGCGCATTTAAGAGTGTATAAGTTGAAGGATTTTTGGCTAATCTAGTATGTATATTATATCTAGTAAATTTCATCTATTGGAATTCATCCGCACTATGTAAATCAGATAAGCTTTAGCAATTTTAACGAAGGTCGCATTCAGAATGTTTGTGTAATATAACGAGCAGTTAATCTGACAAATACCAACAAAACTATCCACATAGATACTATATCTATGTATGTATGTATATGCCGAAGAAGAAGCCCATCTAAACCAAAACGTGACACATAGGTATGTACATATGTGCATATATATATATATAGAGAAATATATATATATCTATGTATGGATGCCAACGGCGGCAACAAGTTGCGAAAATGTGACAGAGGCAGCACCAAAAAAAAAAGGAAAAAAAAAACAAACGAGCAGCCAATAGAGCGGGAATAGGAAGTCATATAGCCTGCCACATAGCCTAGCCATACATACACATACACATTGTATATATAGACACAAGCACACACACACACACACACACACAAAAGTATGAAAAAAAATGTGCTAAAACGACAACAGGGAAAATCATTTTCATTTTGCTTACAGAATGTTAGAGGAATAGCAACTGAGCGAATGATATACACAGAGAAAGAGAGAGAGGGAGAGAGAGCGAGAAAGAGAGAAAAAGAGAGAGAGAGAGCGCCACATACAAATTGCTTTGCAATTTATTTTTATAACAACAGCGAAGATAGATCCATACATACAAATACAACTACAAATTGCATATATATATATCTTTGGGTTATTCTTATACCCTTTCAAAAAGAGTATATTTATTTCAGTTTTAATTTTATAGTTCGATCTATTAACAATGTTCGAAACTGCAAGAAAAAAGTTTACCAAAAAGTTATAAGATGAAAGATATTTGCTGCATCTGGGCCGATTTTCTTGAATTAAAGTCGTACATCGTCCACTCATCTTCTATAGATGAAATATAGAGAATGCAAATGTTCGTATATATTAATAAATAAATAAATAATAATAATAAATTTCTTAGAAATCTTCCTTCGTATCACTTCCTTGAGATTTTCAAAAAACAAACAAATCAAGATAACAAATTGAATAATAAAATAAAATCAGGAAAAAAGGATAAAGGATTGGATTACAAAGTAGAAGGATTAGCTTAAGTCTAAGTCCTTAAAGCTTATTAAGATTATTTTAAAATTTAAAATACCTGAGTAAACGCTTTACACGGCAAAAGATTCGAAATGTAATGTAAAAAAATCGAAAGACAAATTTTTATGGATTTCAATTAATATCCTTAAACAAAATCTAATTATAAAGCCGCTTTATTAGAGTTCTTAATATGCATTTTTCTTAAGTCAGCAGAAAAAAAAACAATTTTCGTTTTTTTCCCACCCACTAAAGTTAATCGTTATTGAATACCATTTAGATACTTACTATGTGCTGTAGTCAAATTGCCTTTTAGTTTTAAATAAGAATTTTAATGCTAAACTTTTCATTCTCCATGTAGGATTTAGTTATTCATCAGTCAATTATTTGAAGAAGAAAAAATGGAAGAACCTGAAAATTAGTTTTACAAATCTTAATTTTTTTTATTATAACAACAAAAAAAGAAACAGCGATGTGAATACCATATACCCAACGCACACACACACACACATTTCATATAAAAACCAAAAAAAAAACTGCACACAATGTAACGAAGGTGAACTGTGACTGTGCCTTAAGGATATACGATGTCAAACTATAAAAAAAGGTCGACTCGGGATCGAGAAAGCAGAGCCAGTATGCGTATTATGGTACAAAACTGGCGAGAAATAGCAATCGACCGATCAGGTTCCAATCTGATGATAGCCCCTGAAACAGGTGAATTCCCTACACAAAGGGGAAGTACACGCAGATCGATAATATCGGTCAATTCGTCGAAAAAAAATGTTTCCGTTCAGAGGTTATCAATGGGATCATTCTCTGGAGCGGCTAAAATAGAACATCAACGTGATAGCATGAGACCGTCGTATATACCTTTGGCAAATGGCATTAAAATGTATATATATACACCGATCTATGATAAGGAATCACCGAATCGAAACACTACCCGACAAACTGTAACAATAATGGAGGAAAAAAGAGAGAGAAGAGCGTCCAAACGAATTAAATAAATGTGATAGAAAATAAAAAATATTGTTTATTTTTTTTTTTATAGTATTGAATGGTAGAACTTTATTAACTTTGTTAATCTAGATTCTGGTAAATGTTTCACTGATCGTAGCAAATGATCGCTAAAAAAAAAGAGTATACAAATATCGGCGCTGGAGAATTACGGCCGTTCTTCTAGTTTTTCTTTCATTTATTTATAGATATATATACAATACTAGAGCGAGAGTCAATCGGCAAGCGGCCACAGCGACAGCGATAAGTTGTACCGGCCTGACGCTGACGTTTGGGTTCTGCCTCTGCCCAGTTATCAGCCAAAAACAAACCGAAACATACACACACACACACATATACACATATACACTCTCATATAGAGAGATAGACATGTAGATACAGATACATTTATAAAAATGGAGCGCCAAAAGAGCACAGCACAAAGGAAATACGTAATATAATGTATGTGTCTGCACCAATATCCGTATATGTTTGTGTGTGTGTGTGTGTGCCTGCGTACGTAGTGTGTTAGTATGGGTTAACAAACGAGCAAGCAGCTCAAATCAAATAATGAAGCATTGGCCAAAAACAGTTTGAGGCAAAACGCTCGCTCGCCACCATCAGAAACACACCAAAAAAAAAACAGAACCCCTCAACTAAGCAAAAAATAAAAAGAAATTTCATGTCGGTATTGGCGAAAATCAAGTATACGCAACGTGTTTGATGTCTATAAATAAGAAAAAAAATATATAACCAAAAATATCAAATAATAATTCTAGTCCATTTTTTAAGTGCGCAAATAAAAAAATAATATAAAAAAATCAACAACAACAACAACGCACAAAAATTTCATATATATGTAAAATATGAATGAAAAATAAGTGATAAAGAAGAAAAAAAAAAAAGTGAAGTTTCTTTGTGCCACGAAATGTGATGTGTGTGTCATTATTCTAATAAATATTATCAGATCAAAAGCATTATTTAACTGAAAGCAAGCAAATCATATATATATACCCATATATAATATATATCTTAACAAGTGTAAAGAGTATACAAGTTAACTGCTTCAAAACGGGTCAACGTTTGAGAGAACTGAGAGCCAAAGGGCCAGACGACACAATGATCTACATTGATGATTCAGAACCGGAAGGTGGTAAGTTCAAAAATTGTTCATAGATATAAGTACATATATATATATATATATACTACAGAAGTAGTAGTTGTGGTAGTAATAGTTGCAATGATAAGGTACCAAATAAAAAATGGTTTTTGTTATCAGTTGAAAGAGCATTTGCTATAATACGAGTACTGATAAATTTCTGTCCAAGTCATTAAAGTATCAATTACGATAATATTTTGTATGTTAGATTACAAAACTAGACAAGTTCTTTTATAGTTTAATAGTATATTGACAGTTTGATGCGATAAAATGGTTTGTTTTATGCAGTTAGTAATGCAAAAAGAAAGTAGTTAACCAACACTAACAATAAGTGTGACCAATTAACAGTATTTGAAACTAAAAACAAATTTAAAGGATTTTTTGGTTAATCTAACTGAAATTTATAAGCCCAATTCTGATAAGAAATGAAAGCCTTAACACAAAGCATGATTAGGAAACTAGCCAAATTTTATTACCTTTGGTATATACCATCAAATCAAGTCAAATCTATCAGAGTTCAATTTTATCTATTCTCTCTCTCTCTATCTTTCTCTCTCTTTTTCTGCAACCGTGTTTTGTTTCTTTTTGCTAACTACGGTTTAATAAAGGCAACCAATAAACATTTCAGCCTCATGATACTGTTGCAAAACATTAACTTTTATGTCTAGATAAAACAGAATACAGAAAAAAAAAGAAACGAGGAGACCGAAAAAAATGTGCCGAAAATCTCGTATAAAAATCAACGAAAATCATCAGAAAAACAAATGCTTAAACGATTTAGAGTCGTTGCCCAAAATGGGCCAGAGAGCTTTTAAAAATACATGAATTTCAATAAAATACGACAATGTTCGAAACAGAACCAAAAAGAAAAAAAATAAAGAAAGAATAACCAAAATAAAAAAAAAGGTTCCCGAATCCCCATAGATAAGGCTTTCGCACTCTGTGTGTGATCAGGAAACATTTGCCGACGCCATTTCCATTGTCAGAAACAATAAATTTTGAAGGCATAAAACAAAAGGGAAAGAGAAATAGGACCAAATGATTCTTTTTTCTGTTTTTTTTTTTTTTTGTTTTTGTAGTAGTATTAAAGTTTAGGTGCTGAAGGATAAACGTCATATAAGATGAACGTAGAGGGGAAGCGTAGAGAGAAAGCGAAAAAGTGGCTTAAGTAAAGACAAAAGGCAAGTCGAAACTCAAACGGAAACGGATGTGTCAAGTAGTTGGAAGCCATGGCAAAGGCATGTAGCATGAAAAATGACTAGCACTGGTGGAGCAATTTAAAAAAATGAAAAAGGCAAAAAGTAGGAAACGACAAAGAACAAAATAAAAAGAGGAAAGAAGGGGGTGGAGGGGGGAAAAGAGTACAAAATGCTTTACGAATAGAGGTAGAGGTAACTGTAGGTGGAATCTAACCGCACACAGGCGTTGTGATTTACAGTTACGGCCAACAGGCACGCCCACAAACCAAACCCAACAAAGAGCAACCAACAAAGAAAATAAAAAAAAAGGGTTACTTACCTTCTTCTTTGCCCATTGTTGTCGTCTCCATTTTCTCAGGCTGTTTTCTCTCTCCAAATTGGCAAATAACAACAAACGGAAATACTTGTCCACAGGTGACACGAAATGGTAGGAGGCATAGAAGGAAATGAAGGGCGGGAGTAGGTTGAAAATGAAGAAAGTGTTCAATTGGCAAACCTTTTTCACAGGTTTGTCACCTACCTATTCATGCCTCTATACCCTATAGGCTAAGATAATATATTGAAGCTGAAGGAATTCGTGTAACAGGTTAAGGAATATTATCCTTGATAATATTTAACTTACATTTATTTGATATCTGTAGGAATAGGCCATAAGGTTTTTTGTTCAGTTGGATTTATCTTTATCATTATTTTGTATCTCTCTCTCTCTGAATTCTAACTTTTGTTTTAGTAGAGTCTTTTTCCAACCAAATAAATCGGTTAAGGAATAAGCTTATATATACATATAAGGCGCCAGGTGTCTTAAGATCATTTTATCCCTTATTTATAGCAGATTATTCTATATCTCTTCTACTTAAAAATTCCTTCTTTGTATAGGGTATCCCATATTCATTATACCAAATAAATATTTACATCACTTTTGTTAGTGTTGTAGCAGGTGAATTATGTGCTAATGGCGCATAAGCTGATTTCTCAATTTCCTTTTGGGCCAACCCTTCAAATGTGACCAATTAGGACTAGCAACAAACAAAATATATATATATATATATATATATATACTTAAATGATCTTTGCTGCTTCAAAAACTTTCAATGCACAGGAAATGAAAAAGTTTTTTAATTTTTCTCGTTTTTTTTTTGGTGAAACGGAAATTGCTCAACCGCAGCAGAAATATTTGCCATGTTATGTTTTTTTTTTTTTTTGTTTCTTCATTTTTTTCCAGCAATGTTAAATAAATCATTAATGGCAAACACTTGAAAATTTTGTGCATTATTTATGATTATATAGTATAAATTTTATACATAGATGCTTGTATAAACATTTAAAAAGCCAAAAGCAGAAAATGTGCATAAAAATGTTGGCCAGCGCCTCGCCTGTTGGCGTCATTTAAGGCGCAAAAATATTTCTACATAAATAAGCAGCAGCATTTTTTTATTTCTATTTTGGTTTTCTTTTTCGCCAAACAGGGAAAACTCTTTAAAATGAATGACAAATTGAATGGGCAGAGAAGGTAATGTAAGACAAAATGAAAACCAAAGCAAGGCAGATGTTAAAGCTGAAGTTGGCAGAATAGAATTAAAGGAGTGATGGTTTATTTACAGGACATTGCTTTCAATTTAAAAATTTATATATTAGTTTTCATTGAATTACTGACAAATGATATGCAATATTTGGCTTCAGTCTACTGTGTATATTTTTCTGAAATCGTACTTTTTAGTCTTATCTCTTTAAAAATAAAAAATCTAAGATAGAAATTGATATCCCATTTAATACGATTTATACATTCTTCCTTATATCAAATCTTCTAACCTTGTCTAATCTTTTCTTGTCAATCTTTTCCTTTTAAAATCTTTTTGCAATAATAAATTATTTACCGCAACTTTTGATGGATTTTAAATTAAAATGTTTACTCCGAGATGGATTCAATATCAGATGTATATTCTTAGATATACAGATTAGCTAGTTAAAGCAAAGTTCGTACCTTTATTTCCAGATTTCTAAATTTAACATTCTTGAATACAACATATATATATATAACCCCTTTTTATAATACTGAAATTATGAAATTGTTATATTAATTAAGCTGAGCGACTGCAACCAAATTTAAAAGAATTTATTGCATCTAAACTTTACACTAGATGCCATTTTCACATACCTAATAAATTTTTCCTTGTAATACCCTCAATTTTCTAGTATTTAAATGTCACTGCTGATGACGCAACTAGCTGACTTGTGACGTAGTTAGAGGCGCAGCAAATTGCTCAGTTAATGCTCTTTTGGTTGTCATTACAATTTATTCCTACGTCATGATTACCAATTCATCTGTCTTAGCCATTATTTACTGTTGCCTTAGATACATACACAAATATCTCATTCAAATTTTTAAAAATTGCCGCCCAACCAGAAAAATATCAAAAATAAATTTTAATTTTTGGTTATTGCTCTTGTTGTTGTTGTTGTTGTTATTGCTATTTTTTGTTCTGTTCATTTTGATTTTTTGTGTGTTTTTCGTACGCTGCCAAGGTGAATGTAAAACAAACAGGCGAAAAACGCCAAGAAGAATTTTTCACATCTTGTCTTAAAGTTTACTCCCCCCTACCTCCCCCCCAAAAAAAAAGAAAAAACAAACTGAATGAGAGACGTCGAGATGAACAGATATATGTATAAATAAATGTATATACTAGATATATAAGTATCTTCTATATATACATATGTATGTATAAATATATATATATATATATATATGTATATATATAATTGAGATAAATTTATTTTACGTCGCATTTCATGTTGAAGGTCGTTCGTTGATATTCACTTTACTTGATGTACGCAAATTCTTAGGTGGTGTCTCATTAATTTAAAGAAGGAAAGGGAAGGAAATGAAACTATTTAATAAATAGCTATCTGCACATGCATTTAATATGGTATATATATATATATATATAAGTATATACATCTAATTACTATAACTAATTATGTGTCTCCACCTTTTTAAGATGACATTTCCCCCCTCCCCACTCAGTGTAAATATGTTTTGCTTTTACTTTGTTTTCGTTTTTGGATGATCTTCTGTGAATGAATGCAGTTTTTGTTGGCTATTTACCAAAAAAAAAAAACGAAGGCATTTTTAGCCAGATACTGAAAGAGAGAAAAGATAAGATTTATTAACTATGCTTGACTAAGCAATGAAACATAACATAAATTGGCATAGATTATATATCTAATCTTTTATATATACATATATGTAAACATATATATACATATATATTTAGTATGTACTTATTTTTGAAGAAATAAAATGTCAATTTCACAAATTGAACATAAAGCCACATACATACGTTTATTTGTTATAATGTTAAAGGAGGTTACTTAGGCAGGGTTGGCGGATGCTCTTTATAGGGTTTTCAGGCATTTTCCTATAAACTCAGCTGGTTCAACATTGCTGCAATGCGAGTTTAAATTTTTAATGCGGCAAAGTATCTGCTGCTGCTCACACTCAATTCATTTCTGTTGTTGTTGTTGTTGCTGTTGATGTTGCTGTTGCTGTTGGGTCGCAGCTGCAGGTGGAAAAACAGCAGCAACAGCAATTGCAATAGCTATAGCAATACCAACAACAATAGCATTAAAAATGCAGACACAGGCATGAGTGCATACATATATGTATGTATGTATGTATGTATATATGTATGTACATACATACATACATATGTATACCACTGTCTGATTATAACGCATACGCCAAGTGGTACAATGAAAATGAGAGACTGAGTAAAAGAGATAGAGAGGCAAAAAGAGATGAGGTAAAAGCGCAGAGATAGAGGCAGGAAGAGCGCCGCATGCTAAACAAATTAAAATTGCAATTTAATGTATTGGCAAGCGGCGTTGCATACTCACACACATACATACATATACACACACTCATAGATATACATGTGTAGGTACATATATACATTTTGTGGCAGGAAGAGCAGAGTCTCGTTAAGATTGCAGTTGCCAAATGCAAACTAAAACAAACAAATCGAAAAACAAGCAACCAGCCACCAGACAAATGTTTCATTAACATTATCGATTTGTTAATGGAATGTATTCCATATAATATAAAATATAGATTGATATCTAAAAAGGTGATTTGTTTTATGGTACTCTATATAATTTCATAGTTCCACAAAGTAGTTGAAACTTTTACTAATATATTCATTGATATTCCATTGACAACAAGAAAGAAATGTTTTATATTTTTTTTGGCTTTTGTATTATGAAATACCATCAATATCATAAAGTAATAAAGATCTCGCTTTGTACTTAAAATAATTATATTTCTTATCTGCTGTCAAAAATATTTTTCATTGTTTTATCTTTCATCAGAATATGTGCATCAATAAGGCATCAATAATAGACGAAAACAACCTCAACTTTTCGACCAAAATCCTTATCGAGGAAGGAAAATTTATATAATTTTCCATTTTACAATATTTTGAACACAAAAATGTATTCAAAATTTACTTAAAATATATTATTAATTTTGTCTATTCAAATCAATAAAAATCCTTCGGAAATAAATTTCGCTATTGACTTAAAACCTGTATTGTATTTTTTTTTTTCACTTTTCATATAACTTTTGTCTGTTATGTTAATATTATCTTTACCAATTTATAGTCTGCTCATCATATATATACTATATATAGTTGCAACTTGCAACATGACTCAATTTGCATGTAGACATTTCGCGCCCTCTGAAATGGGAAAACGTAAATTTCCATAATGCAAAACACTTTCAGAACCTTTCGTCAGCAAATACAGAATACAAAACAGGCAACAGGCACCGGCCAACTAACTACAAATGTTTCGACTCTGGCTTAGACAAAAATAATCAAAATAATGTAAATATTTTTCATTCGTCAGGAATTTTTATTTATTACAAAACTAAATCAGGTGCGGTTGGAGGGAAATTGAAAAAAATGTAATTTTAAAATAAACAAATTTTAGAAATATTCAGAAATTTCTTATGATTCAATTAAAGCTTCAATTAAGAATTAAATGAATATATCAAGTACATGAATACACGGAATATTTATTAAACAAACTTCAGTTTGAGTCTTTTAAAGTAGAATGTAAAATACTCAATTGCAATTAATTAAATAATCATCATCATTTTAATTCATATTAAACACAAAAGAGAATATTTTAGATGACTCTCGATGACCCTTAGCCTAAATGTTAATCCGCCACTGGCTTACACACAGATCATTTGATTGGCATCAAAAATTTTGTAAATTCGAATGCGAATATTGGCGAGCTAATTTATGGGTTTTACTATACTGAAAGTCTCATTCATCAAATTCAAATCATCAACATAAAATTATGCAATTTTCAAAACTATAATCAAAATACATCTATATATATATACATATATATGTATGTGTATGTATTAGTATATTGCCGTGAGCTTTCACTTGGGCAAATTGCTCGGAGTTTTACAAAATTAAATTCTCTGCATGTGTTTTGCAAAATAAGTTAATTATTGTGGATTATTGCAAATTGTATTGGGTGTAGGTGTATGTGTGTGTGTGTATGTGTGTGTAATATGTAATTGTTGGTGCTTTGTAATTGCATTTAAAATGCAATAAGATGGCAAAGTGTTTATCCTTCTATCTCTGCTTTATCCTCACTTTTATGCAACCAAACAAACAGACCGTTAATTTTGAGCGCAAAAAGGAAATTAAATGTCAGTCATAAAGTGCGTCCAACATAATGACACTGCGTGGTTATATATATATACATACTTACATACATCTGAGAAAGATTGATGCTATAGCAGATGCTTTCGGTTACTACAAATACATATACATACTTACATATTAAGTGTGTACATAAAGAGAAAAGTTACTGACCTCCTGTAATTGATATATGTATATGTATACATACATTGTATATAGATACGTATATATATATATATATATATATTCTTTATACTTACATTAAACCAGCCACAACTAATCCCTTAATACTGAATCATAAATTTAATCGTTATCGCATCAAAGTATAAGCTTAATATATATGACCCGATTCTTGGTATGTTCGTGTAGCAGATACAATTCTTTTAAAAAACAAATCTATGTTTTCATTGATTCTTTATCAATTCTTCTTTTCCTAATATAAACTTTACTATGATTTAATCAATTCAGTATAAAATATATATAAATTAATAAATAAATATTATAACTAACCAATAAGTTAACAAAACACTTCTATATTTATGATTTTCGCATCATGAAAAATAAACTCTACTACTCGTCCCACTGTGCCAGTTATATTTTATTATACTATATGTATAATCTTTTCCTTCTATGACAGCAATGTTTGTATATACTTATATGTATATATGCATCCATTTACTGATACTATATATTATGCATATTTACACTTATCTTTATATAGAAAGATCTTATTTGTATTAATTAACATTCCATATCTATATATTTTCTTTTGAAAAACAAAGAAATTTTCAATTTCACAAAACTATTGAAAAAATATTATGGCGTAAGCAATTTTTTCACATATTTTAAAATTTTCTCGACCACAAGAAATGCTTAAGATTCCTAGCCTATTTAGTTTCTAATATGAAAATATTTTCACTCATCACCTAAATGAAAATAAAGTTTTCTTTCTGCCTTCTAAATTTCCCAAAAAATTTTTATTTTTATTGAATTATTATTTTTCTTTTCTTTCCATTCTTCTTTTTGCTTTACAAAATGTTTGTTTTTACAAAGTGATTCCTCAATTAAACAAATCTCTTAAAACTTTTACATATTTCAATGAGAAACCACTAACAAATTTTTGCCACGTGGCTAGAGAAAAATATATATTTTCTTTTTGGCCACTTTAAAAAAAAAAAAAAAGAAAAAAGGCACAAACAGAAGAATAAAGAACAGCTGCCAAATCAACAGACAACAAAACAGACATGAGAACATGTAAAGACAGCCAGACAAATAGACAAAGATACACACACACACACATATGCATATGTACAGTGTACACATATGAATGTCTACATACATATATATGTATATATATATGCGTGTGTGTTCGTGCGTGCGTGTATGAGTGTAGGCCAATGGTCGCCAGAATCAAAGGCGAGGCCAGACATAGTAGATATAGTGGAAGAGCTAAAGAGGGTCATGGATATACTCTACTCTACTCTACTCTACTCTACTCTACACTATGCGGTTAAATGCTGAACACATATTTGCACTCAAATTGAAATTGCAGTTCTCCTCTCCACAATTTCTTCATCTCTTTTATATATATACATATATATATATACTTTTTTTCTTTTTGTTGTTCTCGTTTTTGGCCAAATATGTTGGCCTCTAAAACGGAAATGCATGTTTAAGAGAAGCCCATAAATAATTCGCCAGCTCTGTGAATTAGTTTGGCAAGATAAATCAATTAACGTGACCAACACAAACAAGACAATAAATCAAGATGCAAAGGACTTTGGTCATTTTTCTCATCTTTTTTTTCGTTTTTCGTTTTATCACATTTCGCATTTTGTTAATAGGTAATTGAAGGACCTTCGATTCGGACCATGTGGTGGCGATTCGCACGCTCTTCTGACAACAATTTGTTAAAATTAAACGCTTTATTTACTGCCGTTTCTACAGAACTGGCTAAAATGTCCAAGTGCTGACATATAAAACTGCACATGGAAAAACGCATTGTTTCCCGGTTTCCTCTGTTTCCCCTGTTTCAGTTGCTATTCCTGTTACTGCTTTACATTGTTTTCTAACGTGTTCATGTTGAGCGACAGTTTGACAACACTAAATAAAGTTTGCACTTCCCTTGGCTAGAACTACTCCTATAGTGGTAGTACGTGGTACGTGGCTAACAAATACTCACACACAGACACGTTGACAATTTAATGGTGTTGAGGTTATTTACACAATACCCTCCTAACTGCAAGTGTTCAAATATTCTATGAAATTGCCAGTCGACCAACCAATGACAATTGCCAACAGAAAGGACACGAATTGCAAGAATTACTTAAAGTTCAACTAAAATTTCTGTTAAGTTTTCTTCTAATGGTGAACTTTAACTTAAATTAATGTTATAACCTTCTCACTTTATCATCATCATCATCATCATCATCCGCAACAGACGCGGTAGCCGAAATTTCGCTGTCAAAGGTGGTTTTTGCCCCTGACATTCCATCACATAATCCTTTATGAACCATGATGCCAAAAAATCACTGCATATATGCTTCATAAATTAATACATTTTCAGCTATATGTCGATGCAACGATGTTTCACAGTTGAGACCCAATAATTAACTTGAGCTGTACGTTAAAGCTACATAGTTTAATCACAAAGTATAGGTATGATAAAGATAGATTTGGTCATTCATTAAAGGAAATCAAAGTCTATTGTGGGTTTATTTTGAAAGGTTTACATGTTAAAGTTTGGTAAGAAAATTTACATTAAATAAATCTTTTTTAAACGTCAACAAATCTGTTTGAATGTATTTCGAAAAGAAAAGCTAGATAAATAAATTAAAGGCAAGAATTTTCCCAATCAGCAACAAAGACCAAACAGAAAGCAATTAAATACAAAAGATCGTTAGTAATATTCCAAAAAGAGAATGGCCTTGAAAATTTAAGAGATTTTACTTACAAATAAATAATAATCTGTTAATTACATAAACATTGTAAAATAATTAAATGATCAAGTTCAGAAACATTGCTAATTTGATAATTATTCAAAGTCCAAAAGTAAACTCCATAAAAGGAACAAGATTTCCGTTTCCGTCTTAATTTTACTTCTCGCTTCTTACCACTTAGCACTTTTTGAAGGACTTTACAATTTTAATGAGGAAGCGTCGAATGGTGGAGAACAGTAGCATTCAACCTACAGTTAACGATCTTTATCCTAAGTTGGAACAGTTTTATATGAAACCGTCTTCCTGGGACTCTTTGAGAGGCGGAAATCCTCAGATATATAATATACTCAGAATTTTACGCTATATTTATTTATCTTAATCTTATTAACTGCAATCGCCTAAATGTTTCCTTGCTATTATGAAATTTAGAGGCAGTTTTAATACGAACTACTATACTCTAAAAGTTCGAGATATATCTGACATATTATTCTTATTACATGAGTGGGAATGGACTTTGCTGTCTCAGTCACATTGACTATACGAAGTGTGATCATACGTCGCCTCTGAATCCACACCAACTGCTAGATATTCTACACTGCCAAAATGTGAAACTCAGAAAAATTAACAATAACATCCGAAATAGTAATGACGGTAATTACTATGTGGTGCCTGCTTCGCCAGATGATTTTGTGCCACACTTTAGGCAAACTTTTACCAAGAATTTAAAAGTGATCAACCCGTGTCCTTTTCAGACTCAATTGAACAGCATCAGCTATCTGAATGATAAATAATATAGTGGCTTGTTATCTCAAAATGATACCAAGGAACTGTTTCGTCTAGATGGTCAATATTACTTAAAATACTACTTGATCCTTACAGTGATCATAATGATTGGAACACTGATATATGTAGAAGAGAAGCCTTCCAGTGAAGGGAAACTAAAGGACTTTATTCTGGTTTATAGACTTCAATCTATTATCCAGTTTACTAATCAACACATTTAGTTTGTGTTACGATTTTGATATCCTTATCAGTAAACTGAACCTGGTTAGGGGAAGTACTGCCTTCCTACATTTTTATTTTTATTTGGATATTATAACATTAAAATAATTTAAGAGAAGACTTTTATGCAATAAAAATTTAAATGATTTTCATAATTCATAAATTTTGTAGAATGATAAAGAAAAGTATATTTAAGTTAATTACTACTGACCTGTTCAATTACTACAAGTATTTTTATTTGCAATAAGTCTCAGACACTAAACAAAACGACTATTTTGGTTGGTTTTGTGTTTAACATTTTTATGGCAAAGAATATTCAATTCTATTTGTTAGCAAGGAAATGAATGTTATTTTACTCCTAGCTCAAGTGCATTTGTTTTGATCTAATTACTTTTTTCATTACCATGAATTTTTATGTTATACTCTTTCATTTTTATTTTACCCCTAAGTTCACTCTAGTTCAGTGTTTAATTTAAATGTCTGTACATATACATATATAGATATATATACAAATGCATCATCGTCATGAATGAAAATAAATCTCTGTCAAAGTCACTTTTAAATGATTATTTAAGCCATCTGATATTAACAGAAATCATTTAAATCCCTAACAAATTATATACTTTGTTGAGATTTATTTTTCATACCCCCCTCCACTGCTAATTTTTCATTTTCCCCATGTCTTCTCTGATATATATCTCTCACACGTGTCTTGGCAATGCTCATTAAATTAATTAAATACCTGTCTCACACCTTAGTCACACATTCTTCTTGCAGTTTGTTGAATGCATTACGCGCCCTGTTTATTATTTACAGTTAAACATTTTTCCCATACACATTTTTGTCAACGGATTTTTAATGCCATTTTATTGCTAGAGCAGCAACTACATCAAGTTAACCAGGTTGGTTAGGTAGAAAGTTTTAATGAGTTCATTGCGGTGGATCGTTAGTTAGTCTGGCTAAAAAATTGTTTTGCCTTTTTTTTTTTTTGCCTTTGCTGTTGCTGACAAGTAAAGAAATGGAAAAATAAAAGCCTGAAATGAAAAGAGATAGATATAACAAGAGAAAAAGAAAAAATGGGCAAAGACGCCAGTCGGAATTCTATGGAATGAGACTTCACTTGACTCTGACAGTGTTTATCTTGTCCTGCTTCTCTGATGCAGTCACATTCATCTTGTTGTCTGGATCTGACCTGCATTGTTGAACTTTGAAATTGCCTTGAAATTGCTATGCTACATCAATCAATTAGCCAACCAGCAAAACACATAAATTTAAATTCAAGTGTAAAGCAAAAAAAAAAAAAAAAAACCAAAAATGCTATAAAAACAAAACGAACATGTCTAAGGAGATGCGTCGAATGGCACTGCTGATTATAAGCGCGAAAAACTCTTCACACATAGACGGCCAGAGATTATATTCATATATGTAGGTGTGTGTGTGTGTCTGGGGAGGGGCTGTCTGTATGTATGTATGCTTGTGTCAATGCCAGCGTAATGAATGTGTAAAGGGATAAACCGAAAGAGAGAAAAGCTGAAAAGAAGAAAAAAAATAAAGAGAACCACAAAGCTTTGGCAAGAAAACAATTTAAGAAATGTGCGAGAAAATGTCATCATCATATGAATGAAAATTTTTTGCGCAAAACCTTAATTGAAATGCAAGCAAATAACTTGCAAATTGAATTCTTTTCTAACACCATTTAATATGAAACACTCCATTACATACACACACACACACACACAATAGCTTATGCATACAAAATATATGCTCATACTAATGCTAATTTCATTTGCTGGTAATGGAGAAATAAAATTTAATGAATAAAATGAAATGAATGAAATGAAATTTGCTCTCAGCTAGTTAAGCAAAAAAAAGGAAAAAAGACGAATTTTAAATTTAAATTTAAATGTCGCCCACAAAAGTAGGCAACATAAACATAAACTTGGCCTAACTAAAGAAGCTTTGAGCTCTCACTTTTATGTTGCCCTACACAGGGACTCACACCCACGCCCACACACGCACAGGCACACTCATGCACCACACACTGATTATTACTTTTCATTTTTCCTTAACGATTTTCATGTGGTTTTTTTTTCTTCCTCCTTTTTTTTCTGTCTCTTCTTTGATGGGCGTTGTCGCAACGGATTTACGCTTGGCAGGCAGCATGCAAAAATTTTGTTTCCTCTTTTCGTTTTCGTTTCTTTTTTTTTTTTTGCTTTTTTTTATTTTACTGAAAATGATGAAGATGAATTGCTGTTGTTGCCTTGTCGTTGAAGAGAAGATATATCTATATTTATATGTACATATGTACATATATACAAATATATCTGTATTAATATCGTATGATATTGATTTGTTGCCTGTTCGCCATGGTTTTCAAATTTTCTGCTACTGCTTCTTATTTTATGGTTTTTGTTTATTTCATTTAAGAAACTTTTCCTTGCCATTTATCTCACATTTGTGAATCGGAATTTATGAATCCATTCAATTGTAAGAAATAAATTGCTATTACATTGTGAAAATTCTTATTATTAATCAGATTTTCCAAATACACAGAGAAAAATAAAATATACTTTACAATTTCCATTATAAGGCAATAAATAAAAGTTTTATTCTTAGTTTAACAAAGTCAGAGATAAGGGCATGGGGAGCCAATTTAATTTGATTCAAATAAAAACTAAGTTCACTTACTTCTACGATATATTGATGATCATAATATTTAGATAGAGTTTTTATATAATTTAATTTCAAATAATTTCAAATTCTATTTCTCATAATCTCAAATTCTATATTTGGTATATAGAAAAGTCACAAAATTTATTTAGTTATTATTTAGCTATAACTTCTAAAGGTTTATTTAAAGCAAGTCTTATCATTGGCGACTTTCTAAAGTACTAATTTATATATCTAGTAAAACCAAAAATAATTCAAGGAATAAAAAATCACGAGGTCCCTAAAAGCAACATTCAAATTCGTGTGGATCGTATCAGAAAGAAAAAGAAATAATCAAAATCTTAAAAATTCAAAAAGTCTAGACTTTTCAATCTTTCGATAAATTATATCAACATAAATTATTATTTTTAATCAGAAGCTACTCAAATAACTTACTTTCTATCAACCTATAATAAAAATTCAAATCTTCTCATTGGCATTTTCTTCGTGTGTAACAAGTTATTGAGTTATTGATGGTGAAATTTCAAATTGAGTTTTTTAGTCCTTAGCTAAAACACGACTTAAATATTTTCCTAAACTTTACATAACAAACAACACACATAATCGTAACAAACAATATCTTTGGACAGTAGCACTTGAAAGCAACCATAGTTAGCTATCAATTTTATTGTATTCAATCATTTTTCATTGTTTGCTGAATATGCCAACTGCATTTAATATCAGTTATTATGCCCTTATGTATATGTATGTAGATGTATGTATATGTTGATGCTCAACAATAGGTTTTTCTTTGCTTGTCAGACAGTTACATCTATATTTGTATACATAACATAAAGTGTCCTTGCTGCAAAACATATTGCAGACAAGTTTGTTGCAAAAATTTTCCTTTTTTTTTTTGTTTTTTTTCTTTGCTTTCATGGCATAGTAAAAAGTCGAGGCAACCCTTTTCAAATATTCAATTCATTGTTGTGTTTTCTTGTTGTTGGTAAACAAATAAAAAAAAAAAAAATGTCTTCATTGAATTGAATTTTGTTTGCAGCTGTGGGACCAAGCGCAAAAAAGAGGACAACTCCAAGTATCTCTCAAGTTTTTTAAACATATATATATATTTTATTTATTCCATAATATTTGACCACAATAATCCTTAGAGAGTTAGAGGGTATAAGCAATGAAAATCAGTTGACGTAAAATGTTTGCAATTTGAATTATTGATAAACTGTCGGGGAAAGTTGAAAACTTTTCAACTATAGCTTTTTGAGTTGCACTCGCCTTTTAAGGCAAAATCTTTGCAATCCAACACACACGCACACACACACAGTCTCATACACATGCCCTTTATGGTCCAAACCCCCCTGCTCCCAACCCTTCCTCTATTAATATGCAAATGTGAACTCGTAAGTATGCAAAGAAACATGCGATAAATCTTTAAAATCAAAGGCAAAAGGCGAAAGGCGAAAACTTGGCAAATGCCGGAGTGAAAGTTTGAAATCAAACCAATCTCTTTTCTCCTCCCACACACACACACACACACACAGTCTCTATCAATTTTAAACGATTTTTGGGCACAGAAATTTATGCATGTCTGCTGCTGCATTCAAGTTTTTTCTTTGTGTGTGTGCGTGCATGAGTGTGTTTGCGTGTGTGTGTGTGTGTGTGCGTTTGAGTACATTTGAGTGCACTCTACCAATAATGCGCACAATTTAAGTTTAGCACACACAAACATTTGAATTAGACTTAGAAAAGGTTTCTCTTTCGTAAATCTAAAGAAGAAGCCGAAGAAGATTCAAGTTAAAGCAGCTTTATAATATGTGTTTTGTTGCACAAGTTTTGTTTTTCTTTTCTTTATTTTTTTCTTTGTTTAAAAGTTTTGAACTTTGAGCAACAATAAAGTGAAATGAAACGACATCATCATGTTACCATAAATCGCCGCGACCCTCATCGGTAATTTATATATAAAGAAGTGCAGACAAGGCTTCATATATTATGCACAAACAGCCTTAAATACACTCACAAGCACACACACACACACACATACATACACATACTCACCTTAAGTGGTGAAAGGTACTGAGATAGTGGCAAGTGGGAGTGGGAATGTTGGTGGTTGTCAGGTAGCATACATTCATTTCCCGTTTTGAGCTCATGAATAAATGAATTTATATCGACTTCGCTTGGCAGTTGAACTGCATAGCATACTTTTCAGCGCTTATCCCCTATATGTAGCTGAAGCTGTTTGAGATGCACCCAGCAGGATGCAAGCAGAAAAGAGAAATACACCATGGCTACAGAGATGAAGAAGGACATTCTCCATATGCTCACGTGCCTATAGTGTCTGTTGAACAATTGGCATTACTGATGCCCTGACTTAACCCATTGCAAACAAAAAAAAAAAAAGAAAACAAAAAAATTGTTGAATTCAACTTAAATCCTATTAGTAGTTCAAGTTTATATAAGAATCGATAAATGTGCAGACTACAAATATATTCATACTTTATTAATGTTCATTTAAGCAATTTATTGACTTGGCAATTGGACAAAAGTTCTGACTTTTAACTGAATTCTCCATCAGATCAAATAACCAACCCACAAATAGATTGAATCAACATTTAACTTGGTTTTGTGCTTTAAACATTAAATAAGAGTATATAATGTATTCTGGCTACATACTCATACTGTGTGCATGTATGCGTGCCATTCGATGCAAATTTCAATTCAGCAAACTTTATATAAAGTTAATTTATGCACAATATCAATAGTGGATTGAGAAAAATTTCACTCTCACAGAGAACGAGGTAGGAGTAGGGTGAGTAATGTGGATAGATGAAGTGTGAGGGGAGAAGTGACATCGTAAAGTAAAAAGGAAGAGATATTTGCACATCTCATTCAATAGAGTGCCAACAAACGAGTTGTAAGTAATTTTATATGCTAACGTTGGCAATTTTTCTGATATGAAAAATCAGCAAATTTCCCATCGTGATTCCCCGAACGGTCACTAGGATCAAAGGGCATAGTTGAGAGTCTTTGACAATTATTTATAGTCTGTGGAGATCCTAAAAGTTTCCTTAATAATGCTTTGACAAATGAATTGTTAAGAAGGGCATGATAAGAGACTAGGAATATGGAAACAGAATATAAAATTTCAGATATAAAATTAAATACTATTAGAGATCCATCCCACCATTATAAAACCGAAATATAAAAGTTCTTAATTGAATTCTTTTATTTAGATATCTTATAATAATAAACATTTTTATGTTCTTTATCTTTCATTATATCTTGTTTTATCTCTTGAAAACTTTTTAATTACTTACTAAATAAAACTCAAAAATGAAACTCTGTCAGATTCAAATAAAAATCTAGTTTCAGTAATTCAAGTTCAATAAATCAAAAATGAAAAATATTCGTTTTCTTAAAAAACTCAATCAAATTGCCCAAATAACCGAAATTAAAGGCTTTTGATTTTATTTTTACTGTTTCAGAATCAATTCTCAAATGGTTAAGATAAACATTAATTGAATTCCACGAACAATAGATATTATATAATCGTAATAAATAATTTATAATGCCAATCGATAACAATTTTACACGCTTATATATATATATATTTTTAGCTAATTGATAAAGATAATTAAGGTCAATTGCAATACCTCACAGTTTCTCTTCTCTCTATCTCTTTCATCTATTTTCTCCATCTCACTTGCTCTCTTCTATCTAATATCTAATACGGCAACTGTTGACAATCTTGCCTTGACTTTTAAGATTAAAAACATTTTGCTTTTCCTCCCCTTTTCTTTTCTTTTCTTTTCTTTTTTTTTGGCCACGTTTCTTATATTTTTAGTGTTTGGCAAATTGCTCTTGTTGTTGGCATAAATTTTTAATGTAGCTAAATGAATTTTTGTTTTTAATATCACAATTTAAAGAGAGTTTAATAACAAACAACAACAAGAACGGCAACAATTGCAAACTGTTGCACATCAAACAGAAACTTGGATGTCAATGGGCAACATTACGCATACGTCGTGTGAGCCACACAAAAAAAAACACAAAAACAGACACAAAAAACTCGAAGCGGTAGACTCTTTGGCATCTTAATCTGAGCACCTTGCATACAAAATATTATAGAATTTTTTATTCCTTATACAATTGAAACGAATAAGAGATACCCTGCAGGAGATATGAATTTTAAATTATTTAATTAACTCTTTGGAATATTAAGATAAAAGCGGGCAGAAATACTTTTAACCAAAAGATTAAGCAACATGTTCCTAGTATAAATGTTGATAAGAAACATGTTGAGGGCAAATATGTTGAGGTGAAATATGTTGAGGGGAAATATGTTGAGGGAAAATATGTTGCTGGTGAAGAAAAGCTGCTAAAAAGTTGTTGCTGAAAATTAAATTTGTTGTCTTGCTTTTATAAGTTTTATATTTCTTCGATTTCGATCAAATTTTAAGTAATCAAGGTTAAATAATAATAAATTATATATATATTATATACATATATATATATATTCAAATCTATATATATAAGAATCTGCTAAAAATGGCATCAAATTATATATAGTATCTGGTAAAAAAAAATGGTGTCAAAATACAAAAATAAAAGGCAAGGCATTAAAGGTTAAAAAGATTTTTTTTTTGGTTATCACGAATAAAGATATCTAGAGATATCTATATCTTATTTCAATATCTCATTTGCTGCCTAGTTATCTTATTCTCGAAAATGTAGATATATATCGTTTAGGCGTCTCCTTCTTTCTGTAACCAACATTTCCCAGATCTATATACACTCTTCCCACCAATTGGTTACAGGATATAAAAAAGAAGCAGAAATACAAGAAATACAAGGCATAAAAGTTATATACGAACATGAGAGTCTTGTAGGTATTTCTTCATTGTTTATATGCTTTTAATAACACTTTTTACAACGTCGGCTTTCTTGTCGTTGTCATCGTCGTCGTCGTCGTCGCCAGGCAGACTCAAAGCAATATGTCAAAGTATTTTAAGCATTTTAATGGCCAAATACATATAAAATATGTAAGGCGGCAAATGCAAAAGGTTTTAAGATTTTGCGGTTTGAAAAGTCATTTACCCAAGCCTTATCAAATCGGTAGAAGAAGTTTACTTTTAAATTAGTATGAAAATGATTTGATGACAGAGAATATTATTTAATAGTTTTAAGCAGTTTTAACAAATTTGAACTGATGACATTTTCTTTTTAACTAATGGCCAAAAGGCAAATGATAAAATCTTTTCCCTTTTTTTTTTTTTTTTTTTTTTTTTTGCTGCTGAAAATGTTTTGTACTAACATTTATTCTTCTTGTTATTTGTTGTTGTTATTATTGTTCCTGCTGGCATGTTTGTGCACTTTAATCAGCCTAAGTGCCTGCTAGAAAGAGACAGCCAGTCAGAAAACGGATGGATGAGAGAGAGAGAGAGCGAAAAAGAGTGAAAAAAAATGTATGGCGAAATGGGGAAAATTAAAAATGGCAAAAGTTTTCCCTGCTTTTTTCCGCTGCCTTTACTGCTTCAATGCTGCTAACTCTGACTCTGCATCGGATTCTGAGTGTGTGTGTGTGAGTGTGTGTGTGAGTGTGTGTGGTTGCCATTTCAAATTGGTTATTACACGGAACTTGCTACACACACGCACACACACACACACACACATATACTAACATATGCTTATAACTGATGGTCATGCATAAATGCTGATGGGTGAAGGGATATGAAATGAAAGGATGAAAAACAGATGTTCACTGAATGTGGTTGTGCCTCTGTATCTGCTTCTGCTTCTATATATGTCCTTGCTGTTTGTCATGTAACTGGCACATTATTGTTTGTCCTGATCTGGCCTTCTCTATAATGTGAAAATGAGAGTAACTACATTTTCCAGCACACAAAATAAAAGAAAAAACTCGGTACTTTTCAAGCAAACAATTCGATTATGGTAAACAGTTTGGAAATGTTTGGTTTTTGGCCCAACAAGGTCATTGTCAAAAATATACAATGAATTTTATTTTATTCATGATTCATCTGTAAATAACAGAACAAACAGACCAAAAATTTTCAAACTCATGTTGAAATATGCTAATATTTCTAAAGATAGAATATATTACTCTATATCAAATTATTCATATGCAAAAAATATTCCAGAATCTTACATATACGATATAGTTCATGTAGATTTGTAGTATCAATTTACGTATATTTTTGGTTTTTAAGTTAGAATAAAATATTTGCATATTTGGTTTATTTATCAGAATCAGAATAATCGAAGTCGATACTTTCTATGAATATAATTTTTGTTAAGTAATATTTTTCATAAAATATTTATTTTCATCTTATTAATGTATCGATATCTTTCATTTTATTTCATAAATTCATAAAATACAGACCTATATACATATATATATAACTTAAAAGCCTTGTAAATATTGATCTAAGTGGATAATCATAGCATAGGGATAAATATATAATAATTTCATATAAAAAATATCAACTAGATAAAGCTCTAATCACTAAAAGATTTTCGTCATAAATAGGATAATGAATTTCTATATATCCACAAATCATAATATAAAGACTATAAAGACTAAAAAGGCTTAAGTATAGACAATCTGAAGAATTATTTCACAGAAAAAAAAATGATCCAAGCACTTTATGTAAATAATTTCAAATCTATTTGCGAAAAGTTTCAATAAACTAGGCTTAAAATGCAAAAACGTCAACAGAAAATAAATGTTTTTCTTTTCAAATAGTGAAAAGTCAACAACCCATTGATTACAAGACAATTTCTTTCAAATACTTTACTCTATTTAGATAATGGGCCATAATTTAAGCCATTATTGTAATTGGTTAGCTGAGTTGGCAAAGAAACACCATAGGTGTATCTACTAATCGATGTAATAATATATTCTTAACCAATTTTAAATATTCATTATACGTAGAAAATTGTTCAAATATGTCGCCATTCCCATGGCAAATACCACAAAAACCACATTCAATACAAAAATTTTCTCTCTAACATTTCCATTACAGTACTCGAACCGATTTTTCCTATGCGCGATGTGACCATAAATCGTAATGTGGATGCCCATAAACTGTATGATGTACTGGGTGAGGTTGGACGGTAAGTGTCGTTTGGCTAATATGGTTAAAACATTTATGAATATTCCATTAACCAATAACAACAACTACAACAACAACAAAAATAAATTCTATTACATGAAATTGTATACAATTTGAACTAATCGAATTTCTATTTTTAGTGGTAAATTCGGTACAGTCTACAAGTGTCGGGATAAAACAAATGGGCTACAATTGGCGGCAAAATTTGTACCCATACCAAAAAGGGAGGATAAACGGAATGTGGAACGGGAAGTGGAGATAATGAATTCATTGCAACATCATCTCATTATACAATTGTATGCTGCATACGAATATCAGAAAATGATGTGCGTCGTTCTTGAACTGTAAGGATCTTAAATCAAAATCAAAATCAACAAAAATATTTAAAAAAAAAAAAAAAACAGAAGAAAGAAAAAGAAACATATTTCTGACTCTTTCTTTGTGTGTGCCTTTTAGTGTCTACATATATATAAATATGTGTGTGTGTGTGTGCTAACTCCTTTAACTTTCTTGCTAGTTTTATGTTGCCTTTTTTTTTTGTTGATCTTATTGTTGTTGTTCTAACTTTGTTGTGGGTGACACACACACAATACAATACAATATCTTGCAATCAGTGGGAATGTGCATAAAATACGATTTACACGTACGCACATTATCGTAAAATAGTAAAACTCTACGATTCACACCCACACTCGAACACTCGCACACAAGCACAACCAAAACACAAAGAGAATTCCAAGATACACACACACAAATACACACACACACACACACATATGGAAACTTTGCAAGTTTCCTTTGTGTTTGGGAAAAGAAAAACCTTTAGCAACAGGTTTAATGCGACAAATAAAGTTTTTCCGTTTTTCTTTTTTCTCTCTTTTTTTCCCCCTTCTTTTCTTTTTTTTTTTTTCTTTGCTTTGTTCTCTGATGAATATATTGAAATGGCCTCATAAAAATATTTGAAACAGGTGCAACTGCTTAGTTTAATTTTTTTCTATCTCCATCTCTCTCACTCCTTGACCTTGACCCAAATTTAACAATAGGATAATAGAAATAATGTTAACAAAACTCCAAGACAAAGTCTCTTTGTCAACTTGAATTAATTTGCCAACTCACTAAGAACTTTTTATTGTTTTCTTTACCAACAAAAGTTAATTGTTTACTCGCATAGTTTTATCCACTTTTATGCCCCTCACCAACATCTATCTATCTCTGACTCTCCCCCTCTTTTGCTCTTATTATTTTGCTCTGCTTTTATGCATATTCATAATAGAAAATTCTTTACAAAGTAAAATTGTTTGTATATTTCTTTTTTCTCTTGTTTCCGATACTCTGTAATTATTTGGATAGTTTAGGCTTTGGCAATGCATTTGGAAAAGTAGGTAATAGATATATGTATATATATACATATGTCAATATATACTTAAGACTTTTTCGGATTTAGATTTCAACTAAATAAATTATTTCATTAAATTTTTACTTTACCTTTATTCAAAAATTCTTAAAAAATCAAATTCTTTAAAATCCCTAAGAATATCAGAGTAATCTGGACATGAGCTAAGATCATCTGAGAAATATATATATGGAGAGATCGAGAGATCACAGAACGGCAGACATTTCAAAAGAAGCAAACTCTAATTATCAAAGAAATATATTTAATTATGTCTTATATTAAGCTTCAGTTTTCCCTTTTTTCAATTTGCGTCTGACAATTTTTCAAGGATATCAAAAAGTCGTTTCTCTACATCAATTTACAGATATTCGTTGTTTTTTATAATGGATTTTATCTGCAATGACATTGTCAACGTTCTGTTATTTTCGCATATAAAATTCATGTCGGAGCATATTGATTTTCTTATCGAAAGAGAGAATAAAAAGCTTTAAATAATTTGGAATAAAACCTTAAAGAGCTTGACAAATAATCTCTGACAAATAATAGCTTAAACAGTTGTCAGTTTAAGGACCTTACATTTCTCTAATATGTAGTTAAGGAGATTTAAGATGACTTAATGACCTCTAACTATTGGAATTTGAATATTCAGCAATGAAGCGCCATTTTCATTAGAGTGATAAATCCTTTATATAAAAGCCAAGTAAGCCGAAAATTTTGAACTCCATTTTGCAAAATATTCCGTTTTCATTTAGCATTTTGCAGTCATTTTGCTGGCATCTGTGAGGCAATCATTGAAAATGGCCATATCAATTTTTAATTTAGTTGAAATCCGAGTGAAGCACATGAACTAACTAACTGCATACATATACAACTACATAGTACATGCATATCTATGTATATATATATATAAATAGATGTGTGCTTGTGTGTATCTACTATATGTATTTGTATCTGTAACTAACTATAGCACATAAAAGGGAAACCTTTTACCACGTATTTTCATTTTGAGTGAACGGAAAATATTATGTTTGTCCGAATGGGGGGGAAACATAATACTTTCAATTCTAACTATGTATGCTATGTTTTATTGATTGATTTAAAGTTTAGTTGATGTGCCTCATTCTCAATGGAATTGATGTTCATATATTATCTGATTTTCGTTTGAAATATTCTTGTAAATAACATTATTTTCGATAGTATGAAAGGAGAAGGTTTGGGGGGATGAGTCGACAGGTAAGAGAAAAGTTCTTTGAATGGTTATTAGCATGCTTTTATTTAAATATATGTATAATTGAATATTTTATATTGCAATTTTTTACACAGACTTTGCATTGATTTTCTTCTTCTCTTTAGCATTGAAGGTGGTGAACTCTTTGATCGAGTGGTCGATGATGAATTTGTATTGACCGAACGCGTCTGTCGTGTTTTTATACGACAATTATGTGAAGCGATGGCTTTTATTCATGGCAATGGCATTGTCCATTTAGATTTGAAACCAGAAAATATTTTAGTCCTTACACAAAAAGGAAATCGTATCAAAATTATTGATTTCGGTTTGGCACGGAAATTTGATCCAGATAAGCGTCTAAGGGTAAGTAAATCTTTATATTGAATAAAAACTAATAATTGAAAATTGAACTGTTTTGCAGGTACTCTTCGGTACACCAGAATTCGTGGCACCAGAAGTTGTGAACTTTGATTGCATCTCCTATGGCACTGATATGTGGAGTGTTGGTGTTATATGTTACGTCCTGTGAGTTTTAATAATTTGTTTATGCAAGGAAAAAGCAAATCCCAAGTAATTAAAAATGAAAAGAAGAAAAATTCATAATCTAAAGTAGCCACAAATTAACACAAATTTGAAAATTTGAATTTTACAATTATTTGCTAACAAAGAAAAAAAATTCTATATCTCTTTCAAAATCAAAAAAAAAATTCTACATTTGTTTTTAAAACTATTTTTGATAATTTAATATAAGTAATAAATGGATTACAACAAAGAAATTTAAATCTCAAAACGATTCAAATCATAATTTAAAAGGTGCCTTTGAAAAAGAATCGAAATTCAATTAGATTCATTTTTATTAAAAGCCTAAAAAGTAGGCAACACCAAATATAGGCTAAATACTCGAGAAATATTTAAACAGCGACTTTATAAATTCATCGAGTAATATAAATTTAATCAAAATATCTAACCAACTTGAAGGGTAACTTGCTTACTAATTAAAAATTTGTGAAGCACTTGTAAAAAGAATGCAATAAAAAATATCTGAAATGGTTATAAGTACCCACCTATACATATACATATATATATATATGTATGTATAATATTCCCAACTTGCCAACAACTTTTGACTTCACTTCATAGCAAGGCGAGAAAATTTAATTTTGTTAATTAAGTACCCGAAGCGAGAGTTTTTGGTTTCTTCTTGTTTTTTTTTCCCCCCACCTCCTTCCTCTCTCTATTGCTTTTTCCCCTCTGTGTCTTTTGTTTTTGATACGTTTTATTTATTTTACTTATACTTCTTTTACATTTCATGTTTATTGACTTTACGACCGTATCCACACACACACACATATCCACCCATTTACACACACACATGACAGCATCTCAGGTCTGTCGCCATTCATGGGCGAGAACGACATTGAAACAATGTCAAATGTAACCATTGCTAAATACGATTTTGAGGATGAATGCTTTAATGGCATATCCCCAGAGTGTCTGGATTTCATAGCCAAGCTGTTGGTAAAAGATTTGAGGTGAGTTTTTTCCTAGACATTTTAATTAGAATCTCTAGTCATAACCAAGAGGAGCATCTTTTTAATCAACTTTAACCACAACTCCAAATGCAGCACCCGAATGACTGCCGCCCAGTGTTTGGAACACAAATGGCTTCAACAGCGACCACCAGCAACTGGGGCGGCAGTTACGCCCTTTGCCAAGGCAGGTGTCTCGAGTTCAGCATCAAAAACTCGCTTGAAATCTGAATCACCGACTACAGTTGCCTCCGAGTCATCCGAGGATTCCACGGAAACAATTGAGGATGTTGAGAATGAGGACGATGAGGATGAAGATGAGGAGGTGGCAAATGTAACAAGGGAACATGACGATGAGCTAGCTAACTTGGATAGCTCCGTTTTAGAGGTGAGTTGAATATTGAAATGGTCTTACTGGAATATAAAATAAAACATCCGATATTATTATTATATTCTATACTTATTTAGAAAATTTTATGAAATTTTATGAAATTTTATTATTCACATTAAATTCTATTAAAATTTTTGTCCCTTTCATTAATTTTCCCTTTTTTATAGCACAAAGAACTGGATGCGACAAAAGATAATCTTAAGAATTTCATTGTACGCTGGGAAACACATCCAAATAGTCCATATGTCTTTGATGTGGAAGGCAATGTGATTGCTCCATTGAATGAGACCAGTTATCAACATCCGCGACGTACACATGGTCCGGATAGCATCTCCTCATCCCGAGGTGAGTACTATCGTGGTGGGTCCCAGCGGCAACGTGACCGGCATGCTCTCATCCATGGCAAATGAGTGAAACAATTGCAAGAGCATCCCCCTCATCTAAATCCACAAATGGATCTATATGTATATGTATATTTGACAAAACTAATTCTTGTTCTTAACTTTTGACTGTATGACAGAAAAGAAAAAAAAAAACGAAAAAAAAAGCTAAGTTGGCTCTCTGTCACTTTCTCTGCATCCCTTTCTCTATGTGTGTTTGTGTTTTAACAACAATTTTATTCAGGAAAAAACTACATATATTTATATATGTACCTACATATATCTTTCTATCTTGTTTGTATGTACCTAGTATATCTCTTGTGTATTTGTGTGAGAGTGACAGAGAAAGAGAGAGAGAGGTAAATGGCACGCCAACTAGAACTGTTAATTTTAAATGTTTAAGTAACTTAACTATAGTCATAAATTATTAATTAACCAATATAATTGACACTGTGATAAAGACAGCCAATAACAAAGAAAACAAAGAAAACAAAATTACCACAAAATATACTTTAATTTTCAAAAAGTAAACTTCAATCAATACACTATATCTACTCTACTTATTTTGAGTTAGAAATTCAACCATTCCTCCATCCCACTATCTATCCCGAAAATCCCACTATCCGTTTTAAATCCTTATGTCCATAATACCCAACTTAGATCAGGTCTATATATATAATATATATATAATATATATATATATCAGCACACACAATTTCTGGTCTACCAGACAGGTAAGCCTATTAGAAATTTCATTCAATCATCTTCAAAATTATTCCAAAGAAATTTCAAACTCAATTTTCATTCTATTCATTGTTCTGTCTACTCAGGAAGTATCGAATATATATATATATATGTGTATCAATTACTTTCATTATCCGTTGAGTTGTATAAAATAGGAATAGGAATAGGAAAAACTAACCATGTGATTAACCTTAATCCACTAATCGAAATGTAACTAATCATTAAAATCAATCTAAAGTAGCATCTCACTTAGTATATAGAAATGGATAAGGATATAGAAATTGCAGTTAATCTTCTTAAGATCCCGATTAAATATGTGCATAGCACATAGCATATAGAAATGAATAAAGATATAGAAATTGCAGTTAATCTTCTTAAGATCCCAATTCAATAACATTATTATCTTGGTTTACAATATAAAACTAAGATAGATTACCTACTTACAGATCTTGAGCTCGGAACAATGTTCATCCTTTATCTGAAATACAAAAGATTTATAAACATTTCATTAAACAAAGATTAAATTTAACTATAATCATTGTATATTAAAGCGAATATTAAAATGTGCGAAGGAAATTATCTGATCTGATATTTAATCAAAACTTTCACTAAATATCAAATTGATAATATATCTATGTTCAGTTTAAAAAAAGTTCTTTGGATTTTATTTAATATTCTCGATTAAACTCAAATAAATTGTTATCAGATCCTTCTCCACTCCTTTGAATAAAGTAATCAATATCGAATCTTCAAAACATGATCCTTATTCAGAAATAATACAAATTTTATACAACTCTTCAGATCATAATGCATGAAATACTCATCTGAAATCTTTGACTTTTTTGGCAATATAAATCCACCTGATAACTGGCCAGATAAAACTAATTTAACCTGTTAAATGTTTAAATATTTATCCATTTCAAATTCATCTTCAAAATTCTTTTCTAAATCCGCATTCTTGCAGTTTGTTCACCATCGCCATGCGAGTCCATAGCCACACTCACAGATGATGAGAGAGGAGATGATGATGATCCTAACAATGAAAAGCTGCCTCCTTATGAAGAGGAAGCACGAAGTGCCGACAATGATAGCCCCAATTCTGTTTCCACACCCATCAATGAGTCCAGAGAGAAGCTATTCCCCACTGTTAGCAATTCGGGATCGGCCACGCCCACACCTCAGCATCTATTCAATGAGAATTTCGATGAATTCTCTGGCAGTGAAAGCACGGCCCAGCAACAGCGAAGCATGAAGAGTTATCTCCACACATTCGATCGAAGGAATTCGGATACTACCTATCTATTGGGAAGACGCAGCTCGGGAGAGCGTGTAAATCTTGCGGATGAGATTAAGAAACTTTCTGATCATTTACTAATGCTGGCCGAGATCAATACAAAACTGGGAGATGCCAATAACAATAAGAAGAATACAGCAGAGGATGCAGCGGGAGCTGGTAGCAGTGTCTCAAAATCCACAGAGATTAGCAGAGATGGCAATAAATGGACTAGTAGAACTAGTAGTAGTAGCACTTCCAGTCGTGTGACACCACGTGGTGGCATTCTCAATAGCTCCAGTAGCAGTACCGAAAGTCAAACCCGCTTTAATGATGGAGAAGGTAAAAAGAAGACCAGTTCCTTATCTGTCCGGCTGCAGCAATCCATTGAGGAGACACCGAAACTTAGTAATGGCAATGATAGCAACAGTTGGACCAAATCTCAAGTGCAAAGTCTGCGCAATACATCCACGGTGAGCACCATGACCACATCGAATATTAGAAGCAGCTCCTCCAAGGTAACCACCAGTAGCAGTCATCACCAAGTTTCCAACACATCATCATCATCTGTGGCCGAATCGGCTAGCAGTCGTCGAGCAAAGTTTCGTATCAATCAAATGAGTCGAGATGTACCCATTGGCCTGCCCGATACACATCAAACAGTTAATCTGGAGGAGGCAGCGAATACCACTAAGGATTGTCTGCTCCATCTACTCGAAAAGTACAATGAGACCCGCATACGTAATCCAGTTGGTCGACATCAGAGCATTAGTGTCGATTGGCATGTTAGCGACAATTTGGAATATCGTTCCATGAGCTCCATCAATGCCTTCTTCCAGCGCCACAATAATACTGGAGGTGGTCAAAATGTTAGGCACATACAAGCCCAGTTGGAGGAGAAGGCAACGGGGAAGTAGAATCGGAACCCAAATGTTTGTGTATATATATATATGTACTTACTATATCTACAATATATGTATGTGTATAAAACTCTGATCAACTAACTACTATATAAAGATAAACTCGACTAGTTAATGACAAATCTTAGTTTAAATTATCAAAAAGAAAAAATTTTACTTCGGTTCACCGAAGTCTATATACCCTTGCAGTGCTTTAAAATCTATTTTAGCTATATCTCTACCAGATCAGCCTATGAAAACTAAATGGACTAAGTGGAATTCTGACCTATTAGAATTATGTATCTTATAATCAAATTAATTAGAATTTAAAAAAAGTTTAAAAAATTGCTCTGATTTATATCGGCAGATTGTTCCTATTTGATACAGTTGCCCGATCTTATTCAAACAAATGATTCCTGATCCAAAATCTATATATATTTTGAATCAATGGACGTAATATTAATCTGCTGGGGTATAAAAAACATATACAAACTATGTTGCTAATAAATTGAAACATTTAAATTATTTATGTAATTGTTGTAAGAAAGAAAATTCTATGATATTAAATTATTACAAATAAATTATTTATGAAAATCAAATACAAAAAAATTCTCTCTCTCTCACTCTCTCTCTCTCTTTCTTACAGAAGATCATGCATAGATAAGTTTTCAGATTTTAGATATGTAAAATAATTAATCAAAATTAGTTACCCAAAATAATCGATAGCCAATTCAGAATAATAATTTAGTATCTCCAAATCTTTTTACATACATACAGATATATATACGCTTCATTCCTCATTCTAGATAATGAATAAATTATTCCAAATTTATTTAGTATTACCGACTAAGAAAAAAATCAAAACAATTTATTTGATGGAAAAGAAATAAACAAAAAAATTATACAATTATAAATGCTACAAATATATAGACATATATATACATATAGTATATACATGACTACAACTACAACTACAACAAAATGAAATAAGGATCATAATTAATAATTAACAACAACATATGATTCTCATTTAATTACATGAGAGCAAAATTGCAATAGATTTTAGAATCAAATCATTTTAAAAAAAATCCAAAAGGGGAAAAATTTTGTAAATAATTACAACCAATTTCCCCCTCCCCTGTAAATAGACAATGTTTAAGCATTATTACTTTTCGTTTTGTTTCATTGCTTTTTTCTTCGGCTTTTTCTTGGTTCTTTTCTTTCCTTTTTTGTATTTTTTATTATTATTGAAGTATTGAGTTGTTGTATAATTCATATTATACAATTTGTATGTGTATATAAATATTAGAAGAGAATACTTTGGATTTTGTTCTTAGTTGAATACTTAAAAAAAAAACTAATTATAAGTGTAAGTTAATGCATACATAACTATATGCTTATATATGTATTTGTATAATATAGGCTCAGCCTATGTTTAAATCTAACATTTTGTACATGATAGTTCAAAGAGAAAAAAGTGCTCAAAAATCTTGAAAAGCAAATTATAAAAATTTAGTTTCATTCCAAAATTTGATGGGCATTTGGTCAAAGAATTAAATGACCAAAAGCGCAGAAATTTTTATATACTAAAGTTTTATAAATTGCTTTTACACTGGTAGTGATTAAGGAAAATTATCCTAATAATGTGTTTGTTTTTTTTTTTTTTTTGAAAAGAAAATTAAAACCATAAAAATGTTTAAAACAAGGCATTTTTATGGTTTTTCATTCTTTTCATGGTTTACAATAGTTTTTGGCAAAAGTCATTAGAGCTCTAAACACAAGAGATTTTACCATTTTTCTTTCATCTCGATTAAGTTTTCCAAAACATAAATTTTTCTTTTTTTTTTTGAAAAACCTATCAATTACAATATTATTCATAGTTTTTGTTATATTTTTTTTTAAAAGATAATTTCATGGTTCTATCGTTGAAATCTTCTATTTTCTATAGGGTTTCCAGGGAAAGGTCTTTTCTTTTAAGAGTTACGTTTCGAATTATGTTTCTTTTCTTTTTTGTTTTTGTTTTTTTTTTCGTTTTCGGTTATTCTTTTTTTTTTTTTTGTGTGTGTTATAAACTAATCACTTATTATATGGCATTTCTCACTAGAGAAATCGAAAAAAGTTTCAGTTTAGCTCGATTAACTTAAGATAACTAACTAATAGGTGTTCGTATTAGACTGGTTAAGTGTAATATATATATGTATATATATATAGATATATATATATATATGTATTTTATATTCTATATTAATATTCGCAACTTTCGCCCTTGCACTGCACATTGAAAATGAAATGTGTGTAGAAAACTTTTAAATGATGAAATCTTATGTTTTTTTCTTTCTGTTTCTGTTTTTCTGTAGCAGCGTTGTAAAAAAATCGAGAAAAAATATTAAACTACATATGTATATATATGTATGTATATAAAGGTAAAATTATATAGAAAAATTGCTGTTTTGTTGAAATTCAATATTTTTTTGTTTGTTTTGTTCAATTGTGTCGCGGACGCTTAAGCATGGACACCATAATTGATGAGGATGCAGATAAGGAGGATGGTGAACTGCTACGCAGGCGTTTGGCAGGCGTAAGTTTTTTGGCCGCTTGATTCAGACGTTTCCGTTCCTTCATGAATTCTGCAAAAGAACAAATAAAAACATGGATATTAATTACATGAAATGAAATTAGTAAATCAAAGTCAGCTGCAGATAAATTTCCGGCAATTTTATCCCTCAGTTGGTCTAGGTCATTGATATCATAATACTTTGTTCTGTTGTGTGTGTGTGTGTCTGGGTGTGCTGAAAGGCACAGGAAAAGGACTAAAGGGAACAACAGCAGGCGCCGCCTGTTTTTGCACATTTTATGGCACGTGGCTGGCCGCATTCCCTACACGAAAACAATAGTAGAGGGTTGCAATCATATGCCTAAGGGTAGCAAATGCCACAAAATGCCAGACAGAAGCCAGACGATAGAGCGCCTGAGATCTCAGGTAAGCAAGTGAAGCCAAGAGGTTAACACAAATGCTGGAATGCACTTGAAAAAATGAAAAACAAACGTTTCCTAGCATAAAAGAGTTCTCTCTTCTAACTTTCTTTGAAAGAATGTAATAATTTAAAAAAAACTTAAGATAATTTATGCTTGCTTCTCCTTGATTTCTTTTATATAAACTTTCATTTTTCTTATCCTAGCCTTACTTTTTAGTTTTACTTTTAATTTAAAATTTCTTTCAGTGTATTGTAGCTTGCATAAATTTCACGCCCTATGGGATTTCTCTCAATGGCAGCAAGTCAAGGCAAGCCAAAGCAAGGCAGACTGGTCACTTGGCCTCCGTGTCCAATGCGGGTGCATACATTATGTGATCAGCGGAATGAACAAACACTTTTTTATATGTTTTCTGGTTTTGTTTTTTTTTTTTTTTTTTTGTATAACAAACTGAATATAATTATTGTACTTGAATGTAATAAAAAAGAAGCATAGAAAAAACGTATAGCTAGCAATCAGAGAGGGAAGTTTTGATAAGAGTCACCATCTCCTCTCTGTTCCTCCCCATTGTAAAGCAACTTTACATGGTGGTGCATTCATTCAGCAGCTTTCTCTAATGAGGTCAGAGAAAGAAAGGGAGGGAGAGAGTCGAAATGAGAGATAGGAGTAGGGAGGGAGTACTAGGGAGCATTCCAAGCCACAGATGTTGGAACCAGATGCAGATGCTCGTATAATAAACCCGCATACGATTGATTTGATCATTCAACCCCCGCTAGAAACAGCTGCGGACAGACTTATTTGTAAAAACGTTTTCATAGGTGATCCCTTTTAGTTAAGGTCCTGCTTTTGAAAAACCACTACACTCTAATTATATATAATTTGTGCGCTTAACTCCTTAGCAACGCCCACCATAAAAAAAAAACACAACTCAAAATACGAAATACGAAAAAAATAAATGGAAAAAAACGAACTTTATGGGAAACTAATTTATATTCGAAAATGCAATCAAGCCTGACTCTGGGAATGGTTAGGCATGGTTAAACATAATCAACCCTTGGGATAGACTCACCTGTGATTTTTAACTGCCTCTTGCGCTGACCAGTTGTTGTAGAGGAACTGCTAGTATTCTTGCTGGGCGAACGTATTGACCTCAATGATGGCAACTCATCCTGTGAGTCATAACAGGAATCGTTGTCTGTTTGTGATTCCATTGAAGAGTTGGCCAGACTACCATTGAAATTTTCACGTTCGGCACGCTCATTCATCAGCATATCCATATCACTGGTGGTATCATCCACACGTGGTCGCACATGGGCGGCACGGGTAAGGGTATACATTTCTGGTGCAAAGCTAGACTCTTGAAAACTGACCCGCTCCCAAACAAAGTGAGATTTATCGCCCAATGGGCAACCAGAACGGAAATCAAATCCCCATTTCTGTGTGGCCAACTCCTGGTGCCGTTCCAGCTCAGCACTGAACGGACTATATACAGAAAGAAAGTGAGGGGGGAATAAAGTTGAAGCAATTTAATTATTGAACCCAATTTTAAATTCGATTTTTCATTCTCACTTACGTTTTGTTATTCTCCACTTTATTGTTGGTTTTAGCCGAACCGAAGAGATCGCGTTTAATGCGATTCAATTGGCGCACTGGTGCACACGGTGCACTGACCATGATTGGATACTAAATGGGGGTATCACTGGGGGGATTGGGATAGACTGTATTTTTTTTGTCGTCTTTTCTGTTTTGTTTGGCTGTACGACGCAGTTTTCACGTCTCCCTTTTCGACACTTGTTTGGCAAGCAAAACGAAATGTCAAAATTTTGGCGCCAAAAACGTCTCCAACACACTGACAATGTCTCCACTTGGAGCTAATGTGTGTATGTGTGCCTCTGTCAGTGTATAACCGAATCTCTCTGTGTGCGTGAGTGGGAGAGCGAATTGAGCGAGTGTGAGTCTGTTGTGGCAATTATTATTTTCTCGTTTCTTTTGTCTTTGTTTTCTTTTTGTTAAAAGTGAAATGAAATAATTAAAAATGTTTACTTTTTAATCAAATTTTCAATTCACATATAATGTAGAAATAAACGCATTAAATTAAATTGAAAACTCTTTTGCACGAAACTCTTATTTGCCTTTTTGTCGTTCGTCTTTTTCACTCCACCAACACTCACAACATACGAGTGCTCAGATTTGAGTTATAAAAAAATTTGAGCACAGCAAAATATCTTGTTCACTTTACAAAATTGATTTGTATTTATTAACAATTTATATAATTTGAATTTTATTTTTGTTTTTATATTTTTTTGAAAACTTTTAATTTTGATTGTTGTTATTCGTTTTCTGTTTTGTATATATTTAGCGTTCTGCGCATTGCAAATGCGCTTGCTTCTTGTACTTGGACGTCTCTCGACGAACTCACTTGGCAGACTAAAAACTCAGCGAAGAGCTAGAGCAAAAGCAAATGTCAAACAACCACCGTATGCCAGGGCATCGTCGCTAACGTCGACAGCGCGCTCTCTCTGGCTAGCAACCCTCGTATTTAAAACGAAAGAACTGCAGTAAACCAAAAAAAAAAAAACTGATCAACGGACACTTTCGAGGAAGAGTTTCATGACTAAATGATAAATCTGCATGGGTTTAAGCAATCGAAATAGACCAAAAGTCGTTTTTATAAGTAAATTTGGAATGTATACATTAAATTATATATCCCATCTTAATAAAGTTTTGTAATCGATCGATGATAACTGACAAAATGTTAATCAACTACAATTGCAGTTATAAAATGCAGCAGAAGTGCATTGAACAGTCGACTTGATACAATTTTCAATGCATTTTGTTGTTGCTTGATGGGATGGAGCTGTACTTTTTGCTCTGCGCGGATGGGTAGATAAAAATGTTTTGGCTTCGGTTTGTTTAACATAAAACTGGATTTTTTCGGTGCAACCGTAGATAGAGAGAAAGAGACACAGAATGAAAGAGACAGAATAATTTACGACCAGGGAAAGAGTGACACAGAGAGAGAGAGAGAAAGAAAGGGTGTGGAGCGATTGAAAATGGGGATTTAGGGCAACTGCACACAGAATTTCACTTTCCTATTGTATCTGGGGGGCACAGGCAACAAAATGTTTCTTATGTGGGGCAAACCAAACAGGAAAAGAGAGCTCTAAAAATAAAATCTCATTTGAAGACCAGATTTTGAGGCAGCATTAGAAAATGAAATAGAACTCCATTTGATAAAACAGATTTTCTGTATTATAAAATTACATTTTCTTCCGTTTTTCTTCTGGCAAAACTTGAAAAGACAAAAAATTTGTTTTATATTATAATATTGAATTTGAATATTGAAATTCTATAAGATCAGATTACAAATATATTCATATAGTGCGCTTTCGAATCATAGTCCTTCTATTAGAACTGTCAAAATCCTACTTGATCTATAGCTCTCTAAGAAACAATTGGTTAAAAAGAACATCCTTTAAGTTTTAGGTAAAATAACAGCAGCACTATTAAAGTTTTTTCCTTTATTTTTTTCAATTTTCATAAAGTTTTCCCACCTCTATTTATGTGCAAAATCGTAAAAAATTAAATTACCTTACCAAAATCAATAAAATACGATTTATATTGTTTGCACAAATGCAATTAAAAAACACAATAAAGAAATAAGTAAATGTATAGAATAGAAAACTGGAAAAGTCACAGCTAAAGACATCATTTGCTTTGTACCTTTGGCACTTGAGGAAATAAAAGAAAAACCTCTTGCATTTTCCACACACAAAAAAAAATAACCGAGAAAAAATAAAGAAAAAAAAAAACCCAAACGTCAGTCCTCTTTTTGCCCCTAGAGTGCAATCACCCCGGACAGATCGTTCGATTAGGCAGCATCGTTCCGTCCCTTGTGGTCTCGATGGGACACACCCTCCTCAAAAAATAAAAAAAAAAAAAATATAAAACTAAAAGAAAAAAGAAACGTAAATTTACACACTTTTTAACAAATTTGAGAAATTCTGACGGCGTTGAGTTGCAGTCAGGCTTGAAACATAAACAACTCAAGACATTGCAGGGAGGTGGAAGGGAGTTAAAGAGTTCGTGATCCTTTTAAGTAATTTCCTTTCTACAGGATATCCTGGAACACAATATACGAGCGTATATGTACATATATGGGTTTGGGGGGTTGGTGCCGCTTGTGTAAACACACGGAAAAAAGGCGTCACAAAAGAGGTGGAAAACGTATGTATTTCAAGTGCCTGTCTCTAAGCCTTTTATAAGGGCAGATCTATCAAAATGAATTATAAAAAAAATACAAAAAATACAAAAAAGGATTGCCCATCCTTGGAACGCGTGTGCGGGTATTAGATAATATCGAAAGCCAACAAATGCTGGTCGAAACTAAATTCTAATTCTTTTTTGACAATAATTATAACAAGTAAAGCCATATTGGGGAAGGGGGGGGGGCAGGGCTATGGAATAAACATTCTACGAGTACGTTGATAAGTGTCTACGATTATAAAGTAAATATTATCTTACAACTATTAAATTGAAGGTCATGATCTAGAAACTGTTATCTATACTCCCCCGACTTTTTTTTTTTAACGGTACTGCATAAAATATACGTTACACTCATTTCAAATGCAATACGAACAAACGAACGAATGGCTCTTATCGCTCTGAAGCAGAACAGAATAGAATATAATCAGCAGCAGACACAACCACCAAACCACCGAACCACCGATAGTGCGCCTCAAAAGGAAGTCTTAGACACCCGCTGTCCAAAGTCAATATGCCACGTGTATTGCTGTTCATTTGGCATGACCGACCGACCGACCGACCAAGTTCAAGTAACGTACCATATAAGATATTTACCATAAGTCATATATACAACTATAACGTGTTAATATAGTATAGAGTTTCGGTTTCGGTTAACATAAGGAAATTACCATAAAATTACATTTCTTTTTTTTTTTCGCTCACGAACTGTGACCGCAAGTCCTTATTTAGGGCAGGTGCTATATGGTTAAGAAATTGCAAAAAAAAAAAAAAAATTTAATGAACAAAGTTGAAAATTTTCAAAAGTAATTATTGCTACAATGAGGGGGAATTGGTTATCATTTTATAAAGATTGAAGTCGAGAAAAGTTTGTCAAAAGCTGAAATATTTGTTAATGTTTCATTTTCATATCAAAATTAATCAAAAAACAGAGTTCATCTGTTTTATCACAATGGACCAGGATCAGGACACAGATTCTAGCCCACATTTGGCACCAGTTCAGGATTTGTGTTTTAGCAAAATATGTGAATCTGGTTACTATATGGCAACAGGATGTGAACAAGGACGTGCCGTTATAAGGCGTGGGGATACCGGCGAAAGTATAAACATTTTTGAGGGTCATAAGGCATGCATTTGGAGTGTTTCATTAAATTCGAATGCGACACGATTAATCACCGGTAGTGATGATAAAACTGTTCGTCTTTGGGATACACTTGATCATAAATTAATTAAAAAATATCGGCAATTAAAGCCCGTTAGTTGTGTGACTATTGATAGTGAGTCAAAACGTTTTTTGACTGGCAATTTAGAAGCTGATCCAATTATATCACTGTACGATATGGAAGTATTAAGTAAAAATCCAATTATTGAATTTAAGAGTCATACACGTGGAGTTCGTAATGTTAGCTTTTGTCATAATGATTTATCATTCGTCTCATCATCATATGATCATTCTATACTTTTATGGGATTGCCGAAATGGTAAGCAATCGAGCTCTATAATGTTACCCCATCATGCCAAATCATTGGAATTATGTGCCGATGGTCAGACATTAACCATATGTTATGGCGAAAGTGTCATCTTTTTGAATGTTGATCGTTTTGAGGTACTCGAACATCATAAAATGCCAATCAAAATGGTATGCGCCTCATTGCATCCGGAGAAAAGGACATTTGTTGCTTGTGGCTCCGATTTTTGTGTCTATAAATATGATTATATAACGGGTCTGTTATTGGATCGATTTCAGGCACATAGCGGTAATATACGTACAATTAAGTATAGTCCCGATGGTGAATTATATGCAACCTGTGCGAATAAAGGTGATATAGCTATTTGGCCACAGAATAAATGTCAGAGTTCCGTCACAGAGGATTCAATTGAACCAAATGAAGATTATGAGTGGGATGAATTTGATGCTGAAGGATATATGGGTAATAGAGGAGGGGGTGATAATAATGAGGATGAGAATGATGAGGACGAAAATAATGTGGAAGAGAATAATGAGGAAGAGTTGGAGGAAAGCTGGGATACAGCTGTTGAGTTTTCATTTGTTTTAGGCTTAGAAAACTCTGAAGAGGATTCCTCGGAACAGTTTGATGGTGATGGTTACGACGACGACGACGACGATGATGAAGAGGAAGAGCTTGATGAGGGAGAGTTTGATGGTGATGGCTACGACGAGAACGATAATGTAGAGGAAGAGCTTGATGAGGGAGATGTTGATGGTGATGGTGATGGTGATGGTAACGACGAGGACGATAATGAAGAGGAAGAGCTTGATGATGGACAGTTTAATGAAGAAGTGAATGACGAAGAAGCGGAAAACGCGGAAATCGCGGAAACGGATGACGAGGTAGCCGATGATGAGTACAATATTGATCAGGAAGAAAGTTACGATGAATATGCTGATGATGTATATGAATATGATGATGATATATATGAACCTTTAAACTGGAATCCAGTCCCAGATGAATCATATCAATATGGCATATATGAGGAAGAGATGGAAGACTATGGTGAATGGTATGAATGGGATGGGTATCCTGACGAATACTACTAATAGCTACACAACTGTACCTTTTGCACGTGTTTTGTTATTTATTTCTTTTATGCATTATTTTTTTTTTTTTTGTGATCCGTTTAAATAATTATAAATTTTCGTATTTTATTTCAAATCACCGACGTTGAGATATCCCTTCTAAATATTACTTATAGGAAATTCTTATAATTTCTTATCTGCAAACGATTTGGTATATATATATATATATATATAGAGAGACTACTACTATTAAGTGATTTGATATCCTATATGTTTGGTAATATATATTCATTTTTTAAAATCATTACAAGGTGTAGTATATGAATATCCCCACTTAACCCTTGTATACTACAGGGTATACAAATAAGAAAAAGGGTCACGCTCTTGATCTTGGGTTCTTTCTCTAATAAATTTGTTTGCCTACGTCTTTGCCATCGTCTTTGATTGTGATTGAAAACCCAAGGTAAAGGAACATCTATCTACCTGCTTAGGTAACGACTTAAACCGCACAACCAACCTGTTTTCGTGGCTGCGCATTTTATTGAAGGTTCTTATTTTTGTTGTATTTGTATTTTTTTTTATTATATATCAAAAAAAAACAAAATAAAGAAAAGGATCTGTACTTTGATGTTGATCGTATCGTATCGTTTCGTTTTATATGGCATTTCTCACCAATCAGAGTCATAAATGAAGTTTTATTTTGGTTTGTATCAAAAACTGAGGAGGATTTCTTATTCTTCTTTTCCTCGGGGGTAGTTGAGCGATAGTCAAGGTAAATAGTAACATTTACAGCCTCGGCTAAATGGGGAGCAAACAATCTTTCTCACTCACACACCGACTCTATCTCTCTCTCTCTCTCTCGCTCTCATTCCATTCTTGTTCTATTCAAAGTGACCTATCTCAAGAGAATTGTCAACTTTTTAACTTTATTTGTTTGTTTCTACTATTTTTTGTCTGCTCCCCCTCCGACCGATTTATTTCTTTTCCAAAAATACGTTTTTCCATAAATATTTATAATTTCCAAGGCTGATAAAACGAGTTTTCTTTTTTTCATACAAAACAAAATGCTGGAAACACGTTTTCCACGTGTTTACCAGGAATAGAGGAACCTTTTCACACAACCTCAACTTCGAGGCTCTCTCTCTCTCTCTCTTTCTCTGTCTCTTTCTCTCTGTTTATCTAGTGACTATACTGAATGATAAACTGAGTTGTCATTTATTTGTGGTTGAAACAAGTGTGTTACATTTACCATGATGATTGATGGTAAATGTTGTTTTATTAGTATTTTTGTTGTTTATTTTTTTTATTTTGCGCACAGTAGCCAAAAGGATCAGTAAAGGATTTACATTAACCGGTAGCCAGTAAAAATATTTGCATAAAATTCATCAATAATTTTAAAACTGACCGCAGTAATTTGTCCCAGTGAAAGATAACAAACCATAAGGTAAGAAAATTCATTTATAAATGTCCTGATCCGAGGATATTTCGTAATATTAATGATGGGTCATTTGTCCTAAGATCAAAATGTTGTTTGTTGTATTGGGCAATGAGAAATGGTTTGGGACACACTTAAAGGATCACGCTGGGTGAATCTCTGATAGGGATCAAGATTTGACAGTTTGAAGATCCTTTTGTAAATGAAAAAACATTGCATCCAGATTAATTAAATCGGACGTATTGAGTTATAAATAAGCTATAGCTTTTTCTCGATTCAGATTTTTGACAAAATGAAAAGCAAATAAGTTTCTTTTAAATTTGTTAAACTATATAAAAATCTTCTTATTATTGTTTTTCAAATTAGATTTTATCTATTTAAAAGTCTTCAGATTTTAAAAAATTATTCTACATTATATCCTTAGAGAAAATGGTATAAAAATTGATTAAAATTTTGGAATTTAGTTTTGTAATTTGTATGATGTTTTGAAAACGTTTTGTAAATGTTTTTAAATAGTTAATAAAAATAGTTTTTTGATCTTGATTATGTTGATATAGATCACGATAGATATACTTAGACTGATATAATAATATTTACTTTAATAAACTAACTATATAGCTGGGAATTCTGTAAATATGTGATATATATAATTATAAATTCGGAATAGAGTCTGTGTATAAATGAAAATAATATCCAAAATATTTCAAATTTTACAAAGAAAGAACTAATTTTAATTCGGGATTAAAATGGAATTATACCTATTATAAACATTGAATATTTATTCGCAGTATATATATATAAATATAAGCATATTCCCAATATATTCTCTAGTACATACAAGTTATATTTTAAATAGTATTAAAAATATTTTATTGCAAACAATTTCTAGTTAATATAATATTTATTTATATTAATATTAAGACAGATAAACTTAATTAAAATTAAACCTAACTTATGATGAGAGCACTGGCTGCTAAGACCTTCGGCTCGTAGTGTATATAATATATATATTATAAATGGAATTACTAGATTTTAGATTTTTGATTAGATTTAATAGTTTATATAGCCAAATTTCAGTTCTTATTTTTCAATATTCCTTATTGATTAAAAGATAATTCTACTTAGCGAATTATCTTTAAAATATTGAATTTAAGCCCTTTATCAAGTCAAAGAAATGTCGAACAAAAGAGACCTATAACCCCATACCCAAAATACATACACACACACACACACACACACACACACACACATATACACACAAATACATTTTATATATAACAAAACGGCAGACTTTACTTTTTCTTTGCTTTGGCTTTGCTTTGGCACTTTTAATTTAATAAAAAGCACACATCCTCGGGCCCTCATTTTCATCCTGATGCTCCTGCTGCTTCAATTCTCTGCAGAGCTCCTGCTCTGTGCTCTGTCATCACTTGTTAATCTCACTTAAACGTTTCAGCGGATATTATATGGCGCAAACTGATTTCTTTTTCGTTTTTCTTTTTTCTTTTTTTTTTATTCTTCTTTTTTGGCAAACAGACGAAATGGCAAGATTGCAAACTACTCGTAACTTTCGGCAGGATATTAGCAAGAGTAGCTGAAGGAGTAGCAGTAAGGAGTAAGGAGTAAGGAGTAGGATAAGCAATGGCACCGAATGCCTTCTCAGGTATGGCATAATGTATATTAAATGCACTCTCAAGCAGCAATTCAATTCATATTTCAAAACGTAACACACAAAAGAGATTTAAGCAGAGAGTTGACTTTGCCCTCCAGTGACGGCGCGTGTCCTGGCTACAGGATGACACCTGTGCACACACTAAGCCATATACACACACCCACACATACACATACAGACATCACAGAATCTTTCAACACCTTTTGGCAATCTGTTCGACTTCCACTTTACCTGTACCTGAACCTGAGCCAATTGTCGGCGCCCTTCTGACAGCAAAAGGTCTAACAAGTTGAAGGCGGAACAGGAGCAACCGCAAGACTAACACAAACATTGCCGTAATTGACTCGATTTCACTTTCACAAAGGACTTACACCAGAAGGAACTCCATTGTGTGTGTGTGTGTGTGTATGGCTCATACCAAAAAAAAAAGAAGAAAAATCAGTCAAGAAAATGAAATTTCTCGCTGCTTTTGGCTATGGGGAAATTAAACGGATATCCTTAAGAGCTTCACTTGACATTGCCAAAAGATAATGTACTTTTGTTACCCAAAGATCCTGTCACATGTTAATTAGATTTAAGTCGCCTAAAATATCCTTAACGAGATCAAAGTTCATATTTTCCTTTCCCCTCTTTCTTTTAGCCATTGACCCACAAAAGAAGAAAATCAATGGGGGATTATGCAAACAATATGCCAAAACCAAATGTCATTAGTCAAAATGTACCCATATATTTGAACTCTGACCAAAATCTCTTTCTAAATTGGACAAAAATGCCAGCAGAAAATCTACAGAATAACAAAAAAAATAATGCCAATTTCTATGTAATTTTTAAAGAGTCCAAGCAAACCGCAACCCCTCGAAAATTGTGAAAATTACAAGATGAAAATCTCTTACATACTAACACGCACTCTCTCCCTCTCTCTCTCTCTTTCTCTTTTCTTTTCTTCTTAGAGGAGAAAGGTAAAAGAAAGCTGATATCCGGAATGAACTATCAATCAACCCCTCACTAGAACCTCCCCCTTCCATTTCAATTTCAATTCCTTCTTACCTTTTTGGCATTGAGGGGATAGAAAAAGTGCAGTTTTTGCAATCCCAAAAATGGCATAAACAATCTCATTGTACGCACTCGAATCAAATGATGTGTGAGATATCAATTGTCAAATTGACAATAGATATTGACAGATCGGTGTATCTGTAACGTTTCTCTGGTATCGGGACATCGGGCATCGGTAATAAAATTAGAAGTTTATTGATTTGTCTTGACACATTTGGCAGACTCACACGTAACAGAGGACCCACTGGCAGGATGCCTACTAAGGCATCTGTCTAGATTGATAGCCTGCTTTCATATTATCAATGGGAGGAGTGGCTGCTGCTACCTTCATATTTTTCCCTTTCCCTATCCTATATGCCTACCCCTTGCTGTGTTTTCTATTTTTACTTTTTGCTCCTTTTCGCGCTCTCATTTTGATTGTTCTATAAAAATTATCTGCAATTATATATATAAAAATATATTGCGTTAACTCATAAAATATTCAACTTTATGACTGACCTGTAAATATTTTGATGGTTCAAACGAAAAAGAGCTACAAAACATTTTCACATTTTCTTTTTTTTCCGCTGACTATGCAGCAAATGTTGATTACATTGTTGCTTACTTTCCGTTTCTATTTTTCTTTTCTATTTTTTCTTTATTTTTTTTTTTTAGAATATTGAAAAATTTATCATTAATAGCATGAGTTTGCATTTAGCTCTTTTGCTATGGACTAATTATTATTAATGCTTTTTCAAATGCTTCACCATAATGATGAGATCCATCTATGAATGACTGTTGATAGATGTTTTGAGGGTTTGGCCTACAAATGCGGGAATGTTTGATGGGAGAAGGGGAAATTTCGAAATATAAAAACGGAAATGATGAGAGTTTCCATAATGATAACTAACCACGTTGAGTCTTAGTTTATTCATTAAGATGAGTTTCCCAAATATCCTCAAAACTCATAGAAAACAATTGTATTTCATTTTTAAAAAGTTTAATTTCAGCAGAAATAATTAAATTTAAAACATATTTTAAATCAATTATTTCTTGGTTGAAAGTATAATTTAATAGAAAGTTAAAATAAGTTAAAATAGTTTAAAGTTGTAGTTAAGATTCTCAAAATTTCAAAAACGGATACGTAGAGGCCATCGGAGGCCATTCTTTCATCGTGTATTCAAATTCAAATGAAAATTCCCAAAATATTGAAACTTTTTACGTTTACAAATTATACAAATTTTTTGGAGAGACTTCAAAATTCTTCTTAATCAAATTTGCTTTAAAAGTAGACACAGAAGACTAAGACTTCTTTTTTATTTATTTAGATTTTTTCATCTTTAAGAAAGAGTTTTCTTTTTTTGTGGAATGCTTGCAAAATATCCCACAAAATTTCCTTAAAACTAACTTGTAAAACAAAGTAACTAAAGCACCGGAAGATTGCCGACAATTAAAATGTTAAACATGGTAAAACTTTTTAAAATTTAAATTAAGTTTTCTCAAATCATTTGTCAATTAACATTTAGCCAAAATTTATTCTTTTAAGTCTTAAGAATATTAAAAAGTTATAAAAAAAAATTAATTGTGTGATCAAATTCTTTTTTAAGAATTAAGAACCTCTCTAGGAAACCTTCTCAAAAACCAAAGTAACATATGTTTCAAGGAATATTCTTAAAAATTAAATAGATAAATGTTTGAGAGTAGATCTACTAAATCTTTTCGAGATATTTTTGATTTATCAATGTATATTAAGTATTACTTTTTAAAAGGATTTCTTAACATATTTGTCTAAGAATTTTTTTCTAAAAACTTTTATAGATATTAACAAAATCGGTTAAGCCTTTGGCATAATAAATTACCTTGTTGGTTAGTCATTTACTAAAGTCTTTCGCATATAATAAATGTTAACCCCTTAATAAATTACACTATCGGTTAAACATTTACTAAAGACTTTGGGATATAGTAAATGCTTAACCGATGATACATTATACTTTTGGTTAAACCTTTACTATATGCCATTTATATTATTAAGATATATATATTATAGCTGCTTACTTTATTATCTTATCGTATTATATCATATTATAAATATACTTTAATCGGTTGCTCTGACTATATTATATAGTGCCAGTTTAATTAAGTTTAAAACTAATTTAATAAACTTTTTTTAATTTCTTTTGCCTGCCTGCTAAAGGATTCTCACCTCAGCCAGTTTTCTTTCCCATCAACATTTTTTGTTTTTTTATTTTTGATCCTTTTACAAGGGTAATCCTGTAAGCATCATGTAAACCCAGACTAAATTATGCACAAGCTATTGTACTACATCATCTTGAGGAACTCAAGTGATCAATCCCAAAGAATTTTGACAGTAACAGAACACAATATAAAGGATAGATAGAGAAACAGATTGAGAGAGAGAGAGAGAAAGAGAGTTAGAGAAAGTGTAAAGAGATTTTGTACCAGTTTTAAAATTCGCTATGCCTGTCGCATAGTTTTCGCTTTATTCCGCGACCGATCTTCATGTCACTCAGATCAATCAAAGTTTGTAACGCTTGTCGGGAATTATGTCAGACGCTTACTCAAATTGCAAAAAGGACGACAGTTACATGAAAACTAATTTGCATAAAAGCAGCTGGTTGATGATCCTCTCCCCTCGGTGGTGGATCGAAAAAAATTTAAAAAAAACAGAAAACTTACAAAATTAAAGGGAAAATTTCAAAGTTTTTTGTCAAGAATTTCGTAGTATTTTTTTTTTCTCATTTTTGTGGTCATCAATCAAAGATTTTATGTTTTTCAGCAAATATTTTTTATAATTTTTTATGTAATTAGATAAAAGTATTTAATTGAAAAGTGTCATATGATACTTTTTTCGTTGGTTCTTTTTTTTCTAACAGATTACTCTTTCTTATGCTAATCATGGTGGAGAGGGTGAGTGAGAGAGAGGGGGGGAATAAGGGAGAGTTATAGGATAAAGGCAGATGTGTGCTCTATATACGTTAATGCGCCCTCTTTTAATCAAGACATAGTAAATATATAAGTTTTATATATATATATATATATATATATATGATCAATATAAATCAATCAGTTGTCAAACTATATCTTTAAATGATTTTATAATAGTTCACAATGACCATTACCATTCCCCCCCCCTCCTTCCATTTTATGATAGAAATCAATCGGCAGCAGCAGCTGCTACTCTTCATCTTGTCAGCGTCATAAAAATAACTGCAAAAAAAAAGGAAGGAAAGAAGGAAATCTACCAAAAATCTACCAAAAATCGCAGTTTTATGACCATATAAAATTGCTTTATTAAACTCAAAAATTGCCTATGACCAGATGTCTTCTCTCACTCTCTCTTCTCCTCCTCACATGGTCATAACTTGGAATTACAATTTTCGTGCAGTTTTCGCTTCTCTTTTTCCTATATGATAGGCTCTTCAACTAAAAGAGGGAATGCCGCCTAATTAAATTCCAAGCATTTTGATGTAACTCAAGGAATTAAATAGATATATGCGAGAGGACACCCTCGGATAGTTGTTTCCTGTTTGTCACTCCACTAATTACTTGGCATTTGGGCAGGCATTACAATGCCAAGACATAACAAAAAAAAAAATATTATAGAAAGGAAGACCGAAAGAAAACAGGAAGCGGAAACTAAAGTCACTTAAAGGAAGTCACTTCTAACTAACTCAAATATGTATGTATATTTATATATTATATAGCTACTGGCTATATAACTCACACGCAATCTTTTAGTAAGCAAATTTAAATTACGTCCGCGTCGCTCCGGGTGCATTCATTAAACGCAAACCTCGTCTCGTCTGCCCGATAATTAACGCCCTTATGTCCAGGCAACAGAATGAAGAGGAAGAAAAAGAGGAACAGGAGCGAAAAAAAAAAACTGAATCGCCACTCCACTAAATGTCCCTCTTACCCTGTTGCCTGTTCTCTAACCGTCATCGTCAATGGGCCCCTGGGCCATTGTGACTAATTGATTTGCTCAAACAAATGTCCTGTCCTCTTACCAACTTCTCATCCTCAATTTCTACAATTTCTGCCTAATTTACAGCGGAGTCAGTCAGCCTCTGTTCTGTTTGACTCGTTTACCTAAACGGTAGAAATTGTCTTTTCTTTTTTTCTCGCTTTTTGCGGCGGCTAGTTAATAGGATTTTAATGTCACATAAAGCGATTTTCAAATATTTCGAAACCAAATCCATAATAGAATTGGCAATTCGGCATGGGAGTAAATTAGTAAGTTATTATGATAAATTATTGAGAAAACGATTTAAGTAAACATTTATGGGAACAAGAAGTTGCTGGCTTAAAATGGCACCAGGATTAGGTAATTCGTAGATTTTAGATTAGAGTTTAAATTTATGTATGAGTTTCAAATTAATTTATAAATTTATATAATCTTAACTTATATACAACTTAAGATTTATTAACATTTATTCTATTTTTAAAATCGTTTTTATTTTTGACTATTTTTAATTTTTATTTACTGCCTTTTTTATATTTATAATTATTATTTTAACTTATTAAATAAAAAATGTATATTGAATTTAGGAGATTTAAATTCCGATTCGACCAATTCTTAAACTTGATTTAGATAAATGATCACTAAACAGAATGATATGACTTTCACTTATATAACTCAAGATTTAAGTTCGAAAAGATGCGAAGAAACAGACAAACAGACAGACGCACAGACGGAAATGGTCATATGGACGAGGCTATTGATGCTGATCAAGAATATATAAGTACATATAAAGTCATGGACTTGGAAACGTTTATTTCTATGCGTTAGAAACTTCTGACCAATTTCATTATACCCTCTGCAAGGGTATGTATGAATTACTACTTTATAATAATAAGTTGCTTAGTTTAAAAAGTTTACATATAATTTACAAAAATTATTATCCATATATTTGGCAGAAATTTGCTAAGTTTTCTTTTAAATAGATTTCAATTTTTAGTTACTAAACTTTTAATTTTATAATGTTAAAGAAAAAACAAGACAACTAAAGTCAATTTTTACCTTCTGAACTAGAAATTATGTAATGAATTCCTATCAAAGTCATTCATAACCTTGATAAAAACAGCTTTTAAATATCTCTTGGGATATATAAACAATATTCTTCACATTCCATATATTTTTCCATTATTTTACTTAAAATACTTTTAATTTTTATTGTTACTGTACTTTTTTTTATTTTGGGTGGGATATAAATAAAAATTGTTCTTTATTATCGGTTAAATGTGATCTCGGTTTATGAGGTTTTCCATAACCGCAAGACGGACCTCACAAAATAGTTGGATAAGATGAGATGTGGACGATGATGATGATGATAGATCCTCACATCATATTTCAAAAGAGACTTTGTCTCCTATTTTTGGTTTTTTTTTTCTTCTTTTAATTGTCTGGGAAAATGAATTTTATCGCATCGACCAAATCTATAGGCAAAAGAAGAGAGACATAGCGTAAATTTTAACAGTCGAAACAATTAAAGACACTAAATTGTTGCTCCCCTCTTCCTACCTCTCTCTCTATCTCTCTCTCTCTCTCTCATTCTCCTCTTTCTATCTATCTATCTTGCTTTATTTATCGTTCCCTTGGTGACGGCATAAAAAAAAAGAAGAAGAAGCAGAAAATACGTTATAAATACAATGGTTGGACGATTCAGAGCAAAAGTCCAGTCGTTAGCTCCTTCTACCGACCTGGTCAAGTGTTTTGTGTTTGGTCTCTTCCCCCTCTTTTCTTGCCCTATTTTTGCGTCGCGATGTTTTGTTGTTGTTGTTACTTTTTTTTTTTTTGCTTTATGCTCAGTGAGTAACGTGTGAAAGGAACCTGACTATGACAACGACAACGACAACGACAACAACGAAGAGTAAGAAGTGAGGAAGTGTTGGTGCAATTTTGATTTGGACCCCGAGGTGAGGGCCTATGAATTGCCTGTCCGCCACAGGTGAGTGAATCTGAGGGCTCTAAGTGCTCTAACTGCTAATTGGTAGTCGTGGTCCAGTTCGGTGTTTTTCAGTTAGTTTTAAGCGGGTACGCGGAATAGGGAATAGAGACCCAATCGCACTCATTGACTTTAACAACATAGACAAGAAAATCCCACCAAATACAATCAAAATATTTACAGATGCAGTCGAGCAGAAGGAGTCATAGATAAAGATGGGGAATGAGACAGAAACAAAAAAAAGGTGTGAAAGGACACAATAAGTTTTAGAAAAATGCAAATGCCATCATCTTTACCTGAAAGGTGACACACACACACACACACATACATATGGTTACACAATGCCAGGACACGACAAAATATTTTCAACAATTTCGAGTGTCTCCTTTCTTTTTTTTTGAGAACTGCAAACGCGATCTTAGATTTATGTTGTATGTAAATTTTTTTATCAAACGGGGGCTGAAAGTCGAAAATTAAGTTGTAATCTTTGTAAAGGGCTCGGGCTCGGGCTCGAGAAAGGGTTGACAGGGGACACAGAGGACATCTGCCTCACACCTTTCATTTGCCTTCTTGCCCAGTCGGGATATAAAGCGACACATTTGTTGTTTGTAAATATTGCGTTTGTAATTAATGGCAAAAATTTTTTTCTCTCTTCCATTTGAGAAATTTGAATAATGTGCGAATATTTAAAAAAAAAAAAAAAAAAAAAATAAGAGAGGAAAGGAGTTATTCAGTCTTCTAATTTAAAACATTTGCATATGGATCTACTTGGGTGTCATTTTTCAATTGAGAATCATTTTTCAAATCGATATTCAAATTTCATTCAACAGAGATTAATGAGTTCGTAATTGAATTTACATAGTAATAGATGAATATGAAGAAAATTCTCATTTGTTATAGATATATACATATATATTATATATATATATATATATATATATATATATATATATATATATATATATAATATATATATATCTGAGGATCTGCATAAAAGATAAGTTTTGAAAAGAGTTTCCTATGTTGTTCTTCGATTTTAGTTATTGATAAAAAACAAGAAACTTAAAACTAAGAAACTTAAATTAAAGAATAACTAAAAAGAAGCTGGAATCTACATAAACAAAAACATATAACTATACTATATATATTGTTGCAATTATATATATTGTAAGAATGTATATGTTTGCATTCATTTATTTGAATTTCTATATTATTAATATATTGAGATATTCTTAGTAAAATGTATTTTATAACTACGAAAAGTAACTGATATTATAAGCAAGGTAAAGACGTTATATTCGATATATTCTATAGATTTAGATCTTCCATTTTAAAGAATGTTAAAGTAAAATAAAGAAAGGAAGATTAAAAATCTAATTTTGTATTAAAGTAGTAAGAATATTGAGAAAAAGATTTAAATCTAATTTTTTTTAAAGCAGTAGAAATATTGAACATAAGATTTGAAATCGAATTTTTTTTTGAAGTGTAATATTGGAAAAATTTCTTTTAAATTTTCATTCTAATTTCCTTTTAAAGTAAAAGAAATATTGAAAAAAGTTTGCAACCCAATTTTATTTTTAAGTTGGAAAATAAGATTTAAAAACTTTAAAAAACTACTTTAAAAAATGCGTCATAGGACTTCCTATTATCTAATTTTTTTAATTATACATTATTATTTCATTTCATTTTTGTTTTATTTTCAATGTCATATACATATATAAAACTTAAACGATATCATATCAATATCATTATACTTAAGCCAAGTCTTTTTAATATTTTTCTTAATTTTAAATATATTTTTCATGTGTTTTTTATTAGTACATACTAACTACTAAATCATTAAGTAAACAGAAGATAAAATAATGGATAAAAATTCAGACTCTTCCTGCCTTAAAAATACCACAAAGGACATTTACTTATCGAGCTTAAGAATTAGATCAAATTGGAACAATCATAAGATCTCTTTTTGACACATTTCTTAGACTAAGTCTATATTCCTATGATTATTAAATATAAAAATATAAAATAATAAAATTCTAAAATGCATTAACTTCACCCTCCATTGAATCACACACTCAATAGTTTCTATTTCTTAACAAAGTCATCAAAATGATATTCCCATCCATAAATCATTGAAAGATTTGCACAAAAACTTTTGCCAAAACACAAAAGAGGAAAGTGAAAATGATTTGCTAAGAAATTTGTAAACATTTTATTGCAAGAACATGTAAAATCAACCCCCTTGCTTGGACTTTAACCCTTTTTAACATATAGAAAATTTGGCAAAATGTTGTAACCCCTGTTTAAAGATGTGCAAAAAAGGACTTCATGGATGATCATGATGATGATGATGATGATGATGATAGTCACTCACCCCTGCTGAGGATGCATCGATCTGTTCAGTTGCCGTGCTTTGCATATATAATTGTCTGGAGTTTTCTTTTTTCTTCTTTTTTTTTTTTTTTTTTTTTTATTGCCCATGTCTAATCCTGGTTAATGTGATTATTGCGGCCAACATTTGATTTGAATAATGCTCAGTTATCGGTTTAATATGCTTACTTCTGTGTATTCCGATTGATGTAGTGACGCGTTACATGAATATATGTATATAGTATTAAACCACACTTCCTGTATTTGGTTTCATTTCCTTTTTTTTTCTCTCTTTCTTTTTTACGTCAAGTTTATGCGTTTTTCTTTTGTTTTGTTTTGGCAATGCAACGAATCCATCAAGAATTTTATGATCAAGAGAATATAATTTTATTTCTTGCCATTGAATGCAATTATATATATATATATATATATATATATATATATATCTGAAAATAAAACAAGAGAGCCGCAGAAAGAAAATCGTTACATTTGTCATAAAGTTTTGCAGGCGGCTTTAAGCTGCTTATAGAATGAATATGTGAAACTCTTTTTTTTCTTCTTACACTTTATATATAGTATAAAATGTATGAAGAAGATGATGATGATGATGATGATGAAATGATGATGATGGTGTTCATACAAAACATTTTGCGGTTTATCCTTTCAGCAATAAAAGTATCCGATTACTAACTGCACTTTGTTTCATTGTTTCACATGGTTCCCTTCACTGGTTTGGTGGCTCGCTGAAACGCATAGATCAAATGCTAAACCAAGGGGACACTGCATAAGGAAATAAACCAGTACACCAGGACCATGCCAGGATGCACAGCTGTGCCTTTTTCTTCTTCTTTTTTGTTGTATTTTTCGTTTTGCTTCTTTTAATTAAAGTTTTAAGCCTTTTAAATGTTACAACACACAGCAAAGACATGAAACGATGAGGGCGAGTTAAATGCCGTCATCAAAGCCGTTGACATGATATCCAAGCCAAGGTAAGTAAACTGACACGACCTCGACCCTTCATGAGAGAATATACTATGTATGTTTAAGAATGAAACCGAGTCCTAAACTGAGAAACTCTAAAAAAGTGGCAACTGGAGCTTATAGCAGAACAGACAACAGATGTTTCCCTCTCTCTCTCCAAAGCAAATCGCTGAAGAAAATTTAACTGGTCAAGTTGAAAGAATTTAATTAGAATCAATTTTGAGCTAGTTCTGAGATTATTCAAGGAACCCATGAGTAGCTATACAGCATATGGCAAAGTGATTCATAGTTTTCGATGGGTACCAAATGTGGATTATTATTTATTTATTTGCATTTATTATTTACTAATTAATATAAATATATATTATTAACATTTATAAAATATACACTAACAAGATTGGTTTATAGCACTGCTTCCTTTGGGTAACAAATAATATATTTTATGTATTATATGATTAATATATTAATTAATAATTTTATTATAATTTTATTTTATTATTTTATTATATCAGACTTAAGATATAGTAAATATAGTGAGTGTAAGTTAGTTTCCTAATTAAATTCAGTATTTTACTATTTTTTTATATTTTTCAATTTATTTTTTTTTTAAATTAATCCTAATTTATGATTAAAGCTATGGCTATTATATTTCTTGATGTTTTATGTATTCATATTATTTTATTTATATTTTTATCTTTTATTTATATATTATTTATATATTATATAGAGGATTTAGAGGATTAGTCAAAATTTTGTTGTGAATGTTTATTAGATTTTCCAAATCATATAGTCAAAATTTTCTTATGAATGTTTATCAGATTTTCCAAATCATATAGTCAAAATTTTGCTATAAATGTCTATCAGATTTTCCAAATCATGTACATACATATTATTCATTCATTTACAATAAAGTTAAAGGCAATTAAAATTAAAGTTAACTTATGGTTAAAGCGCTGACTGCTCATGATTATTTATATATTTATTTTTAAAATTAACAATAATATATAAAAAATATGATTAATTATTCGGCTAACAAAGACCAGCTCAATAAGGATTATAAATATGTGACATATTGTAGATGTGGGCTATCAAGTATTCCTTATGTGATAGCCAAAAAAGGACTCGTCATAAAGACAAAAATAAATCAGAAATTTCGAACTAATTATTAGACTAATACGACATTATATAAAATATATTAAACAAAAGCCACAATTAACAGTCATTTATTTATTATTTAATAGTGATTAAATATATTTTTTCCTTCTGTGCTTATTTTGTTGCTATTTAAGGATACTTTTTCTTATACATATACCATCTTGATTTCTCGGGTTATTTAAGATCTAAGATCCCATTTCCCCTGCCAAATAAATGATAGAGTTCCTACTCGCACTATTAATAATGATTACATGAAATTTTTTCCATAAAACTTGAAATACTTAAAAAAATTATTCAACTGTGAGCAACTAAATGAAGTTCCCTTAAAATAGACTCTAGTATATATGAGAAACTATTGCCTACGATGACCTTAGACATGATATGAGGAGTAAAAATATAAAAATAAACAATTCAAGTAGAATTATTGACCCGTGCTAGAGCACTGAACTGTAGCAATTTTCTTTTTCGGGGGAAAAATAACAAAAAAAAATCCTCAAGTCACATCCTCGTGGAAATTGTTAAAAGAAATGTTCAACAATGGGAGGGGGAGGGGGTAGGGGGGATGTTAGTAGCGTAGTGATAGAAAACAGGCTTTCCATTCAAGTGGCTCTTGTTCATTAGGCAACCCTTTTTCTTTGCATTTTTATCTATTCTGTTCTATTCCATTCTACTTGAAAACTGTCAGGGATTACAAGGGGATTTTTGATATAACTTTTTGGAGGCTGACAAATGCATTGCGTTTACTCTATCTTTAGTTACATGACGAGTTGGCCAGCTGCTTCTGACTTATTGAAATTAAATTTGTATTCCTCTCACTCTCTATCTCTTTCTGTCTCTCAGTTAGTTCTGTGTGATGCTATTTCCGCTTTTGTTTCAAGGGCTGAATGGGAATCTTCATTCGGCAATCACTCATAATGATTATGCGGCATTGTTTCGAGTTGTGTTTTACCCTTTTGTTCACGTAAATGATTCAATTAACGGTCCAGCTGACCAATGGCTGTGCCGTTGGCCAGTTGCAGTGTCAGTTTTACTCTTTTTTCTCTCTTTCATGTAATTTATGTGTCATAAGGGACAAAGTCGAAAGGGTTGTTGCTCCTGCCACTCTATGATTTTTCTTGATTACAAAGTCAGTTCGGCCTTTAGTTTTTTTTTTTTTTTTTTTTTGGGTGGTCTTTGTGCATCTAAAAGTTGTCATAACTTTTTCTATTTCTTGAAATCTAATGAAATTTATGTCAATGTCATTTGAAATAGAGTTAATGGTCAGCTCATGGGAGGAAAATGTTGTGGAAAACCAGAGAAACAGATCAGTTAAACATGATGCTGAAGATAAAAATATTCATTAGATTTCTGTTGAGAAAAATTAATTGAAAATCTCAGCCCTATAACCGGGGGATCAAAGGATATGTTAGAGACGGAAAAAGTGTAAGCAGAAGTTGCTTGAAATGTAGTTAAAAATGAGTTTATCAGACACCCAACTAACAGTAGATATTCTTGATCCTTCAAAGTGATCAATCAATATATATATTTGTGTATTAAAATTGTTAAATATAAGATTAATATAATAATATTTTAATTAATGAAATTTAAGTAAGGGATATTCTAAAGCTACTGCAATTTCTAACTCAAAGAAAAGTCAAGAAATCGTCCTAGATATAGTACAAGGGAAATCTTCCAACATATGTATAATATATAGATTGAGTACCAAAATATAGTTTGGAATCCATAAGTTGGTATAATATATCCCAGATAAAGTTCAAAAGAAATTCTACAATCTAAAATATATAGATTTGGTCCTAATCTTCAGTTGGAAATCCAATAACTCATCCAATATCGAATCAATCATCATTAAAACAAATCATCCTGGATATATATACATAGTTCAAAAGAAATCCTGCAATCTAAAATATATATACATATATGATCCCAAACCATAGTTGAAAATTGCTAAATTGGGATAAGCAGTACTATGTAAGTTGACAATCTCTGAAAATTATAATATTAGTTTTTCTTTGTCGCTAATTATAAATCTTAAACTAAATATTTTATATTTTCAGTATTAAAATTTGCAGTATATATGTAAATAAAATAAGAAATAAAATTAAAAATAAAAAAAAAAAAATTGCAGTATATAAAAAACTATTGTTTTTGTATGGAAAAAGTTAAATTATTATTAAGTTGTTAAATTATAATAATAATATTATATAAAAATTAAGGAATAATTACTGTTTGATAGAACTTCACTTAATATCCATCTTTCACATATAAAAAATATAAAAATTTACATATTAAAACTCTATTTTTATAATGAATGTATTCTATTCATTCATTCATCTAAAGAGGATTTAAGCACATTGTCGTCTACAAGGACTTCAATATCCTTACTGAATATATTCTATTCTATAATTTTATATATTCGTTTATACATACTATACTCTATACAATTTTTTAAATTGTTTAATATCAACTAAATTTAATATGATTATTTAGTTATTCGATTAAAAAAGATCTTGCTAAGATTTAATTTTCAACAGAAAAAGTTGAAGCTTTACTTTGATATTGTATTATTTTTACGGAGTTCTCAGTTTCTACGCTTCGAATTTATATTTTGTATTATTTTGTTCATGACTACAAACTAGAATTTCTTCTATATACGGATAAAAACACTTACATATATATTATTTCCATTTTCATTTAGAGCAAGTTTAAGATATATAGAATATGTCAGTATTGTATCTAAATTTCTACAAAAAAATCATTAAACTTCTGTTAGTTAATTTAAGAGAAAGTATTATGATCTTTTTTAATATAATGTTCTATAAATTAATTAACCTAATAATGACAACTCTTATCCATATTCCATATAGATAACATTTATAATGAATTTCTTTCTTTTTTTTGGCATTTTGGCCATTTGGCTTAGGTAGTTGCATTCATTCGTACAGATGTATTTAAATTAGCTGCCACAAATGATAAATGATTAAAATATTCAAAAATTTGCATGGGGTGGTATTTGATCCTGCCATATGTGATGAGCAGACATTAAATAATTGAGAGAGAGAGAAAGATACGCAGAGACTGTAAACCCATGCCAAAGGACACGCGATGGCAAAAAGGATCGCAGCTGTTTGACCTACCCCTACACCCCCACATTAACAATTATAGCTCATATGGCACACACACACACACACACAGAGTGAGGGAGGGAGGGAGGTAGGAAAAAGATCGTCATACATACATTTAGAGAGGGGAGAACTATATGCTAATTTTATATCTGAATTTTCGGCTTGTCCACGCGACACAAGGACATAACCGCACGCGATAGTGTCGGCAGTTGAGTTATCTATTTGTAGCGATCGGTTAGTGACTAAAATTAAAACACGACCTCATTGTATTAGCGCAGCTGTAACTGTAAATTAAAATGCATTTTACGCAACTGTTCGACGGAGTATCCTGGCACTCCTGCAGCTGTTGCGGCACATTCCTTTAATGGCACGCAGTTAGCACTTGAAAAGGACACCCCCACAAACGAACACACACACAAATACACATTAACAGATCAGAATGGAATGAGGGCATTTTCCCAATTTTCCATTGTCCATAGATCGCTTTTCCCTCTTACTGTTTTCGTTAAAAATTTACGCATTTTCATGCTCGACTACCGTTTCGTCCCTGTCACTGGCCACAGAAATAGATTAGCTGACATAGTGAAAGGATATTGAACTCGTAAAGAGGGGAAAAAGGGACCTTAAGGATATGCCCATAGATCACTTGATGAAAGGACCGAGCACGCGCCAAAGGATAATTGCTAAAATTAAATTAAATATAAATCTCAACAAATGGATTTCGAATTAGTACAAAGAATTGTTAAAAGACTTCATTTTTAGCCGACTTTCAGTAATATATTACAGCGCATCGTAATAATTCGAGAATGAAAAGTTCCTACGAATTATTTCAGTATTTACTATAAACTACTAACTTAGTTTCAACTACATATATATACATTTTTTTTTTTTGCTAAGTATATAGTGATATTTAAGCCTAAATCTGTCATTAGTGAACATTAATAGAAATTTAATAAAATGTCGTTTTCAATACATGCTATGTATATTAATGTATTTTATTATAGAAAAAAAAAAACAAATAAATCTAAAAGTTAACAGAAAATAACAAATATTATACAAAAACTTATTATATATTATTATTAGTTATTTAAAAAAGAGTATTGATTATATTGATAAGCTGATATTAATTAAGTTACATATTTTTCGGATCTCCATTTGATTTTTTAGATTGGTTAGAGAAATCCTCACAAAAACCGTTGCAACCTATAATTTTCAAAAGATGTTTTCAAATTTTACCACGACAATAGTGTCGCCAAATACTGGTTACCACTAACAAAGGACCATGCTGTTAGCAACCATTGGGCTGTTAACGCAAGCTGCACAACGCATTGAGCTTACAGCTCACAATGAGTCAGCAGCTCAAGTTACATTTTGTATTAGCCCGCGTGCGGTCACACTTGGCAAAAAATTATTGTCGTTTCGGAAGTTTTTTTTTTGCATATTGCCTTAGCCATAGACAATCGTGATCTACGCAAAAGACTTACAGTGCCACGAAATTGGGGAGAGAGAGAGCGATCAAGGAAAACACAAATAACATGTCAACCTGTAGCAGTTCAGATGCGCCGCTGTCCAAAAAGCGGAGACTGGGGACAGACGGCGACGATGCCGGCGTTGGAGCTTCATGCAGCGGCGGAGGTGGAGACGTCAAAGTTGGCAGCAGTAGTAGCAGCAACAACAGCAACAACAACTACGAAAATCATGGGAAACCAGCAAGCGAAGTTGACATATACGAAAAAGAGACGGCGATAGCAAGCAGCAAGCAAAAGCAGCTGGAGTTGTGTGTATCGTCGTCTACTTCCGACACGTGTGCGATTGCGACCGCGAAGAGGACAACGAGAGAAGCAATGGCTAAAACAGCAAGCGAGACCGGTGACAACGTTAGTACATCGTCAGCAGTGAATAAGGAAAGTGGTGTAAATCGAACGGAGCAAAAAAATCAGAGCCTCCATAGGGAACAGGAAGAAGAAGCAGCAGCAGCCGCCGCCTCAGCCAGCAGCACAAACGTCAGCTCCAGTTCAATAAGCAGCAGTAATAATAACAACAACAACAACACAAACCGTCATACAGCAGGAGGAGGTAGTTGCAGCAGTATGGCAGCCAACAGTAATGCCGCCGCCGCCCCCGGTGGAGATATCGATGAGTCTCTCTATTCCCGCCAACTCTATGTGCTCGGCCATGATGCCATGCGTCGCATGGCCAATTCGGATATTTTGCTATCCGGCCTAGGCGGCTTAGGTCTGGAAATAGCAAAAAATGTGATTTTGGGCGGTGTGAAGTCCATAACACTGCATGACACAGCAACTTGTGTGGTACGTGTATATGCTTATTATATGGTGTCTCTATGTGTGTGCGTGTCCAAAGAAAGTGTCGTGGATGGAAAAGGGGGCGAAGGAGGCATTGAAAAAGAAAGAGCAGTGGAAAAATCGATAATTTACGAGTGAACGCGGCAAATGCAAAGAAAATGATTCAATTTTCACACTGTGAAAGTAAACTTTAATTGAAAAATAATGTTCATTCAATGTTGTTAATGAGATTTAGGTTAGGTTAGAATTTGCCTTTTCTCTTTTTTCTCTCTCAAAACTTATTTTGCAAAGCGAGAAAAAAATTGAATTTCTTTTTTTTTTTTTTTGTTCTTTTCGTTTCGTTTTTGTGTTTTCTTGCGTCAAAATGTCTGCGAAAAAGTGTGCAAGCGAGACAACGATAGTGTATCGGCAATTGCAGTTGTTTTCATACCCTTACGAATGATTAGATACTTTTAGTGAGAACGTTTGTTAGTAACCCAAAAATGTTGAGATTTCGTGGGATTTTTGTTTTGAGTAATATAAATTTTAATAAGATAAAGTTTCGAAGACTTTAAATGAGGTCATTCGACCAGTTTTCACTTAAAATATATTTCCAATATATACAATGACTTAATGCAAAGAGATATAATTATCTTATCTATAAATTAATTAGGAACTTCGAAAATTGGTATTATTTCGAAGTAGGAGTTAGTTATCTCATCATTTATGTATAAAATATTTAATTTTCACCTTTTGTAGTTATGTACTTGTGTGAAGGGTATTTGGAGTTCACTGCGCTTAAATTTAATTTTCCGTTATTTTTCTCGCTCTTTTGTGTTCCTCATTCGCTTTTGTTTGCAACAAAATTTCTGGACTTAGTCATCCTATATCCAACGTCTTTTCCATCCCACCCTCCCTTTGCGTACGTTTCACGACCATTTCAATTTCACAATGAAAAATCTTTGACTAATTTTCGTTGTTTGGTTTACTTCGTTTACAGCTCAATGACCTGTCCTCGCAGTTCTATCTAACCCAAGCGGATATTGGCAAGAATCGTGCGGAGGCATCTTGCGCCCAATTGGCAGAATTGAATAGCTATGTGAGGACTTTGTCCCACACGGGTCCCCTCACCGATGATTTCCTGAGTAAATTCCGTGTGATTGTATTAACCAACTCGGATGTGGAGGAACAGCAGCGTATTGGCAAATTTGCCCATGATAATGGCATTGCATTGATTATAGCCGAAACGCGTGGCTTGTTTGCCAAAATCTTTTGTGATTTTGGTGAGAATTTCACCATATTTGATCAGAATGGTGCTCAACCGGTGTCCACAATGATAGCCAGTGTTACCAATGATGCTCAGGGTGTGGTAACATGTTTGGATGAGACTCGGCACGGTTTTAATGATGGTGACTATGTAACCTTTTCGGAAGTCCAAGGCATGAAGGAGCTTAATGGCTGCAAACCCATTAAGATCAATGTTTTGGGTCCCTATACCTTTAGCATTGGGGATACAAGCTCATATGGTGTATACAAGTCTGGCGGTGTTGCCACCCAAGTGAAAATGCCCAAGACGGTGAGTTTTAAGAGTCTGGATCAGGCAACTGCTGATCCAGAGTTCCTTATCTCTGATTTTGGTAAATTGGATGCCCCAGCTACCTTGCATGTAGCCTTCAGTGCTCTCTCCAGCTATCAGAAGGTTAACAATGGTAAATTACCTAGACCATGGAATCAGGAGGATGCCGATCAATTTTTGAATCTATGCAAAGGTCTTAAAGCCGATGTGGATGAGAAGTTGATATTGCAGTTTGCCAAAATCTGTGCGGGCAACACTTGCCCTCTGGATGCAGCAATTGGTGGCGTTGTGGCTCAGGAAGTTCTCAAGGCTTGCAGTGGCAAATTCACCCCAATCTTTCAATGGTTCTATTACGATGCAGTTGAATGTCTACCCACAGAGGGTGTCACCGAGGCCGATGCTCAACCTTTGGGCTGCCGGTATGATGCCCAAATTGCGATATTTGGACGAAAATTCCAAAAACAGTTGTCCGATTCCAAATGGTTTATTGTCGGTGCTGGGGCCATCGGTTGTGAGCTGCTTAAGAATTTCGGTATGCTTGGTCTTGGTGTTGGCCAGGGTCAAATTTTTGTCACTGATATGGATCTCATTGAGAAATCGAATTTGAATCGTCAGTTCCTTTTCCGGCCACACGATGTCCAAAAACCGAAAGCATTAACCGCAGCTGATGCCATCAAACGCATGAATCCCGATGTTAAGGTCACAGCCTATGAGCTGCGTGTTGGCTCTGAGACGGAAAAGGTCTTCTCCGAGGATTATTTTGGCAAACTGGATGGTGTGGCCAATGCATTGGATAATGTAGATGCCCGTATCTATATGGATCGTAAATGTATTTTCAATCGTATCCCCCTAGTGGAAACTGGTACTTTGGGCACCATGGGCAATGTCCAAGTAATTGTGCCATTTGCAACCGAATCGTATAGTTCATCTCAAGATCCGCCAGAGAAGAGTATACCCATTTGTACACTCAAGAATTTCCCCAATGCCATTGAGCATACATTGCAATGGGCTCGCGATTCCTTTGAGGGTGTCTTCAAACAGGCAGCTGAGAATGCAACCCAATATATAGCTGATCCTCAGTTTATCGAACGCATCCTCAGGTTGCCCGGTATTCAGCCACTTGAAATTCTTGAATCCGTCAAGGTAAGTAATATGATTATAATGATTTCTAGTTTCCCATAAATTCTATATCCATATATATTCCTTACAGAAAGCCTTGCTTGATGGCAAACCCAATAATTTTGAGGATTGTGTCGAATGGGCACGTCTCTATTGGGAGGATCAATATGCTAATCAAATCAAACAGTTGCTATTCAATTTCCCACCCGATCAAGTCACATCGAGTGGTCAACCCTTCTGGTCTGGACCGAAACGTTGTCCCGATCCCCTTGTCTTTGATGTGAATGATCCCATGCATTTGGATTATATCTATGCTGCGGCCAATTTACGTGCCGAAGTCTATGGCCTAAAACAAATTCGGGATCGTAAGATCATTGCCGAAATGGTGCAAAAAGTTAAGGTAAGACTTGGAAAAAAAATTCATTTCAAAATGAATGAATTATGTAAACCGAAACGATACAAACAAAAGATTATTATTTTTGACTAATTGAAAAATTCTTCAGTTTCAAACTAAAGCGAAAATAATTAAAAAACTACGATGTTTAGTAAAATTATTTACCTGATATGGAATGAATATACATATATATTTGCACTTTTAACTGTAATTGAAATTGTGTTGGTGCAAACTGATGCAGTTTCGCAATTTCCATCAAATATGATAAGTGGATATAAATGTATATGTTCGTTAATAGTCACCAGTACCATTTTCTTTTGTTTTTAACTGGAAGATAAAATTTTCAAATGATTCTAATCTAGAAGCTAAAATTCCCAACCAGTTCTTACACTGGTTCTTCATTTGATCTTGGAATTCCCAAATACTTCTAGAATTCGCTAAAAGTAGATATTTCAAATGTTTTTATATGTACTGGGAAAAAGGAAATTTAGATTACAAAAAAAAACATTAAAACTAAGTATACGTTTTAATTGGATTTTTCAATCTATAACTCGAAAAAATGTTCTGTTTATCCTTTCGGTTGATTCTTAAATATTATATCTGACTTTAAATGATTTTCATACTCAATCTTCCTTCAGGTGCCCGTATTCCAGCCCCGCTCTGGTGTCAAGATCGAGACCAATGAAGCTGCAGCAGCCGCTTCGGCTAATCATTTCGATGATGGTGAAGTTGATCAGGATCGTGTGGATAAAATTATAACCGAGCTATTAAAGAATGCAGATAAAAACTCGAAAATTACACCATTGGAATTCGAGAAGGATGATGATAATAATTTGCACATGGATTTCATTGTGGCCTGTTCAAATTTGAGGGCAACGAATTATAAAATACCAACAGCTGATCGTCACAAATCGAAATTGATTGCTGGCAAGATAATACCGGCAATTGCAACGACCACATCGGTGCTATCCGGTTTGGCAGTGCTGGAGGTTATCAAATTGATTGGCGGTCATCGTGATTTGGCCAAATTTAAAAATGGTTTTGTCAATTTAGCTTTGCCACTTGTGGCATTCTCGGAGCCATTGCCGGCTGCCAAGAATACATACTACGATAAGGAATGGACACTATGGGATCGTTTTGAAGTTACTGGTGAACTAACGTTACAGGAATTCCTCAATTATTTTGATGAAAAGGAGAAATTGAAAATAACCATGTTGTCGCAGGGCGTCTCCATGTTATATTCATTCTTTATGCCCAAGGCCAAGTGCTCGGAACGTTTGCCATTGCCCATGTCGGAGGTGGTACGTCGTGTATCGAAGCGTCGCCTTGAACCACATGAACGTTCCCTTGTCTTTGAGATCTGTTGCAACAATACGGACGGTGAGGATGTTGAAGTACCGTATGTGCGTTATACGTTGCCCTAGGGTTGCCGTTATCAACATTTAAAGCTACGCTAACAACGTGTCTACCCCTCCTCCTCCCATTCTCCTACTCGTAATATATATAACAGTTAAATTATTTTTATATAATCCCTTCCCAGACAGACTCCTCTTCAACTCCTACAAAATGTTCTTTTACTTCTTTCTTTTTCAATGAATTGCGATCGATTCTCCATTAAATTTTTTTTCTCGACATCGTTAAAAAAACAAAAAAGAAAACAAACAAAAAAAAAAAGTAAAAATTGAAATTTATTGTGTAGCTGATCGATTTTGCATTTTAATTTTCACATGGAGAGAAAAACTATGATGATTCAATACATAGAAAATAAATGATATGATATATATCAGCATATATGTATGTATATTTATGTATATGTGTGTGAGTGTAATCCTCTAAGGAAAGGCAAATGGAATTCGCAAAATACGAAAATTTACAAAGACTCGACTTAAACAAAAAATTAATTAAAAAACAAAAAGAAAAAGAAACAAAATTAAATAAAAGAAGAAGAAAAAGGAAATTGAAACTGTCTGCTCAGCATAGCAATTTTTGGATAAAACAAAAGAAGAGAAAAACAGAAACTGATTTCTTTCACACATGTGTTTTTATATAAGCCTACAAATTAATTAAAAAAAAAAAAAGCAAAAAACATTGTATTAAAAAACGATAAGTAAAAAAAGCAAACAAAAAAAAACAAACAAAACAATAAAGAAAAAAAAAGCAAATTAATATTTCATGTGATGAATGGATATGTGTATGGTAATCAGGCAGAATAATTCCATTTAATGTTTTACATTTGTAATCTCATTTAACCCAACAATCAAGTCAACCAAACCAGTCGTAACCCTGAGTAAAACTCATCTATCCCAGTTGCTTTACGTCCGTGTGTTCAGTGGTCGTTGTCGTCATTCCCCCACCCCCACTCCCCCCCTGTTCAGTTGGCAAAAAGTTACGTGCCACAATTAAAAATTTTATACAAGACGTTTCGTTTCGTTTCGTTCATTCGTTGCGTTGCGTTGCGTTGCAATGGTATGCGATGCAGTGCGTCTTTGTTGGGTTTTGCGTTACGTTCGTTGGAGGCGCCACCAAAGTGCAATTGGCAAGTGCCGTAAAGTTCTTGGTGTCGTTGGAAAATGGCTGCATGATACACAAAAGAAAGGGATGAGATGAGGCATCTTTATAATTAAATATTACACGCAATGCAACTGAAGTATACTAAAAAAGTTTATGCAGTGCTGAGTAGTTGGATGGAACAACATCCTTCCAACATTACACGGTTTGGCGTTGGTGTTACCCCAACTATCTCTCGTTATTTTCTTTTGTGGCTTAAAAGCTAAAAAGTTGCCTTAAATTATGCAGTTAATGAATCAAATAAGCTAAATGGTTGACTTTTACAATTTTGTTATATCCAGTTTATGTGATAAGTAAAGCAATTATATTATCTGAATGGATAATACATAGAGTAGCACATTGGGGGAATTGGAGGATTGGGAAAGCAACGCACCACTGGGAAGAATTGGACCGTTGGAAAGAATTGTACCCTTGGGAAGAATAGGGGTAGAGCATGCGATTTCTATTTCAATTTGTTTAGAAAACTTTTCCATTGATGTCTAGAAAAATAAGAGCTTAAGCTAATTCATTTTATTGGGATAAACTTTTTTTAAAATATTCAAATTCCAGTTAAGTTTTGTGAGTTTCATTAGAAGAAATTTTATATAGTATCATATGATCAGAGCTATTCCTTTTAAGGAGTGAATCATGTGATCATTATCAATGGCGAAGAATTGATGAGTGGTTAAACGCCTCCCACATTTGCCATGAATATCCTGCGAGTACATCCCCAGGAGCTGAAGAGACGACAACACCATCAGCAGTAGCAACTTGAGAAAGAGGAACTGAAGGAAGCTCTAATGAATGCCATGCACTGAGAGAAATTCCCAACAAAAGTACAAGAGATGTAATCATTATTAAGTTTAATGCTATAATAAGGATCTGCTAGGAATACCAAATTACGTTTGGTATGGTAAAATTGGACAATTAGGTCGATTTATTAAGAGATCTTCTAAAATGCATCTATTAAGTTAAAAACATTATGGCTAACAGGTATGGGGTAAGTGACATCGAAAGTGCTTGGATTGTGTATATCAATAAATTTTAAATAAGTAGTACATACCACACATTTTGATCGTTCTAAGCAAACTACATATATATATATATATTTGCCTTTCCAGCCACATGAGTTGCCACAACCATAGATCTATCTATTTCAAGCAGATGCTCACAGGATGATTGTTGTTTATTTCTTTATACGATCCCATCATATATCATATATGTATACATTATACCATATAGATAGATGCTTATTCAAGTTCTTTGTCGTGCCAGCTCAGAAATCTTTCCGATGTCTGCGTAACAATACAAAGCACTAACAGTTTAAACCCGAAGTAATATTAATACGTATCCCTTGGTTTTTTTAATTCTTTATTAATGTGTGCGTCAGCTTAGGGTTAACCGAAAATAAAAAAAAATGTGATAGGTTGACTCATTGATAATTGACCGGAACATGGTGGCAGCGGGAAAGCACCCAACCATTACCTGTCTGCCTCTGGGTTCGGTCAGGTAAGAGAAAGATTGCAAAAAAAAAAAAATTCATAAAAAAAAAGAAAAACAATGCAAATCCAAATTAAAAGGGTTCTGGAAAAGATCAACAAATTGTTTTATATTTCTCTTTTTTTTTTGTTTTTTTTTTTGTTTTGGTTTTTGTTTATTTTTTTTGTCGTTAACCTAGAATTGCTTGGCTTTTGTTATTATTTTTTTTCATTGGCCTTTCTTCTTTGTCTGGTCAGTGAGTGACGTAGCTAACCTGTTGGCGCTTATCCAAAATATAAATATATCAAAATTTTTATATGGAGAATGACAAGGAAGAATCGCCCACTGACTATTATCTTTCATACGCTGACAAAATAAGGTATATACATTTCCGAAAATTACTCAAAATAATATATAAATATAATTCCTTATCTTAAAAATATAATTTTTTATTGGTTTTTCGAAGAGTCTTCCGACAATCGACGTTGTAAGGTGTTGACTTTTTTTTACAGTGGATATATTTGTGAATGTGATCCAACTAAATCATCTCTTTCTTTTTGCAAGGAAAAATTTAAGAAGAATCGATTCATGATCAAGGCTTTCGAATTGCCTGCAACCAGGAAATATTTCGTTATGAATTCCTTCTACAATGCAATCCTTGGGTGCTTGTTCTTAAAGGAGATCCCCAATATTTACCGAATAAAGACCTCTATTACAATTTGGAGATAAACGCAATGAAATTTCAGTCAAGGTTTTCCCCCTATAGTGAAAGTACTGTGGTGAATGGCTCACTCTTGCCGTGTATTTTAATTGAAGGGGCCTATTCACAGCAAAGATGAGTAATATCATGATAAATACATAAACGTTGGGGCATAAAATTCCACAGGAAATTAACCTAAATACTTTAGTTTATAGTATGCAGAGTCTTTAAAACCAAATAATGTTTTCTAATCGGATGCATAGAAAATAATTCTTCAAAATTTAAAGAGTTGTTTATTATATTATTATAGTATGTATATTTATATATATGTATATATTATATTATCATATATATTATTTCAAATGGTTACTAATAACTCGCCACAAAATGCCAGCAGCACTCATCAACTGCAGCTTGATCATGGTTAACCCCGACAAATCCCCTCAAGTCGCTTTAGCTTTAAGAAGAGGAGACTGATCGTCCGACTTGATGGGTCTGATATTCTACATAGGACTTGGTGTTGGTTCTGGATAGTACATAGTTTGATCTGGAGACATTAGCTGACCAGCTACTCGATGAAAGGTTGATATTAATAACTCTTTCTTATCGGAAGAAGATCAACTTTGGAAGCTCCGACTAAAACTTATTCTACGATTAACTCTTCTTAAAGCCAAAGTAAATTTTATGATATTGGAACAGATTGCAGAAGAATTGAACTTTTTAGAATTGTTGTTTAATCTTAAGGGTATAGAAAATCCGGCACTGCATTACCATAATTTTAACTCACTGTTTAAATCAACACTTCTTTAATGTTTTGGCAATGTTTTCACATTGTTCTTATTATAATTATTGTTTATGTCACTTTCAAATTAATTAACTCAATCAATTTTCAGTTGGCGTTGTGACATTTTGTGTGATAATGAGCCAACATCGAATGTGATTAATGAACATGTTAAATTTAAATCTCCAAGGCAGGGAGAAACAGGCCTGAACCGATCCCCCCATACGAACCATCAGGGGAACTCTTGGGTAAGGGGAAGGTGGCAATGTAAATGAGAGATTTGATGGACATGGCAAGGCGAGTGCATTGGCACGCCGACGACAACAACAACAACTGCAATTGCGGTTCAGTTAATAAGTGTGACAAAAAAAAAACAAATTAAAAAGGAAAAAATTAAATTCATATTTTAATTAATGGCTCGGATACAGCATCAGAATCAGCAGAGATAGGCCCGACCATATGGAGGCCAAAGAATCTTTATTGTTGTTGTAAATATATGTATATAAAAGTATATAATACAATTAGGTTGGCATTTCCTGTACATTTTTCTTATCTTATTTTTTTCATATTGGCCTGGCCATTATGATATGCATCAGACATTTAGTTGTTTTTTTTTTTTTTTTTGGCTCCAAAAACTTAAAAATAATGTCAACAGAAGTTGACAAATTTTTTTATACGTTTTGATTTCCTGTCTCAATAGATGAAACGTGTCCGATTTTGCGCACCTTCATGGCTGTAAATGTTGTAAATCGCTTGTTTAACACAATTTCCATATTGAAAATATTTAAATTGACTCATAAAAATCATTGCACAATTAATTAGGCACAGGAACTGTGAAAATAAATAAGTTTCCATATCGGTTGAAAGTTCGTGCCAGAGTGAAGTAGCTCCACGATCGATCGGAAGCAACAACAATGATATACATATATATACATATATATATTTTATTGGCATAAACAAATTTAAATTTTTTCTAATTGATTTATAGCACGAATTTTAACTCTTTACACACACACACACACAAAATAGATTATCCCAAGCGCCGTTTTGTCGTCGTTCCAAAGCTCAAGATTCATTTATTTGTTTTTTCTTTTTTTGTTTTTAATTTATCACTTATCAATTTCTACAAATGCAAATGTGGTAGAAAGAAAGGCAATAAAGCATATTGCAATATATATATATATATGGATATATAAATGTATATTAAAACGCAAAACAAAGATAATGACATCCACCCACTTGCTTAATGTCTGAGTCATTGACATCGAAAGATACTAACCTTAGTCGCTATTGTCACAATACATTGACAGGGAGGGTGGCTCTATACTTTGTTTCAAAGGAATTCTCTTCCACACAGAGAGAGAGAGCCAACGAAATTTAAATATATATAAATTGGAGTTCGATTTATGGTCAGATATTATGTTTAAGGTAAGCATAGAATTACTCTTTATATTTAATATCTACTATATTCTATTCAAATATAGAATTGTTAAAACTTGACTCTTACTCAAACAGGATTTACCAATTCAAAGCGAATATCTGATTCATTTTTATGTTCACCTCAAAAATTTAAATATATCTTCCCGACTAAAATGAAATGGATAAATCATAATTTAAAATAAAAATAATAATATAAAAGCTTGACTCTTTCTCTTCTTGGTAATACCAATTATGAAATCAGAAATCTGATTCAGTTTTATGTTCAGTTAAATTTAAATTTAAAATAATTAAAAGATATTTTTCTGACTAAAATATAAGACCTTCAATTTCCTATTTAGAATTGTAAGTGTTAAATTTTTTTTAATGCATAATTGAATCAAAAACTTTTATTAAATGTTTTTTAAATAAAAGGAAATATTTAAAAAATCTATCTAATTATTTCCTAAATTTCAATCTAAAAGTTTGTATAATGTGAATAACTGATATGAGTATAACAGATGTTTATTCGAGCTATTAACACGGAACATTAAAATGAGCACAGATGATTTTGAGTATAAAATTTGATTAATTATGAGATTGTTTTTCAATTAAAGTATCGATTACAGATAAGATTTATAGCTTAATAACTGTCACTTAATAATCTTAATTGCACATAAAGTGAAGGCTTTAAGTAATTTGTAGTGATTTATTAAGAATAATACAAAACTTTCCAATATTCTGAAAAATAAATACTTTTATAATCGAAAGTTAACAATTTTTTTTTCTAATATCTATTGATTTTTATGTTACTTTTGTATTGATCAACCCTCGTAATAGCAAATATCAGCACAATTTCACTATATCATCTGAATTGTGCATATATACATAAATATGTATATCCATAATTGTAAAAACGGAAGTGATTGTTATATGTAGTAAGTGGTCTCAAGTGACCCGATCTTGACCATGACTGTTGTTAAGTACAGTCATCAATATACATACATCAATATAAATTTTATGTATGAATTTCTTGAAAAATTAGTTTTTGATAAGATAAACTAAGGTGATAATGTTAGTTATGTTTCATTCATACATACGTACGTTTACGTTTCATCGTTGATATCCGGATTTATTGTTTTGTCATTCATATTTTTAGAGTAGAGTAAGAGAATAAAATACGAATGGAAAAAGCTTTGGGGGGGGAATTGCTAAAATAAAAGTTAGAAATCCGTTTGGCTTCAATTTGGTTGTTCAATTACCGTTTGATCTCAAGACCTCAGGGTCTAATAGAACTAATGTGGAGCAAATGTATGGGTTATGATTAAGTGATAATAAATTGAATTTAAATGTATGTATATGATCAGTCACTGAACGTTGATCAATGATCAACAGTTTAGTATACATATATTTATATTTATGTAGATATATACATACATATATAAGTACATTTATGAATGACAATTTGATAGCTTTCCAAACACTTAATCCTACATATACATATGTATAATAAATCACTTCTGCTCGTAAATCACTTTACAGTTGACGATCAAACTGGAGAAATAAAAACCATCAAAATGATCCAAAATTAGCAATTTGTTGTTTTTTTTTTTTTAAATGATAAACATTGACTCCCGTCGGGCAAAAATTGTGTAATATTTCAGAAACGGCGCCAGTTGCTTTGACAACGGAGTGTTAAAGATTACCAAATAGGTAGCCACAAAAACAAACCAAAGAGCCGAAAGTGAAACATATGGCACCTACACCAAACAGCTACGATCAGATAGATCAGTTATAGACTATTCCCTCTCTCAATGTTAACTGAGAGTCTCTCTCTCTCTCATTCTCTCTCTCTCTAGTGTCTGCATGCATGTGTTGCACAATAGTGGAACCGGGTGTGGTATGATCATAAAGTCTATTAAATTGTCATTTCTAAAGTTTTATCCAAATTCTCTCCAAATGGAGATCTTACCCTCCCCTCTCCCCCCTTTAATCGTTCATTCTCATTTTTACACACTCTTTTTTTCTCTGCTCTCAGTTCTCTTCTGTGTCTCATTTTTATTTATTTTTGAGCAATGCATTTGTTTCGCGTTCGCTTGCTCTTCACTCTGTTGACTGACTGGGACTGGGGAGCAGCACAAGAGTAATAGTTCCCAACGAACAGCAGACCATGCGTGTTGCTTGAGCGGACCGTCGAACAGCGGGGCGTTGTAAACGAGATTTTTTGTAATACACAAAACTCCAGCAAGAAAAGAAAGAAAGATAGAAAAAGAAAACAACAAGAAAAAAATAATAAATTTAAGTTATCATACGAAAGATTGAATGAAATACAAAAAAAAAAAAAATAAAAAATAATATATATGTACATATGTATGTAAACATAAAAGGAAACAAGAAAAAAGAAATACGAAAATAATATAAGCGATACTTTGTAATACGAATAAAGAGGCGCATCGTATCCGCTCCTCAAATGTGCCAGACGCCGCCTACTTTAGAGAAATAACATTGCGACGCGTTCCTTTTGACTCCAAAATCCCTTCATAGTCCGTGTGTTTTGTGTGTGGGATTTATGCGGTGTACGTGTGTGCGTGAGTCTGTGTGTGTGTGTATAGGTCGGCGGGAAAGACTTCATTTTCTTCTGCCCTTCTTTATTTTTTTTTTTAACCGCGACGCGTGCTAATTAAATGTTGTTGCTGTTGTTGTTGTTATTGTTTCGATTGTTATTTTTGTTGTTATTGTGGGTGTGGGGCATATTGTTATTTGCAGCCATCACTACCTATTCAGCTAATGTGTATTTAATAGTGTCTCATGTGTCTCTATTTGAAAATTTAAACCATCAACCACCACCACCACCCACAGAGACCTTTTGCCGCGTAACATCAAACCTAAACGAAGCCAAATTGTATGCGTCATATGTAAAAAGAAAAGGGCCACAAAAGCAGTTGCCACAACAAATACAAATACAAAACAATAACACACACACACATACATATACAAGAAGAAGCAGCAGTTGGTGGTCAACCCCGCTACGCTAAATAACATTGTTGTTGCTGTCCTTTGGTGGCGCTTCCGTTCCGGCAAATATTTCTACATCCCCCCTTCTGCGCATGTGTAAAAAGTGAAAAGTGAAAATTTTCTAAAAAATATATATATAAAAAAAGAGGAAAAATTAAGTCAAATCATTGGTCATGGAAGAGTGCTTCAGCAGAGTTTCCTTTTTAGGCGGAGAATCTCTGAAAATGTGTTTCACATGTGTTTTATTTTTCTGTATTCTGTGTCTGACAATCAGTCATACAGAAGCTATAACTGAATCTATGCAACATCAGCCGGAACACCATCAGCAACATCACAATCATCATCATGGCAAACAACATGAAGCAGATCATTTGGAGAAGGCCACTAAAGATAAGGCGAAACCTATCTCAGATGATAATGTGGTAAGTTGTTTTAATCGGCGAGTTCAGATTTAATGACCTGATTAAATATTATACTTTATATAGAGATAACTCTATCTCTCTCTCTATATATAATAAATATTGTCTATGTCCCTCACTTCACTTGAGTTTGAAAGAATTTTATGCTCGTAAAATAACTTATAAATAAAATATAAAAAAAAAAAACAGAATGGTTTCATTTATCAGAACTTTGAAACTAATTGATAATGAATAATAAAAAATTTCCATAAAAATTTCACACTCCATAAATAAGTTTATAAATTCTCTAAGGAAAATTTGAAATATTTTAATGATAATGTATACTTAAGTCGAATGTTAATGAACTGATAAAAGCTGCTTGTAACGTCCTATAATCAGTATTTTTTGACTTGGAGTAAAATGATATTCATTTCGAACTCTTTTTGGTATAATTCCAACGATTTTTATGAAATGTTGAAGTTTCTATATACATATAAGCTTTAATATATCCAATCTATTTAATATTACTTTAATTTTGGTATAATTTCAAAGAACTTTAAGCAATATTCAGGTTTTTATATATAATCTTAAATATATCTCATACATTTAATATTACTTATTATGATATTAAATAATTTATATTAAAGCTTCTCTTATATTCCTATAGTATTACCAATTATTAATTATTTTAAAACTATAAAGCAAATACCATTTATATTGCAAAATGCTATTCCACTTATGTGGAATTCGAAATGAATCTTACAGAGTAATTTCACTTACAAATTGAGTCCAAATCATTATTTAGTTCATCAATATCGAAAAGGGCAATAGATTTGGGTTAAATAATGTTATGAAGTTCATTATAATTTCAATTAATTAAATTGGTATGCTATTTAATGATTTAATTCAATCGTATTGTTAATATTTTATTAACAATTTTCAAGCTGAAAATTTTGCAAAATTCCATTGCAGCTGCCCCCTTATGCATTATTAACTATTATGAAAAGGCAAAATTGAATTCCCCCAACTTTGCATATGCTGACATATAGACATATATATATGTATATGTATATATGTACATACGCATACGCATGCATTTATATTCATACATACATAAATAGAAGAGCAGAGATGTGCGTGCAACAGAGGTCAGTTGCAACAAAAACGAGAGCAACAACAAACAGTTGAAAATAAAATCAACGGCAACAGCAACAGCAACAGCAACTGAAAATGCATATCTCCGAATCCCCAATACGGTAGTTCTACTGCTTGCTTCTGCTGTTGATGCTGTTGCTGCTGCTTCTCCTGCACCATTTGCCACCATCAAAGATAAGGCAATGAGAACGCGAACCCAGCTGTCTGCTAGTCTACCAGTCTCCATCTCCATTTGCGTCGACGACTTCGTCGTTTCCATATGCATTTTCTGCCTATGCCCCTTACAGATGGTTTTGCTCTCATGCCTATAACCCCAAAATCCCACAACGACACACATATACTGCCTGCCTGCATTATGCATGATCTTAAGAGGACGGGGGGAGGAGGGATGAAGTTGGTTTTGGTTTGGTCTCCATAGTACAATGGTTGCTTATTGTTTTGGCTGAACATCCCATGGTTATGGTTGGGCTTTTAAATGCATTTGCTTTAGCACGAGCACGACCACGACCACGACGACGAATGCGAATGCGAATTCGAGTGCAAAAGCGAGGATATTTGCTGCTTGGACTCATCTCCATTCACTGGCATAGTTGTTGCTCTTGATGTTGCTGTTGTTGTTGTTGTTCTTAATGAGCGCGGGCGCCCATTTTAATCACAAAATATGCGCAATTTATTTGTGCCAAGGAGCCGTCGCGCCGCCAGGACATTGAACTCTATCGCCAGTAAGACTTTTGAAAATGAGTCACGCAAGTTGTGTTAGTCCAAGGAATAGTAAGTAAAAGGAAGCAAAGGAAGAGAACTATTTATGGATTGGCCAAACTTGGCATTTATTAAAGTGAGAATAGAATTTCCTTTCGCGGTTTTTATACCCTTGAATTGTGAGCGGGTATATTCGTTTTAACTAAAAAGTAAATTATTTTAATGGTGAATTTTGTACAATATATATATATTGCATTTCATATCTTATTTATAGGATCTATGATCAAGATTTATTGTAAAAGTTACATACAGTTTAATTATATTGTCCAAGTTAGTTATCAGTTTAGTACTTAACTATATCTATGTAGAATAATGTATACCTACAAATTTTCATTTTAGCCTGTATCTAATCTAGTCTGGTTAATCTCTTTTCATAATTAAAAAAAATTGATTTCTTAAGACTAATTTGAAGTTTTACTTTCAAATCTGAATAATGTGAATTGTGACCCATAAAAATAAATGCCAGGATATAGAACAAGTCGATTTTCTTCCTTCATTTTCCTATCCTTTTTTTCCCCTTTGGTCTTTTTGTTTGTTTTGCTGGTTTTATAATTGAAGGGTCGATGGCGAGAAAGTCGCAGTTGCAGCCACAACTGATGCCCGCATCTTGTTTATTTAGTAAGGATACCGAAGCCACTGGAGACACTGAGCGTGCGAACCATATGTCATATATGTTCTTATATACATATATTATGATATAGGTATAGAAACGAGGGTTGATCAATGATTTGACACTTTCAAATTGCAGTCAACTGGAAAGTTCTATCAAATGTAATAATTATGGAAAATTATAAGAAAATATGATTAACTTCACATCATGTACAAATTGTTTTAATATATAGTATTATCTATATTACTTATTGTGTTCTGATTATTGGTAATATCATTGTTAATATCACCTGCTGAAAGATGTATATAAAGCACTTAAGATAGTAATATAAGATAATAAGATTCTTTTGTGAATTATCAGTCAATCTGAAGATCTTCAAGTGATTTTCAATCGAACAAAACTTCTATTTCACTGTGTAGATAATTTGTGCGAACTTGTTGGGAATTATAAAAGTATTTCGAATCGAAATGTCCTTAAAATTCTCTGTATTCTTATTTTTATTGAATTATTGTGTAAAGATATTTGATGTATTCGTATTGAACGGATCGGAAAAGTCAACCTTAAACTCCAATAGTATAAAAAAAATTTATTTTCCTATGCAGAAATAAATTTTTGAATATCTCTTGCTATAATTTTTATAATTATTTATTATCGTTTGCATAGTATTCGATATCATTCTGATTAATAAATGATCAATCAAATCATTTGTTTATAACCGAATTCGTAGTTATCTTTATAATTTTTTGTCATTGGGGGAATTTTTGGCTTTATTGTTTGATTTTGTACGAATATCTTAAAATAATTGAATGACTTATTTCATATTGGCTTTAATCATAATTATAATTTCTTTGGAAATTGTTTAAAGACCATCCCTCGGCCGGTAAGGAACGTGTATATATATATATATATATATATGTACATAACATAAGACTCTGCATTATAGTATGTGACTTGATGGACAAATGGATGACTGAATGGGACGGGTCTGGAGTGAAGACAACGACGATGTCGTCTGAGCGGTTCTTATAGTGACGCCAGCTAGGCGCTCAATAAACGCACTCATACTTTCATACATATACATATACATACACATATAACATATATAGAGTACATACACATTCATAGATATTCAATGTAGAATTTATTTTCCACATACATTCACGCACACTCGCCCATCACCCGGTTATGAGTGGCGGGCGGGAGACGGGGGCGGATGGACATACAATCAAATAAGTAAGCGATGAAAAAAAAAATGAAATAAAATATAAAAAACCGAACCGAAGCGAACCAAGACCAATTTCAAGACGTTGTTGAAATGAAAGAGATGGAATGAAAAGGAGCAAGAGAGGTAGAGAGATCGGACTGGGGTAGGAGTTAGGTGATAGCAAGTTGCATGCCCCCAACGGAAGTTGTCGGAAAATGTACATATATAGAAAGTGAAGTGAAGTTATCAACATATATGCATATATTTACATA